>JAZKJV010005549.1:0-274056 GCA_037367405.1 Ottelia alismoides | reverse complement strand
TCCGAGGAGTGCCCGCCTGGTTCAGGTAGGGCGGCGGCGGAACATTTAGCCCGGACTCCTTGTCCTCGAGTACCGGGCGCCGCGGCGCCGTAAGGGTCTACTGGTATGGGCGCAAAAACGGGGCAAAAACGTTCATCGGCGTGAAAAAAAAGTGAAAGGAGCCAGGCGGCGGGAATCGCTCCCCCAGGATGTGACTCTCGCCACCTGGCGACATCAGGGAATGCTGGCCACCTTGGTGAGGTGAGCCAGCGGGATGTACTTGAAGGGGTCGTCTGCCTAGGAAAGCGAGGGCTGGGTGGCCGATTGCTCATCGCTCTTCGCGAATTTTTCGCGGGTGGGGCGGCATCTAAGGAGGGCATATGGAAATCATCACGTTGGGCGGCGGGTGCTTCTGGGTGTCTGGAAGCCGTTTTCGATCAGATGCGGGGGGTGGAAGCGGTGGAGAGCGGTTACATGGGTGGGCGGGTGCCGCATCCGAAGTATCGCGAGGTGTGCTCCGGCGCGACGGGGCATGCGGAGGTGATTCGGGTGACGTTCGACCCGGCGCAAGTGTCGCTGGACGATCTGCTCGAGGTATTCTTTGCGATCCATGATCCGACGACGTTGAACCGGCAGGGGAATGACGTTGGGTCGCAGTACCGGTCGGCGATTTTCTATTCGACGGAGGCGCAGCGGGCGGCTTCGGTGGCGAAGATCGAGGCACTGAATGGCGCGGGCGTTTGGCCGGATCCGATTGTGACCGAAGTGGCGCCGGCTAGCGAGTTTTGGATCGCGGAGGACTACCATCAGGAGTACTTCGCGAACAACGGGAGCCAGCCTTACTGCGCATTCGTTGTCGCGCCGAAGGTGGCGAAGTTTCAGAAGCTGTTTGCGCGGTTGAAAAAGTAAAGGCAGCAAGCCCTCCCTTACGGTCGGGCCTCGGTTTGGGCGGCGTGTTTCGTTTGGGCGGCGTGCTTCAAGGTTCGAGCGCGAAGGAGAAGAGCGTGGAGCCGGCGGCGATGGAGACGTACTGGCGTCCGGCGACCGAGTAGGTGATGGGAGACGCGATGACCTGGCCGCCGAGATACTTCTTCCAGAGGAGCTTGCCGCTGCGGGCGTCGAGCGCGAAGAACCAGCCTTCGCGATTGCCGGAGAAGAGTAGATCCGACGCGGTGGTGAGCAGGCCGCTTTCGCTCATGTCCTGCATTTTGTATTCCCACACCTTCTCGCCGGTCTTGGGATTCAGGGCGCGGATGGCAGCGTAGCCGTGGTCCGGCGGGCGGGTGACGATGGCGTCGCGGTTGGTGGGCGGCACGGGCGCCTTGACGCCGCCGCCGGCGAACCACTTGCCCTGCTCGTATTCCTGGTCCCAGGCGAAGTAGGTGCTGTGATAGTCGTCCCAGGCGGTGAGGTAGTAGAGCCCGGTGCGCGGGCTGAAGGACGGCGCGAACCAATTGGTGCCGCCCTGCACGCCGGGCCAGGTTTGCGTGCCGGCGCGCGAGGGCCCCTTACCCGGGATCTTCTGGGCCGGCCTTTGTCATCGAGGCCCTTGGCCCAGGTCTGCTTCACGAAGGGCTTGCCCATGAGGAACTCGCCGGTCTTGCGGTCGATGACGTAGAAGAAGCCGTTGCGATTGGCCCAGAGCAGAGCCTTGCGCGTTTGGCCACGCCATTCGAGATCGGTGAGCACGGGTACCTGGACGGCGTCCCAATCCCATTCGTCGTGCGGAGTGAACTGGAAGTGCCAACGGAGCTGGCCGGTATCGGCGTCGAGCGCGATGGCGCAATCGGTGTAGAGATTGTCGCCGGGGCGCTGGGTGGGATTCCAATCGGGGCCCGGATTGCCGGTGCCCCAGTAGGTGAGATTGAGTTCGGGATCATAAGACCCGGTGAGCCAGATGGAGCCGCCGCCGTGCTTCCAGGAATCGCCGCCCCAAGTTTCGTGGCCGGGCTGGCCGGGCTCGGGGATGATTTTGAACTTCCACACTTCGCGGCCATTATCGGCGTCGTAGGCGGCGAGGAAACCGCGGATGCCGAGTTCGCCGCCCGCGGTGCCGACGATGACCTTGTTCTTCACGACGAGCGGCGCGTGGGTGAGGGCGTAGCCTTGGCGATAGTCGACGACGGTGGTCTCCCAGAGCTTGCGGCCGTTGCGGGCGTCGAGCGCGAGGAGCTTGCCGTCGTGGGTGGGCATGAAGATCTGTTGCCGAGAATCGCCACGCCGCGGTGGACTCGGCCGCAGCAGGGATAAGTGATGTCGGGCAGCTTGTGTTCGTAGGTCCAGAAGATGCGGCCGCTGGCGGGGTCGAGCGCGATGACGGTGCTGGGCGCTTCGGTGATGTACATGACGCCGTCGGCGACGAGGGGCGTGACTTCGAACTTTTCGAGCGAGCGCGCCTGGAAGGCCCAGGAGAGGCCGAGCTTGCCGACGTTGGCGGGCGTGAGGGAGGTGAGGCCGCTGTGGTGGAGGCTCGCGTAGCTGCCGTTGTAGGTGAGCCAGTTCTGCGGCTCTTTGGCGGCGTTCAAGAGGCGCTCCGGCGAGACCTGCGCCAGCAGAGCGATCAGGGCGAGGGTGGTCATTTGAGTTAGCGGGCTCCTTGGGCGAGCAGATACGCCAGAACGTCGTCGAGCGACTGGCCGTTCAACCGATCCTTGTAGGCGGGCATGGGCGAGCGGCGGTCGATGGTGATGTTGGCGACGGCGGCCTTGTCGAACGAGCGCAAGGCGCCGGTGCCGGCTTCGCGCAACTGGATGGTGAAGGTGTCCTCGTTGAGGCGCTGGCCGGTGACGGACTTGCCGTCGCGGAGCTTGACCGTCGCGCGCCAGGCGGCGCTGGGCACGTCGGCCTGGGGATCGAGGATGGACTCGCGGAGCTCGGCGACGGTGCGCTTGGAGCCGATGCCGCCGAGCTCGGGGGCGTTGCCGGAGGCATGGCACTTGACGCAGCCGAGGTCGCCGAAGAGCTTTTCGCCGTTCTTGATGTCGCCCTTGAGGCCGCTGCGCTTGTTCAGGCTCAAGGAGCGGATGAAGGCGACCACTTGCCAGGCGGGACCGGGATTCAACAGGAAGGCGGGCATGGTGGTGCCGGGGATGCCTTTGTTGATGATCTGGAAGAGGGCTTCATCGGAGTTGGCTCTCCGAAATTGGCCGGTGGAGAGATCGGGGCCTTGGGCGCCACCGCGGCCATCGGCGCCGTGGCAACTGGCGCATTGCAGTTTGAAGGTGTTGGCGCCGCGGGCGACATCGGCTTCGGAGGTGAAGGGATTCGCGAGCGATTCGGTGCTCTCCTGCGCGAGCACGGCGGCCATGAGAACGACGAGCATGACCCGGGAATTCTATCGCGATTCGCGGAGGAGCTTGGCGGTCAAGACGGCTTGGCCGAGGTGGCGTTGGGTGTGTTCGGCGAGGTGGACGATCAAGCCGGCGACGGTGGTGGGCAGGGCTTGGCGGCCGACGCTTCTCGGGTGCTCGAAGTGGCCGGGATCGATGGCGCGGAGGCCAGTTTCGAGGCGGGCGAAGACGGCGTCGAGCCCGGTGAGGAGTTCGTCGAGCGAGGCGCCGGGCGCGAGTTCGGCCTTGAGGAAGGCGAGCTGTTCGGGGGTCAAGGAGTGGCCCTGCAAATATGTAAACAAGCGATCGGCACTGCCGGCGAGGTGGCGGAGCTGGAAGCCGAGCGGGGCGATTCCGGGCGCGAACGGACGCCAGAGGTCGGCGGCGTCTAGGTCTTTGGTCCAGTGGGCGAGCTCTTCCCGGCACTGCTGGAACGTATAGAAAACATGGGCAATGACGGGGTGAACCCCTTCAAGGGGGCCGCGCAGCCAAGGCTCAGGGAGGGACATTTCTCAAAGTTAATACACGGATGGAGCAACCGGACTGGCAGGACCCCCGTCCTGGTAAAGGAGTGTAAAGGAAACTGGCGCTGGCGCTGGTTCCGCCTGCAAAATGAGGGTGGAGACGCATATCGGATGATCACCGCAACTTTCCGCGCCATCGCCGTTCCCCAGACGGCGGCGTACCTCGATGATCCCGACGTGCAGCGGATGTTGCGGCTGCGGGCGGGAGACTTGGGCGCGTTCGATGAGATCGTGGAAGGGCACCGGCGGCGGTTGATCCGGCTGCTGTATGGCATTACGCACGATGCGGCGTCGGCCGAGGAGCTGGCGCAGGAAGTGCTGTTGCGGGTGTACCGGGCGCGGGAGCGCTATGAGCCGACGGCGTCGTTCAACACGTGGTTGTACCGGATTGCGACGAACCGGGCGCGGAACTGGCTGCGCGACCGGAGCGAGCAGCATTGGCGTGAGGAATCGCTCGAGGCACCGCAGCGCGACGACCGTCCGCGGCAGTGGGTGGACCCGGCGCAGAGCGTGGAAGATTGGCTGTTGCGGGAAGATGCGGAGATCCGGCTGCGGCGGCTGGTGGAAGAGCTGCCGGAGCGGCAGCGCTCCGCCGTGCTGTTGCACAAGTTCCGGGACCTGAGCTATCAGGAGATCGCCGCGCTGCTGGATTGTTCGATTCCGGCGTTGAAGTCGATTCTGTTCCGGGCGTATGGGACGCTGCGGGCGCGGCTGTCGGTGGAACTGAGTCAGAATGAAAAGGTCGCGACAGCAGCATGCCGGAACGAGGCCATTTCCTCCTGATTGACGACGACGCCGACCTGGCGTCGTTGATGCGGGAGTTCTTCGACCGCGAGGGATTCACGCTGCGCTCCGCCTCCGATCCCCGGCTGGGGCTGGAGCTGGCGCTGATGGGCAACTACCAACTCGTGATTCTAGACGCGATGATGCCGTGGCTGGACGGCTTTGCGCTGCTCGACAAGCTGCGAGCCACGAGCAATGTGCCGGTGCTGATGTTGACGGCGCGCACCGACCAGGCGAGCCGGCTGCGCGGCTTCGACGCCGGCGCGGATGATTATCTGCCGAAACCTTTCGATCCACTGGAGCTGCTGGCGCGGGTGCGGGCGATTTTGCGACGGGCGCAATCGCCGGCGTCGCCAGCGGGGATCCGGGTGGAGGCGAGCGGCGTGGAACTGGATCCGCAGGCGCGCACGGTGAGCCAGGACGGAACGGGGATCGAACTGACGTCGGCGGAGTTCGAGATTCTGGAAGCGCTGATGCGGGGCGCGGCCGGGTGGTGTCGCGCGACGAGCTGATGCAACGGCTGTATCAGCGCAACTCGTCGCCGTTCGACCGCGCGATCGACGTGCATATCAGCCACTTGCGCAAGAAGATCGCGCAGGGCGATTCGATGATTCGCACGGTGCGGGGCGTGGGCTATCAATTTTGTCTGGTGCCGCTGGGCACGGAGGCTTGACGTGCGTCCTGGATCCCTGTTTACGCGCATCCTGATCGCCGTGGTGGTGCTGACGGTGCTGGCGATCGCGGCGGTGGTGCTGGCGGACGAACTGGCCCACCGGCGCGGGGAGAGCGGATCGGGAGCGCGGGTGTTCCGCGGCGTGGCGGCGGCCGAGCTCGAGGAAGCGCGGGTGACCTACGAGCGCTATGGTCCTGAGGAGTTGGCGATGTACCTGGCGCGCTGGGATCGTTTTCTGCCGGGCCGGCATTTGTTGCTGGACGCGCAGGGGCGCGATCTGGTGGACGGGCGGGACTATTCCGCCGTTCTGAAATCGGCGCAGCCCAGCCGGCTCCCGCACCTGCTGCGCGAATGGATGGGGATTCGCTCGAACTCGCTGGTGAGGGCCGTGCATCCGAACGGACGCTATCAGTTCGTGGTGATTCCCGGGCCGAACGTAGACCGGGATCTGGACAGCTTCATCAGTTCGTTCCTCCTGATCCTTCTGCTGCTGGTGGCGGTGTCGTATCTGCTGGCGCTGACGCTGGCGCGGCCGATTCGCGCCTTGAGCGATACGGTGCGGCGGTTTGGCGCCGGCGACCTGGACGCGCGCTATGTGTCGCACCGGCGGATGAAGTGGGCGAACTGGCAACGGCCTTCAACGACATGGCGACGCGGATCCAAACGCTGATGACGGCCGAACGGCGGCTGCTGCAGGACGTTTCGCACGAGTTGCGCTCGCCCCTGGCGCGGCTGAGCTTCGCGGTGGAACTGGCGCGGACGAGCAAGGAGCCGTGGCCGATGCTGGACCGGATCAAGCAGGAATCGGACCGGATCGGCAACATGATCAACGAGCTGTTGCAGATTACGCGAGCCGAGGGCGACCCGCAGGAGCGGCGGGTGGAACCGGTGGCCGTGCATGGACTGCTGGAGGAACTGCTGGCGGATTGCGACCTGGAGGCCGCCGGGCGCGATGTGCGGCTGACGCGCGCCGCGTTGACGGAGGCGAATGTCCCGGGGGATCCGAACCAGTTGCGGCGGGCGTTCGAGAACGTGTTGCGCAACGCGATCCGGCATGCGCCGTTGGGGAGCGAGATCGATGTCCGGCTCGAGATCCGGGACGCGGTGCTCGCGTTTTCCGTGCGGGACCGCGGGCCGGGGGTGCCGGCGGAGCATCTCGAGGACATTTTCAAGCCGTTCTGGCGAGCGGATTCGAGCCGGGACCGGACGAGCGGCGGCGTGGGGCTGGGACTGGCGATCGCCCAGCGCGCGGTGGTGCTGCATCAAGGGCGCATTCTCGCCGAGAACGCGTCGCCCGGGCTGCGGGTGATGATCGAGCTGCCGGGGGCGACGGTGGTGGAGGCGGTGGCGGAGCCCGTTGTCGCGGTGGGCTGATTTCCAGGCGGGTTTCTGCCGATGGACGCGGGCGTGGAATCGTTGGCGCTCGCCCTTGCTTATCTGCTGTTCCCCGCCATTCCAGTGGGCTTGGCGCTGAACGCTTTCTTCCGGCCTTTGGAATTGGGCGAGGGCGCTGCGGCTGGTGCTGTTGTCGGCCGCCGCGGTCATTTTTCCCCTGGTGATTTTCGTTCTCAGCGGCGCCTTGACGCCGGAGTGGAAAGGGGCGTGCCAGTGCGGCTGGCTGGATGGCTTCCAAACCGCCAAGCTCGCGCTGATGCCGGTGATCTTGTATGCGATTGCCGCGCTGGTGCGAGTGGAGCTGCCGGGCCTGCCGGTGCCCCGTTGGGTGCCGCCCGGGTTGTTGTGCGGCGCGGTGGTGTCGACGCTCTGCGTCGCTTTCGGCGTGGTGTGCACGTCGACGGGAGGAATCGGTTGGAAGATCGTGCTGCCGGTCTACGTGCCGGTTTGGTATGTGGTGCGGGCCTGGCAGCACAAGGTGAGTGGGTACGGCAAGGCCTTCGCTGGCATGACGCCTTTCTGGATCGCGAGCCTGATTTGGACGCGGCGGGGTGTATGAGCAGCTGCCCGACAAGGCGCCGGAGGGCTGCTTCGTGGTGACCGCCGCCTCGCGCGGGCATGTCTGGCTGGTGGGGCCTTTTTTGAAGTGGAGCAGGGCGGCCGGGCCCGGCGGGCGAACCGGCAGTTGGCCACGCTGTGGACGTTCGAAGAGCGCTGGCGGCGGCGGTCGCCGGGGACGCACGGATGGTTCCGGCGCTTCTATAACGCCGCCGGTCCGCGGGTGGCGCGGCGAGTGCGATCGCCCTGGGTGGCGGATGTGGTGTATCTGCTGTTGAAGCCGGTGGAGTGGTTGGCTCAGGCGCTGAAGCGATAGCCCTTGCCGCGGATGGTGTGGATGTAGCGCGGCGTTTGGGGCGTGTCCTCGAGCTTCTGGCGGAGCCAGGCGATGTGGACGTCGATGGTGCGGCTCGAGACGTCGCTTTGGTATTCCCAGACGTTTTGCAGCAGCTCCTCGCGAGGCACGACGCGGTCGCGCTGGTCGACGAGGTAGCGGAGGAGCTGCAGTTCCTTGCCGGCGAGGCTGACGGGCTGATCGGCCTTGGAGACGGTGGCGCGGTCGAAATCGACCTTGACGTCGCCGAACTCGAAGGTGCGGACGGGCGGACGGGATTCCTTCTTGGTGCGGCGGAGGAGGCTTCGACGCGGGCGAGGAGTTCGAAGGGATCGAAGGGCTTGGCGAGATAGTCGTCGGCGCCGAGCTTGAGGCCGACGACGCGGTCGGTGACCTGGGACTTGGCGGTGAGCATGAGAATGGCGACGTCGCGGCCGCGCTGGCGGAGCTCGCGGCAGACCTCGTAGCCATTGCGGCGCGGGAGCATGACGTCGAGGATGAGGAGGTCGAAGTTCTCGGTGGACGCCTTGAACAGACCGGTCTCGCCGTCGCCGGCGGACACGACTTCGTAGCCCTCGGCCGAGAGCAGGTCGGAGATAGTCATGACCAAGCCGGGCTCGTCTTCAACCAGCAGTATGCGCAAACTCATCCTGGTATTCGGGCGGCGCGACCGGCAGTTTGACGATGAAGCGCGTGCCCTGGCCGGGCGTGCTCTCCACGTCGATGGTGCCATTGTGCGCCACGACGATCTCCTTCACCAAATTCAATCCCAAGCCGGTGCCGTGCACCTGATCCTGAATGGCGCGACGCCCGCGGAAGAACGGCTCGAACACCTGGGTGAGCTCGTCGGGCGGAATGCCGGGGCCGCGGTCGGCGACGGTGACGACGATATTGTCTTCCTGGCGGGAGGCTTCGAGGCCGATCCAGTTGCTGCTTTCGGTGCCGTACTTGATGGCGTTGTCGAGCAGGTTTTGGAAGACGTGTTTGAGCGCGAGGCCGTCGGCGAGGACGACGGGGAGGCCGGGCTCGATCTTGCGTTCGATCTCGAGGCGGCCTTTGTCGAGCGCCGCGCGGCTCGAGCGGATGCCGGCCTCGATGAGCTCGTCGACGTGGGCCGGTTCCTTCTCACGCAGGACGTGGCCGGCGCGGACGCTGGCGAAGCGGAGCACCTGCTCGACGAGCGCGGTGAGCTTCTCGCTTTCATCCTGGATGAGCTTGCCGTAGCGCTCCACGTGTTCGGGCCGCTGGGCCATTTTGCCCTGGAGGTTGTGGCCGGCGGTGCGGATGACGGTGAGCGGCGTGCGGAGCTCATGGGAGACGCCGGCGACGAAGTTCATTTGGAGCTCGGCGAGCTGTTGGGAGCGGCGGGAGACGCGGACGAGCGCGCCAGCGGTGGCGAGCATGAGGAGGAAGATGACGCTCGAGACGCCGAGATTCCGCCAACGGGCCTTTTCGACAATGGCGTCGAGCGAGCCGGCCTGATGGCGCACGAACATTTCCCAGCGCCCGCGGCCTTGAGGAGGTCCGCCGCCGTTGGGGCCGTTGGGACCGCCCGGCCCAAAGCCGAAGCCGAAGCCCGCGGCGGCGGGGCCGCCGCCTTTCTTGTTACCGGTCTTGTTGCCGGCGCGGCCGAAGCCGGGGCCGGGCCCGCGACCGTTACGGCCCAGGCGGCGCATCATCTCGCCGAGATCCAACTCGAAGAGGCGGACGCTGGCGTCGGAGGTCTTCAGGGCCTTCGTGCCGGGGAAGACCGGGGCGTCGTTGAACATGACCGCGACGTCGTAAGAATCGGCACCGAGGTGGTGGCGAACCAATTCCGCCAGAATTTGTTTTTGGATGGTGGCGGCGTCGAATTCGACGATCATCCATTCGCGCGGAGGGCGGGGGCCTTCGCGGGAGCATCGGAGGCGGGCCCCCCGGACCGCCACCGGGCCGGCCGCGAAAACGGCCGAGGCGAGGAAACTCCAGCACGAGGGGATCTTCGTCGGGCCGGCCGAGGCCGCCAAAGCTTTCGCCGGCCATGCGGGCCACGAAGCGGTCGCGCCGGGAGGCCCATTCGGCGGGCCAATCCGCAGCCTTCATTTCGCCCGTGGCGGCGTCCATGACGGAGAGGCCCAACTTGTCCTTCTCCATCACGACCAGGCCGACGCGCTTGATGAGCTTCGGATGAGGCGAGCTTTCGCGCCATTGGCGGAAACGGGCGGCGAAGCTTTCGGCGACGGCCTCGTCGTCGTCGTCGGGGTCGGCCATGAGGGCGGCGACGGCGGTGGAGAGATCGCGGTTGAATTCGCGGCTCAAGCGGCCGAGATTCGTTTGCAGCGCCTCGCTCAGACGCTCGCGCTCGGCGACGCTGACTTCGCCGATCCAACGATATTGCAGCACCGCGAGCGCGGCGCACGACACGGCGAGCAGGCCCAGGAAACCCCAGGCGAGCCAGCCTTGCCGTTTGATGCGGTCCATGTCCATCAGGCTATCCTGTTTTCAACATACGGCCACGGACCCATGCGCCACAGCCAACTCAGGTAAAGACGTGTTAAGAACGTAAAGAATCCTGGGGAAAGGCAACCCGCTGGCGCCGGGCGGGATCGAAGAAGTCATGACTCGCCGTTTGCTTTTGACCGCGCTGCTGGCGGGAGCCCTGCTCCCGGCGCGGATCATCCCGGGCCGCTACATCGTGCAACTGGACGACAATGCCGGGACGTCCGTCCGGGTGCGCGCCCGCCTCGAGCAGAAGAAGCTGAAGGTGCGCGGCGGGACGCGGCGGGTGGGCCATACGCTGTTCGTGGAAGCCGCGAGCGCGGACGAATTGCGCGCGCTGCCGGGCGTGCGCCGGGTGACGCCGGTGCGCGAGTTCAAGCTATACCTGGATCAAGCGCTGCCGCTGCACCGGGTGCACGAGGTGTGGAACCGGGTGGGTGCGGAGAACGCGGGCGCGGGCGTGAAGATCGGCATCATCGACACAGGGATCGACATCAAGCATGCCGCGTTCGTGAATGACGCGCTGCCGGCGCTGGCGGGTTATCCGAAGACGGGGAAGCCGGCGGACCTGGCGTATACGAACACGAAGGTGATTGCGGCGCGGAGCTATGTGAGCCTGCTGTCGCGGCCGGATCCGGACGATACGCCCGCTGATCGCGTGGGGCATGGACGGCGGTGGCCTCGTGGCCGCGGGACTGCGCGCGGTGGGTCCGCAAGGAACGATTCAGGGCGTGGCGCCGGGGGCGCGCGTGGGCGTCTACAAGATTTTCGGGTCGCCGAACGTGAATGACGGCACCAACGACGAAGCGATACTGGCGGCGATCGACGACGCGGTGAACGATGGCATGGACGTGATCAACCTGAGCCTGGGCAGCGATTACACGCCGCGGTTGGAAGACGATCCGGTGGTGCAGGCGCTCGAGAAGGCGTCGCGCGCGGGCGTGATCGTGGTGACGGCGGCGGGCAATGCGGGACCGGGACCGAGCACGCTGGGCTCGCCGTCGACGGCGCCCTCGGCGCTGGCGGTGGGCGCGACGACGAATGCGCGGGTGTTCGCCTCGGGCGTGGAGATCGCCGGGCGGGAGCCGGTGGCGGCGCGGGCGGGCGACAAATTCGGACAGGCCGCTCCGATTACCGCCACGCTGGCCGATGTCCTCCCGCTGGACGGCGACGGGCAGGCGTGCAACGCGCTGCCGGCGGCCAGCCTGGCAGGCCGCATCGCCCTGGTGCAACGGGGAACGTGCATCTTCGAAACCAAGCTGCTGAACGTGCAGCGGGCCGGGGCGGTGGCGGCGCTGGTGTACACGCTGGCCGACGCGCCCGATCTGGTGACGATGGTAACAGGCGCGGCAACGGTGCCCGCGGCGTCGATCCGCTATGACGACGGCGTGGCGCTGCGGGCACAATTGGGTTCCGGTCCGGTGACGGCGACGGTGCGCTTCACGCCGGGGCCGTTGGCGTCGGTGCCGTACCGGCTGGCTGCGTTTTCGTCAACGGGGCCGGGCGTGGACCTGGCGTTGAAGCCTGAGGTGACGGCGACGGGCACCGCGATGTACATGGCGACGCAGACCAACGACGCCCAAGGTGGCATGTTCGCCGAGACGGGCTATGTTGCCGTGCAGGGGACGAGCTTTTCGAGCCCGCTGGTGGCGGGCGTGGCGGCGCTGGTGAAGGCCGCGCGGCCGGGGCTGCCGGTGGAAGCCTACCGCTCGTTGATCGTGAACACGGCGCGCGCGTTGGCGGGGCCAGTGGCGCAGTACGGAGCGGGGTCGGTGGATGCGGCCGCCGCGGTGGACAGCACGCTGTGGGCCGCGCCGGCAGCCTTGAGCTTCGGCGTGGGCGCGACGACGAAATCGCTGGGCGTGGCGACGCTGGACCCGGCGGGCGACACGCTGACGGTGGAGGTGTCGCCGATGGGCGATGGTCCGGCGCCGGTGGCGCCGCCGAGCGTGAGGCTGGACGGGTTGAACGCGGCGAAGATCGAACTCACCTGGAGCAGTTCGACGCTGGCGCCGGGCGTTTATCAAGGCTTCGTGGTGCTGACGAGCACGCGAACGGGCCAACGCATCCGCGTGCCCTATTGGCTGGCGAGCCCGACCGGAACGCCGTCGCTGGTGCGGCTGGTGGAGCAGACGGCGAGCGGCCGGGCGGGTGCTAATCTGCGCGATGCGATCTTCTTCCGCGTGAACGAAGCCACCGGGCTCGTGCTGGAAACAGTGGAGCCGCAGGTGACGCTGGTGAGCGGGAACGGGAGCGTGGGCCGAGTGGTGTCGTACAACTCCGATATTCCGGGGCTTTTCGGCGTGGACGTGCGGCTGGGACTCACGCCGGGCGCCAATGTTTTCCGCATCCGCGCGGGCGAAGCGACGCTGGACGTCAGCATCACCGGCCGCTAAACTCAGGCGAATTGCGGATACGGGCGCAAGGGGGTTTTCGGCGATCTACCCTGCATGTCATACGTGCAGTACTCCTACGCGGATGAGTCCAATTCCGCAGCGGATGTGCAGAAGGAGCTCGCACGCGGGAATCGCTTTTCGGTGGCGGAGCTCGAGGAGAACCGGCGGGGCCGCATCAGCACACGCCAGATGTTCAAGCTGTGCGGCTCGATTCTTTCGCCGATCGCGGGGCCGGCATGGCAATGCTGGGCTGGTTCGTGCTGCTGGGGGTATTGTATGTGCTGTCGCCGTTCATTCCGTTCGGGCGCAAGCTGCTGTTGAAGTATTCGTGGCCGGTGCTGGGGATCACGGCGGGCGGCGTGCTGGTGCTGGCGGTGGGGCTGCTGCAGACGTTCGACAAGTTCCTGCAGGTGCTGGCCGACCTGGCCATGGGGCAGTGCACGACGGCGCAGGGCCGCGTGGCGGCGAGTAAGTCAGAAGACATGGGCGAGGGGATCCAGCAGGTGTTTGGCGGCAAGGTGGCGACCTACGGGTACGTGCTGCAGGGACAACATTTCCCGGTGGATCACGAAGCCTATGAGGCTTTGCTGCCGCACACGGGCGGCGTGTTCAGACTGCATTTCGCGCGGCGCAGCAAGGTGCTGCTGTCGATCGAACCCATTTAGCTATCATCGTGGTCATGCTCCGGCTGGCCACACTTTCTTTCGCGCTCGCGGGTTTGCTGTCCGCGCAGGACGCCTCGACGCTGCTGCAGACCTACGTTCAATACAACACCATGAAAGCGTCACTCCCGTTGACGCCAGAACAAAAGGAAGCCGCCACGGCGCTGGCCACGGCAGCGCAGCGGGCAGGCAAACCCGGGATCGCGCTGCGGCTGCTCTACGAGGGCATGGCGACGATGAACGGCATCGCGTGGACGCCGGCGGTGGAGAACGCGTCCGGATTGCAGGCCAAGGCCGACCATGGGTTGGTGACGCCGGGGCAAACGGTGTCGGTGGCGTTGACGCCGCGCTTCGAGATCACACGGCCGGAAAAACTGGCCGCTTCGGTGTGGCTGGTATCGGAAGGTTCGACGGCGACGAAGGTAGCCGAGACGAAGACGGTCGCCGAGGCCCTGACGATCCAGATTCCGAAAGAAGCCGCGGTGGGCAACTACTTTCTCGAGACGCGGCTGACGGCGGCGGATGGCGCGCCGATTCCGGCGAAGACGGCCGCGGTGAAGAGCCTGCCGATCCGGGTGGATTCGACGGCCTCTGCCGTGGCGCAGTTGCGCGAGCGGCTGGCGAAGACAAAGAATGCACCGGCGGCGGCGGAGTACACTGTCGTGCTGGCCGGGCGCGCCGATGCGGGCGACGCGAATCCGCACCGTTATCAATGGGCGAAGGAGATCGCGCGGGCGAACACGCTGCTGGACGCGGTGGCGGCGGGGCGCGATCCTTGGGCAGGAGTGAAGGGCGATGTTCGCGCGGCTTATCGCTCGACGGTGGACCATACGTTGCAGCCGTATCGTTTGTTCATCCCTTCGGCTTACGAAGGCAAGAAGGCGTTGCCGCTGGTGGTGGCGCTGCATGGCATGGGCGGCGATGAGAACAGCTTCTTCGATAGCTATCGCGAGGGGGTGATCAAGCAGGAGGCTGAGCGGCTGGGCTGGTTCATCGTGTGTCCGAAGGGCCGGGGGCCGGCGTCGATGTATCGCGGCGAGGCGGAGAAGGATGTGATGGATGTGCTGGCGGAAGTGAGAGCGCAGTTCAAGATCGATGGCGACCGCATTTATCTGATGGGCCACTCGATGGGCGGGTATGGCACATGGTCGGTGGCGATGAATCATCCGGAGGTGTTCGCGGCGCTGGGGCCGATTGCGGGCGGAGGGAATCCCGCGGGTCTCGAGAAGATCAAGCACTTGCCGCAGTATGTGGTGCATGGCGACGCGGATCCGACGGTGAACGTGGCGCAATCGCGCAGCATGGTGGAGGCGGCGAACAAGCTGGGCATGAAGACGAAGTATGTGGAAGTGCCCGGCGGGAAGCATTCCGACGTGGTGGTGCCCGCGTTCCCGGCGATGTTCGACTTCTTTGCCGAACAGCGCCGCGCCGTGCTACCTTAAGCGGCCATGAGCCTGTTTTCGCGCTCCTTTGCACCGTTGCCTTCGCGCAGGAACACTTCGAGAAGCTCGAATTCCGCAACATTGGACCCGCTATCATGGGCGGCCGGGCAACTGACGTGGAAGGCGTGGCCGGCAATCCGGCGGTGGTGTATGCGGCCACCGGCGGCGGCGGGTTGTTCAAGACGGTGAATGGCGGACAGACGTGGACGCCGATTTTCGACCGGGTGGCGACGACGCTGTCGATTGGCGATATCGCGCTGGAGCCGGGCAATCCTGAAGTGATCTGGGTGGGCACCGGCGAATCGAACGTGCGCAATTCGGTGTCGTTTGGCGATGGCGTGTGGCGCTCGACCGATGGCGGGCAATCGTGGAAGCACCTGGGCTTGAAGACTACGGAGCGCATCTCGCGCGTGCTGGTGCATCCGACGGATCGAAACACGGCGTGGGTGGGCGCGCTGGGGCATGCGTTCGGGCCGCACCCGGAGCGCGGGGTATTCATGACAACGGATGCCGGGCAGACCTGGACGAAGACGCTCTACCTCGACCCGGAGCACGGCGTCTCCGACATGGACATCGATCCGGCGAATCCGAACGTGCTCTACGCCGCGCTCTGGAAATTTGAGCGGAAGCCGTGGACGCATGTTTCGGGAAGCCGTCGCGGAGGCGTGTGGCGCTCGGCTGATGGCGGGCGGACGTGGCGCAAATTGGCGAAGGGCTTGCCGGAATTGATCGGGCGCATTGGCGTGAAGGTGGCGCCTTCGAACCCGAAGGTCGTTTATGTGATCTGCGAGTCGAATGAAGGGACGCTGTACCGGTCGAACGATGGCGGCGAGAGCTTCACGCTGGTGACGAAGCAGCGCGACATCGTGAATCGCGGCTTCTACTACGCCGACATGCGCGTGGATCCGGTGGACGAGAACCGGCTGTACTTCCTGGCGACGGATCTGTTTCTTTCGACCGATGGCGGCAAGACGAGCAAGCCGACGGCCGCCAAGATTCATAGCGATCATCATGCGCTGTGGATCGATCCGCTGCATCCCTCGCGCATTTGGCTGGGCAATGACGGCGGGTTCGCCGTGAGCCAGGATCGCGGCGCGAATTGGGCCTACATCAACAACATTCCGCTGGCGCAGTTCTACCAGATCCACGCCAACAACAAGGCGCCGTTCTACGACCTGATGGGCGGCCTGCAGGACAACGGCGCGTGGGTAGGGCCGATGCGGAGCCAGGAGACCGGCGGCATCTACAACGACGACTGGCGGATGGTGAGCTTCGGCGATGGGTTCTTCATCATCAGCCATCCGGATGATCCGGATCTGTACTTGAGTGAATCGCAGGGCGGGTCGATTTTGCGGGCGAATTTCCGGACGCGCGAGCAGCAAGCCGTGTCGCCGCAGCCGCGGTCGAACGCGGGTGGTCCGGCTTCGGGGATGAAGTACCGGTTCAACTGGAACACGCCGATCGTGCCTTCGCCGCATCAGAAGGAGACGGTCTACTTTGGCGGCAACGTGTTGTTCCGGACGCAGGATTTCGGCAAGACGTGGAAGGCGATTTCGCCGGACCTGACGACGAACAATCCGGACAAGCAGAAATCGGCGGGCGGGCCAATCTGGTACGACAACTCGACGGCGGAGAACAATGGGACGATCGTCACGGTGTCGGAATCGCCGGTGCGGCCGGGCACGATTTACGTGGGCACCGATGATGGCAATGTGCAGGTGACGACGAACGGCGCGGAATCGTGGACGAACATCACGGGGCGCTTTCCGGGGGTGGGTCCGACGCCGGTGGTGGCGCATGTGGAGGCTTCGCGGCGCGACGCGAACACGGCTTACGTGGCGTTTGACCGGCACATGTTCGACGACTTCAAGCCTTATCTCTTCCGGTCGCGCGATGGCGGCCGCACGTGGGAGGACATTGGCCAGGGGTTGCCGGAATCGGCTTACGTGCAGGTGATCAAGGAGGACCCGAAGAATCCGGAGCTGCTCTACGTGGGCACAGAGACGGGTTTGTTCGCGTCGTGGAACAACGGGCTCGAATGGAAGCGGCTGGAGCTGAAGAACCTGCCGCGCGTGGCGGTGCACGACATTCTGGTGCATCCGCGCGACAACGATTTGATTGTCGCCACGCATGGACGGAGCTTGTATGTGTTCGACGATGCGACGCCGATTCAGCAGATGGGCCCCGCCGTCGAGCAGCAGAATGCGTTTCTGTTTCCGGTGCGTGACGCATGGCGGCATTCGGCGCGCTTCACGCGTTACGGGCCGGGCAACGGGATTTTCATCGGGCCGAACCCTTCGTATGGCGCACTGATCACGTTTTGGAACAAGGCGAAGAGCGAGCCGGTGATCGAGATTTTGAACGCGCAGGGCGACGTGATCCGCAAGCTCCAGAAGGTGCCGGGCGAGGTGGGCTTACAGCGCGTGGCCTGGGACCTGCGCGGCGAGCCGCCGTTCGCGCGCAAGGCGCCGGCGCCGGGCGCCGCGGGGGACGACGATGAGCCGCCCACGCGGGGCTCGCAGGTGGTGCCGGGTGTCTACACGGTGCGACTGCGCGTGGGCGCGGTAGTGGCGGAGCAGAAGGTCACGGTCCGGCTGGATCCGAATGTGACGACGCCAGCGGCGGATCTCGAGACGCAGGCGGGCTATACGGGTCGCCTGCGGGAGATGGTGTCGCGCGTGAACCGGTCGCTGAAGGCGCTCGACTCGCTGCGGGCGCAGCTCGACGCCGCGGAGAAGACCGCCGCCGCGACGGAGACGAAGTTCGATTGGAAGCCGTTTCGCGATCAACTGAAGGAGGCCGAGAGCCTGCTGGCGCGTCCGGCGGATGCGCCACGATTGGAGGCGGCGCCGGGCATCGCGGAGAATCTGGCTGCCTTGTTGCAGGGCATCGATGGACCGAACTCGGCGCCGACACCGTATCAGGTAGAGCTCTTTGAGAGCTATCGCGCGGAGCTCGAACAGAAGCTGCCCGCGGCGCAAGCGATCCTCGAGCGGTCGAGCGAGTGGAGCGAGCGGTTGAAGGGCGCTGGTCTGGCGGGCCTGGTGTTGCCGAAGCTTTAGAGAATGCACTCGCTCGAGATTTTCTTTGCGTTGATTTTTGTCGCGCTGCTGGTGGCGGCGTTGGCGAAGCATTGCGCGCTGCCGGTGCCGATCGTGCTGGTGGTGGGCGGACTGGGGCTGGCCGTGGTGCCGGGGCTGCCGAAGGTGGCGATGGATCCGAACGTCGTCTTCTTCGTGCTGCTGCCGCCGCTGCTGTTCGGCGCGGCGTACTTCACGTCGTGGCGCGACTTCTGGCGTTGGAAGCGGGCGATTCTGCTGCTGGCCTTTGGGCTGGTGGCGGCGACGAGCGCGGCGATCGCCGCGCTGTGCGTCCACTTCATTCAGGGCATGACGTGGGCGACGGGGTTCGTGATCGGCGCCATCATCAGTCCGCCGGACGCGGCGGCGGCGACCGCGATTCTGCGCGGCGTGCGGCTGCCGCGGCGCATCGTGCAGATTCTCGAAGGCGAGAGCCTGGTGAACGACGCGATGGGACTGACCGTGTATCGCTTCGCGGTGGCCGCGATCGTGACCGGGCATTTTTCCTGGAGCGAAGCGTCGCTTTCGTTTGTCTGGATTTCGCTGGGCGGGATCCTGATCGGCTTGCTACTGGGGTTCGCGTTCGTCCGTTTCTATCCGTGGCTGCGCGATCCGGATGTCGAGATTCTGATGACGTTCATGCTGAGCTATGCGTGCTACGCGATCGCCGAGAGCGTGCATGCCTCGGGTGTACTGGCGACGGTGACGGGCGGATTGATCCTGGGTTGGCATAGCCCGGAGCTGTTCAACGTGCATACGCGCCTCCGCGGGACCGCCGTGTGGGGCTCCGTGACGTTTCTCTTCGAGATCGTGATCTTCATTCTGATCGGGCTACAACTGCCGGAGGTGCTGGCGTCGCTGGGCGGATATCCGGTGGCGTGGCTGGCGGGCTGGGCGGCGATCATTTCGCTGGGCACGATCGTGATCCGGTTCCTGTGGGTGTTCCCGGCGGCCTATCTGCCGCGCATGCTCTCGCGGAAGGTTCGCGAAGCGGAGCCGAACCCAGCGTGGCAGGGCGTGACGGTGGTGAGTTGGACGGGCCTGCGCGGCGTGGTTTCGCTGGCTTGCGCGCTGGCGCTGCCAGAGGAAACCGCCAGCGGCCTGCCCTTCCCTTATCGCAGCCTGATCATCTTTCTGACGTTCGCCGTGATCCTCGTCACCATGACGCTGCAGGGCGGCACTTTGAAGATGCTGATCGGTTGGCTGCACATTCCAGAAGACGCCACCACGGATTGCGAGATTCTGCACGCGCGGATCGCGGGCGTGGAGAGCGCGTTGCAACGGCTGCATGAGCTCGAGCAGCAGAACGTCGCCAGCGAGAATGTCGTGAATCGGGTGCGCGGCTTCTTCGAGGACCGGCTGGCGGATTTGCGCACGCAACTGGAAGCCGAGGACGAGAACGAGACGCCGGAAGAGCCTTCGGGCGAATTCCAGACGCTGGCGGAACAGCGGATTTGGTGGGAACTGGCGCGGGCCGAGCGGACGGCGCTAGTGCAGCTTCGCCGGCAGCAGAAGATCGGCGATGAGGCGCTGCGGTCGATTGAGGCGGAGCTGGATTTGCGCGAGGCGCGCCTGGTGCCGAAGCCGTCGCACTAGGGCTCCGGCGGAGTGTCGCGCCAGAACCAAATGGCGGATTCACCCGCGAAGCCGAGGACGACGGCGCCGCCCTCGCCGAGAGCAATGTCCGGCGAGTGGCCGTCGAACTTGCGCATCAGCTTGCGGGGCCACGCGCGGCCGTCGGGCGAGCGGGCGAGGTGAATGGCGTGATCGGGCGCTTCGGCGGCGAGCACGACTTCGCCGCGCTGGCTGACGTCGAGCGAGAGGGGCGCGTTGAGCGTGGCGTGCGGGCCGGCGGAGATGCGCGCGGCGTCGTTCCATTCCTTACGGTCGTTGCCGGTGACGAGCCAGACATCGGCGCCGCGCTCGGAACGGAAGTCGAGATCGGTGGCGACGTAGGGCACGGAGCCGTTGAAGGCGAGGCGGACACTGGTGCGCGGCGTGGCGCCGGGGTGGCCGGCGGGCAGCGGGTTGTCAGGCGGACGCCAGAAGACGGCGACGTTCTCCGCGTCGTTGCGGAGCACGTAGACGAGCGCGGGGCGGCCGGCGGCGTCGAGAGCGAGGTCGAGGGCGTGCCCGGGGTCGCGATAGCCGCCGAGAATGGGCGCGGCTTCGGTGAGCCAGAAGCGGGGATCGCGGCCGAGCAGGCCGTGCGTGAAGTGCACGCCGCTATCCTGCTGCTGGTAGGCGAGGAAGGCTTCGCCGCGCGCGAGGACGAGACGGACGTCGGCGAACCAGCGGCCACCGCCATTGAGAATTTCGCGGAACTGGAAATCGCCGCGGCCCTGGCTGACAGCGAGCATGAGGCGGGTGCCGTTGCGATTTTCTTCGAAGGCGACGCCGATGGCGCCCGTGTCGCGGTCCACGGCGAGCGAGAGGGGATAACGCGGCGCCCGCTCGACCTGGCCGACGTTGGCCAGCCGGCGAGGCTCACTCCAGCGCGCGCCGCTGCGATCCCAACGGCCGTACCAAAGCGACGCTTCGGCGCCCTCGCGGACGAGCCAGGCGTAGTGAGGGTCGCCGGAGGCGTCGAGCGTCATGCGGAGGTCGGTGGCTTTGACCTCCTTCCAGACTTCGAGGAGCGCGGCGGGCGGAGCGCCGGCGGCCACCTCGTTCGAGGGGCCGAGCTCTTCGCGATCGACGCGATAGACGTAGCGGGCGTGCGGGTCGAAATCGCGATCGACGAAGCGGCCGCGGCCTTCGCCGATGCGGACAAAGGGACCGTCGCCGGTGCGGCGCAGGACGAGGGCGTCTTCGGCCGGAGTGGCCGTGGACCAGCGCAACTCGACGCGGCGGTGAGAGGCGGTTTCGAGCCACAAATCCGCCGCCAACGTCAGCGCCAGCCAGGCCGTCGTCATGACCTCAGGATAGCTGGGCGGGAAGCGTCTTGGTGAAGAGCCCGGTGCCTTCCATGTCGCGCAGGGTGACGACGAGGTCGCGGGTTTTGCCGACGACTTTGAGCTCGCCGAAAAACTGGTAGCCGGCGCTGGGGGGCAGGTTGCCTTTGCCGGGAGGCGGGGCTTTTTGCCAAACGACGTCGATGCCGAAGGTGCCGTCGGTCTGGCCGGGGCCGAAAGTGCCGGCGTGGAGCGGACCGGAGACGAACTCCCAGAAGGGGCGGAAGTCCTTGAAGCGGGCGCGATCGGGGTGGTAGTGGTGGGCGGCGGTGTAGTGGACGTCGGCGGTGATCCAGACGACGTTGGGCACGTCGCGAATGGCGCGAAGGAGGCGGGCGGTTTCGAGCTCACGGCCGAGGGGAGCGCCGTTGTTGGCATTGGCGATGGCTTCGAAGCGAGTGCGGCCTTCGGCGTCCTTGCCGTCGGCGACGTTGAGGCCGATGGGCATGTCGGCGGCGATGATTTTCCAAATAGCCTTGGAGGCTTTCAATTCGTTGATCAGCCAAGCACTTTGAGCCGCGCCGAGAAAGGGAGTTTCTTCCGTCTCGCGATTGTGGGTGTTGGGGCCGCGATAGGAACGCATGTCGAGGAGAAAAACGTCGACCAGCGGGCCATAAGCGATCTTGCGATAGACGCGTTCGCTTTCGCCGGCGTGATAGCGCATGGGGGCGTACTCGAGAAAGGCGCGAGTAGCGCGGCTGACGAGGAGAGGAACGCTTTTTTCGGAGTAGTTCCTGTCACCGGAAAGATCCTTAGACGACGACCAATTGTTCATCACCTCGTGGTCGTCCCACTGCCAGACCTGGGCGATGGACGAGTTGAAGCGGCGTACATGGTCGTCCATCAGGTTGTATTTGTAGGCGCCGCGGAACTCGGCGAGCGTCTCGGCCGGCTTCGACTTTTCGGGCGTGACGAGGTTGCGCCAGAGGGTGCCATCTTCGAGACGGATGGCCGGAGGAATGGGCCCGTCGGCGTAGATGGTGTCGCCGGAGTGGATGAAGAGATCGGCGTTGGCGCGGGCCATGGCCTGATAGGTGCGCATGCCGCCGAACTCGGGGTTGATGCCCCAGCCCTGGCCAGCGGTGTCGCCGCCCCAGAGCAGAGTGACATCGGGGCCGGTGTTGGCGGGAGCGGTCTTGAAAGAGCCGAAAACGGGCTCACTGAAAGAATTTCGGACCTGTAGGTCCTCGAATTGCACCTGGTAGACGATGCGCTGTCCCGGGGGCAAGCCTTCGAGCTCGAGACGGCCGGTGAAGTCGGAGACGTCGAGGCAATGGGGACCGCGCACGTGATTGGGCATGTCTTTGTCGCGGGTGCCCCAGCGGACATGCATGCGGGCCGGACGATCGGCGCGGGACCAGATCATGGCGCGGCCGGGGGAGAGGTCGCCGGCCATGACACCTTGGGCCATTTGCGGGATGGAGCCTTGGGCACGGAGCAAAAAGGGCGCTCCGGCAACGAGTTGGCGGCGTGAAATGAACATCTGCTCATCATTTTCCATTGTGCTGGGCTTGCTAAACAAGAGGACATGCATAGAATTAGAAGGGACCCCCGATCGAGTCCGGGATTTGTGAAAGGGAGACAATGCCAGCGAAGTTTCAGATCAAGAAAGCCAAGAGTGGGGAGTTCTACTTCAACCTATTGGCAGGCAACGGCGAAATCATCCTGACGAGTGAGATGTACAAAGCCAAAGCCAGCGCGAAGAACGGTATCCGGTCCGTACAGAAAAACTCGACTGTCGACGCACGTTTCGAGAAGAGAGCATCGAAGAGCGGGAAGCCGTTCTTCGTGCTGAAAGCCGCCAATCACGAAGTGATTGGAAAGAGCGAGATGTACGAGTCCGATAAGAGCTGCGACAACGGGATGGCTTCCGTGAAGAAGAACGCTCCAGGCGCTTCGACGGAAGACTTGTCGTTGGCCGCGGCAGCCGCCGCGGGAAAGTAGTCCTGATCAGACCGAAGTTCAATCCAACTCGTAGACGAGAAGCCGGCACCGCGCGAACGGGCCGGCTTTCGTGTTTCTGTTAGGCTGGTTCAGACGTGATGGGATTGGTAAAAGCCTTCTTGGGTAATGTGCTGCCCGCGGTGATGAAGCCGCTGCGGGTGCTGTGGAACGAGATGCTGGCGTTCGTGTTCGCGGTGTTCGCGATCGTAATCCTGTTTCCGGCGCTGCGGCAGCTGTGGAATTTCGACGGGTCGTCGGCGAGCATCACCAAGCTGGGGATGCAAGTATTTTTCGGCGGCGTGCTGGCCGTGTGCGCGATTTTTTCATTCCGCCGGGCGCGGCGGATCGCCCGCACCTAGCGTTTAGCGGGACGCGAGGATGGGCCGGTAGTTGATGGCGACTTCGTCGCCCGCCTGGAGGCCAGAGAGAATGGCCGCTTCCGTGTAGCTCTGCGCGGAAACGGCGACCGGACGCTTCTCGAACTTGTTGCCGGCGGCCTTGACCCAGGCAAACAGCTTGCCGCCTTCTTCCACCAAAGCCGAGCGCGGCACGAGGAGCTGGTTTTCCTTGCGCTCGAGCAGGACGTCGGCGGCGGCGGAGAGGTCGGGGATCAAGCGCGGGTCCGTGCCTTCGATCATCAAGCGAACGGGCACGCTGCGGAGGTAGTTGCTCGAGCTGCGCATGCCGGCGACGGCGATGGCGCCCATGGCGTAGACGCGGCCCTTGAGCTCGAGGCCGGGGAAGGCGTCGAGCGTGATGCGGGCCACCTGGCCGACGCGGAAACGGTCGGAATCGGCCTGGCTGACCGTCGCTTCCACCTGCATGCTGTTCGGGGAGACGATCTTCAGGACGCTTTGACCGGAGTAGACCTGATCACCTTCCTGGATCTGGCGGAATTCGCTGCCCTGGAACACGGTCTGCATCACGACCAAGCCGGGCATGGGGGCGTTGATGGTGAAGCGGGTGACGTCCTTCTTATGCCGGTCGCGATGGCGGGTGTGGCGGAGAAGGGTGAAGTTGAGGATCTCGAGATCGGACTGCTGAGATTCGCCCTTGTTGCGGATGTCGGTCTTGATTTCGGCGGCGTTGGCTTCGGCTTCGTCGACGGTGAGCTGGAGCAGTTCCTGGTCGACGGCGGTGCGAACGGGCGTGGTGGACCGGTCGAGCTTGGCCTTTTCAAAGGTGGCCTGAGCGATGCGCTGCGTCTGCTGGAGATTGCTCATCTCGATGGCGAGCTCGGCTTGGCGCTTCTTGACGTCGCTTTCCGCTTGCATGACGGTGGAGTGGACGTCGTCGACGTGGTCAATGAGGCTTTGCGCGTCGATCTGGACGACGAACTGATCCTTCCCGACGAGCGAACCGGGCTTGGCCAGCTTTTCGAGCATCAGCGGCCGGTTGCCTTCCGGACCCATCATGCGGGGCACGATGATGTTGGCAAAGTCGCGGGCGGAGGTCTGGCCAGCGATGCGCATGCGGATCTCGAGGGGGCCCTGGGTGACCTTGGCGGTACGGACGGTGACGGTGGTGGCCGCCTTGTCGGCCGACTGCTGCCGCGCCGAATACTGCCACGCCGCGAGACCGCCGACGATCGCCAGACCGAGCAGCCACCACGGACGGCGGCTCGGACTCGGCGGTTCGGTGACCACCGGAATCGGCTTGGACGGAGGCGGTACGGGCTGGGGCGTGGGATTCAGAATGGCCGACATGATCCGTATGTTCCTTTTGGCTGACGAGCTACCGGTGTCCCGGCAGGGCGCACGCCGGGTTCTAAGGATTTTACCCTTAGATTATACACGGCGTCCCGCGCAGGCGCGGAACACCCTAACCGGGAGGCGTCGGCGCGCGGGGCGGTGGTTACGGGCGGGCGGCGGAATTTATGGCGGGAACCAGGAGGGCCGAAGCGGCGTCCATGAAACGGGTCGCGGCGGAACGGGCGTTCGGCTATACTGGCAGTTTGGCGCGCCGAGCTTCAGCGGCGCTGAGTTCTATTGTCACAAGAGGTTGAGTCAAAAACCATGAAGTTGCGTCCGTTGCATGACCGTGTGCTGGTTCAGCGCGCCGATGATTCCGGCGACAAGATCGGGAAGATTTTCATTCCGGATTCGGCGAAGGAAAAGCCCCAGGAGGGCAAGGTGATTGCGGCGGGCGCCGGCCGGATGAATCCGAAGGGCGAGCGGGTGGCGTTGACCGTGAAGGCGGGCGACCGGATCCTGTTCGGCAAGTATTCGGGCGCCGACATCAAGCTGGATGGCGAGGAATACATCGTGCTGCGCGAGGACGAGATTCTCGCGGTGCTGGGCAAGTAACCGGATTCGTCAAAATCGGAAAGAGAACACTGTCATGATCCGCTCCATTCTCCTGACCCTTGCCCTGGTGGCGGGTACCGCCTTCGCCCAGTCGAAGGTGGGCATTATCGACCTCGAGCGCGCCGTCATCAACACCGCCGAAATCAAGAAGGCCCAAGCCGAGTTGGAAACCAAGTTCCGCCCGCGGCAGACGGAGCTGGCGAAGCTGGAAGGCGAACTGCAGCAGATCCAGAACCAGTTGCAATCGGGCAAGCTGACGGAGGCACAGGCGGGCGACCTGCAGGCCACGGGCCAGCGCAAGCAGCGCGAGTATCAGCGCAAGAGCGAAGACCTGCAGGCCGACGTGGACCGCGAGCGCACCGACATTCTGGGCCGTTCGAGCGGCCGGATGAACGAAGTGGTGAAGAAGCTGGCGGAAGAGAAGGGCGTGGACGTGGTGGTGTTCGCCGCCGGAACCGCGTATTTCAAGCCGGCGCTCGACATCACGGCCGATGCGACGGCCGCGTACGACAAAGCCTATCCGGCGAAGTAAGCAGCCATGTCTGGCTATCTGGCCGGCTACGGCGCGGGTGAAGAACGCCGCGCGAAAATGATCAAGTGGGCGCTGATCGGCGCCCTGGTGGCAGTGGTGGGCGGAACGCTGGGCTACTTCGGCTTGCGCCACGCGCGAGAGCGCGCCCAACTGGACCGCTTGGTGGACGCCGTACAACGCGGCGACCACGCCGCTGGACACGCGCTGTTCGGCTGCACGCCGGAGCATCCGTGCCGGGATTACCAGATGAAGCGCTACCTGCAGGATTTCGGTCCGCAGGGCGAGTACCTGAAGCTGCCCGAGGCCAAGATCAGCGAGAAATGGTCGTGCGAGGGCGGCATCGTGCGCGTGTACTCGTTCGGCCCGGACAAAGAACTCGAGCTGTTCGTTTCGAGCTCGGATTACCTGGTGAGCTTCGCGCCCACGCGGCGGGCGTGGAAGGGCTGCACGATTCTCCCGTAGATTTTTCCCACGGTTCTGGCCCCTCCAGGCGTTCTCGAACGTCATAGTAAGGGTGAAAGACTCCGGCCGGGAATTCCGCCTCTATAATAGTTTCATGCTTCGTGCCCGTCTTCTGGCGCCTTTGGTGTGCGCCGCCCTTGCCTTTGCGCAACCCAAAGCCGGCCCGGTAGCCATCATGAAGGCCACCGAGATCAAGGCCGGCATGAAGGCGACGGCGTGGACCGTGTTCGAAGGGACGAAGCCCGAAGAGGTGCCGATCGAGATCATCGGCAATTGGAAGAATGCCTGGGGCCCGAAGCAGGACATCATCCTCGGCAAGATGGGCGGCAAGGCGGCGCGCACGAACGTCGCGGGCGGCATGTCGGGCTCGCCGGTGTATGTGGACGGCAAGCTGATTGGCGCCGTCGCGCTGCGGTTGAGCGTGTTCTCGCCCGATGCCATTTGCGGCATTACGCCGATCGAGCTGATGCTCGAGATCAACGATTACGACAAGACGGTGCCCTCGGACGCGAAGGTCCCGGAGAAGGTGAAAGTGCGCGCCGAATCGGCGCCGATGCCGAATGACCTGGTGGCGCGCGTGATGGGCGGCGGGTTCGACGCGTCGAACGGAACGCCGATGATGGTGCCGATCGAGACGCCGCTGATGTTTTCGGGCTTCACCAGCGACACGCTGACGCAGTTCTCGGCGCTGTTCACGCAGTTGGGGATCAAGCCGGTGTTCGGTGGCGCGGCGGGGTCGGTGTACGAGACCAAGCCGGCGGCAAACTGGAAGAACGCGCTGCAGCCGGGGCAGCCGGTGGCGGGCGTGCTGGTGTCCGGCGACATGGCCGTGACCGGGCTGGGCACTGTGTCCTACAACGACGGCAAGCGCGTGCTGGCGTTCGGGCATCCCTTCTTCAACCTGGGTCCGGTGGAGATGCCGATGAGCCAGGGCGAGATTCTGATGGTGCTGGCCAGCGCGTTCCAGCCGAACAAGATCGGCAATGCCACGGAGATCGTGGGCGCGCTGAAGCAGGACCGGCATTCGGGCATCATGGGCGTGCTGGGTGAGCAGGCCAAGATGATTCCGGTGACGGTGAAGCTGCGCAACTTCGGGGGCGACGGCAAGGTGGCCAAGGAAAAGAGCCTGCGCTACAACGTCTTCGAGCACCAGAAGTGGACGCCGTACCTGATGATGCTGACGATGTTCAACTCGATCAGCGGCGTGAATGATTTTTCGGAGGAAGTGTCCTACCGCTTCAACGGCAAGATGGAGTTCGATGGACTGCCGGCGATGAACGTGCGGACGATGCTGGCGCCGGGCGAGGGTCCGGTGCCGCCGCCGGTGCAACTGGCGGGCTTCTGGGGCGAGCGGATCACGCGGCTGTTCACGAACCAGACGGCGCTGCCGCGGGTGAAATCGGCCGACCTGGTGATCGACCTGCTGCCGGAGCGGCGGATCGCGCAAGTGGAGAGCGGCTGGCTGTCGGCCAGCGAAGCGGCGCCGGGCGACACCGTAACGATCAAGGTGTTTCTGCGGCCGTATCGCGGCGGGCGCGTGGAGCGCGAGCTGAAGCTGCGGATTCCCGAAGGCATGCCGAAGGGCGAACACCGGATCGTGCTGTCGGACGGCGACCAGTTGAACAACTCGCAGCGCAACGTGGTGAACGCGAACCGGTTCCTGGACCTGGCCGACGCGGTGTCGATTATCAACCAGGAGCGGCAGAACACCACGCTGTACGCCTCTTTGATGCAATTGCGGCCGACCGTCTATACCGACGACAAGACGCTGCCGAATCTGCCGCAATCGATCATCAACGTGATGCAGACCGGCCGCACCAACAACCGCAACCTCTCGACGTCGCCGGACACGGTGATGGCGCAGAGCTCCGTCCCGTTCGACTTCGTGGTGAACGGCACCACCTCGCTGAAGATTATCGTCCGCTAACTCAACTTTGATGCTCAATCGCTACTTTTGCTGTGCCGCGCTGGCCGCGGCCGGATCCATTCTGTTGGCCGTCGAGACCAAGAACTGGGTGCTCGATCATCCCGCCGACTTCGAGAAAGGGAACCTGAAACGCCTGGCGCTGCGCAATGACGGGCGGCTGCAACTGGCGCCCGAAGTGAAGGAGCTGTGGGACGCGGGCACGCCTTATCTGTGGGCGGTGGTGGAGGATTCGAAGGGAAATCTCTACACGGCCACCGGCGGCGACCAGAAGTCGAAGATCGTGCGCGTGACGGCGGCCGGACAGGCTTCGACGCTGGCGGAGATCGATGGCGGCGAAGTGCATGCGCTGGCTGTGAACAAGGCCGATGAGGTGTTCGCGGCGTCGATGCCGGATGGCAAGGTGTACAAGGTGACGGCGTCGGGCGCGCAGGTGTTCTACGACCCGAAGGCGAAGTACATCTGGGGTCTGGCGTTCGATGGCGCGGGCAACTTGTATGTCGCCACGGGCGACCTGGGCGAAGTGCATCGCGTGACGCCGAACGGGCAAGGCCGCGTTTTCTTCAAGAGCGACGAGGCGCATGCGCGGTCGGTGGTGTGCGATCGCAACGGCGATGTGATCGTCGGCACGGAGCCCGGCGGGCTGGTGATCCGCGTGAATGCGGCGGGCGAAGGCTTCGTGCTGTATCAGAGCACGCGGCGCGAGATTACGGCGCTGGCCTACAACGCGAAAGGCGAGCTGTTCGTGGCCGGCGCGGGCGCGAAGCAGAATGCGCCGTCGATTCAGCCGCCGCCGATGCCGGTGCAAACGCCGCCGCCCCCGGGCAGCGTGGTGAACCAGGCGCAGCCGACGCAGCGGATCGCGGTGGCGCCGCCGGCGACGATGTTGCCGAGCAACATCAACGTGCCGGGCGGCAGCGAGATTTATCGCCTGGATCGCGACGGCGCGCCGTTGAAGATCTGGAGCCACGCGACGGAGGTGGCCTACGCGATTGCGTTCGACGCGAATGGCACGCCGTGGGTGGGCACGGGCAACAAGGGCGGCGTTTATCGCCTGGACACGCCTTACCTGGCCACGCTGCTGACGTCGCTTTCGCCGACGCAGGTGACGGCGCTGATCTCCGGTAAGGGCGGCGCGGTCTATGCGGCCACGGGCAATGTGGGCAAGCTGTTCAAGCTGGGACCGAACACGGAGCGCGAGGGCTTTATCGAAAGCGAAGTGCTGGATGTGGGCTCATTCACGAGTTGGGGCCGCTTGCGGAGCGAAGGCAAGACGGGCTCGATCGTGTTCGAGACGCGCAGCGGGAACCTCGAGCGTCCGCAGAAGAACTGGAGCACTTGGGCACCGTTGAAGGACGGGCGCGTGACGTCGCCCGCGGCGCGCTTCCTGCAATGGCGCGCCACGTTCAAGGCGGCCACGGAGCAGCCGGAGTTGAAGCTGGTCGACGTGGCGTACCGGAGCAAGAATCTGCCGCCGCGCATCGAGGAAGTGCAGGCGACGCCACAGAATTACAAGACGCCCACCAATGCGCTGAGTGGGATCTCCACCGCAACGCCGACGATGACGCTGCCGGCGCTGGGCCGCAATCGGGCGCGCAACACGCCGGGGAATCCGGTGGTGGATCCAGGCGCGTCGACGATGATGGTGACCTATGCCAAGGGCTCGATGGGCGTGCGCTGGCTGGCGGTGGACGATAACGGCGACACGCTCGAGTTCAAGGTCGAGATCAAGGGCGTGAACGAGCAGACGTGGAAGCCGCTGAAGGACAAGGTGCGCGACAAGGCGCTGACCTTCGATGCCACTGCGTATCCGGATGGGCAGTATCAGATCCGCGTGACGGCCAGCGATCAGCCCGACAATCCGCCGGCGCAGGGCTTGACGGATGCGATGGTCTCGGAAGCGTTCACCATCGACAACTCGGCGCCGGTGATCTCCGGCGTGGGTGCGTCGGCGAATGGGAGTCAGGTGACACTCCGCTTCAAGGTGAAGGACGCGTTGTCATTGCTGCAGGCGGTGGAGTACTCGGTGAACGGCGGCGAATGGCAATGGGCCGAGCCGACGACGAAGCTGACCGATTCGATGGAGCATGACTATCAGCTCCAGTTCGAGCGGCCAGCGCCGGGCGAGTTGATCATCGCGGTGCGCGCGAGCGACGTCAACGATAATCAGGCGGTGGAGAAGACGCTGCTGAAGCCTTGAGGGGCTTGATGCCGATGGTCCAGCGCCAGCGCTGGCCGGGGGCGAGGCGGGTGAGGCCTTTTTGGCTGTTGTAGCCGCCTTGCAGGCCGATCCACGGCTCCGGACTGAAGTAGCCTTCTTCCACGCCGCCGTAGAGGTTGAATTGGACCACGGGCATCTTCGGCAGTGAATCGCCGTGATGCGTGACGTCGAGCGTCAGGCCTGAGGGATCCTTCAAACGGACCTTCGCCGTACGGCCACATTCAGCCAGCGAAATGGCGGGCACAGCGTGGATGGCACTGAGCGGCGTGGCGGAGCCGGCGTGACGCCACGGCTTCGTCTCGCCCGTCGGCAGGCTCGATTTATCGCGCAGGAGCTCCGTGCGGCAACTGGATTCGAACGTCACGCGGCCGGGCTGGCCTTTGGGCGTCAACGGGAGATTGAAGGCCACATGATTGCCGATGGCGAAGGGCATCGGCTGCGTGTTCGCGGCGGCGGCTTCTACGGTGTAGGCCAGCGTGAGGCCGCCCTCGTGGAGCTCGTAGCGGACGGTCAGCGCGAAGCCGTAAGGATGATAGCGGCGTGTGGCTTCGGAATCCGTGAACCGCAGGGTGGCGTGGGCTTCGTTGGCGCTGGCTTGGTGCTCGACGACGGTCCAGGCGTGCTCCTTTGCAAAGCCGTGCATCGGCATGCCGGTGACGGGGCCGGTGGCCGGCCACAAGAACATCGCTTTGCCCGCAAAGCCCTGGCGCGGAGAATAGTCGCGACCGAGATAGAGGAGCTCGACACGGTCGAGCACGAGGCTCGCGAGTTCGCCGCCGTGGGCGGGCGAGATGGCGGCCTCGAGATGCTTGTTGTTGTCCCGCAGGAGCAGGAGTTGATCGGAGCTGACGGCCGTTTCGTAGCGCGCCGCGGCGAGAAGCAAGTGAAGCGCGATCAAACCTTCGGGTACTCCCACGGCTTGCGATAGACGCGGCGCAGCAGCGCGTTGGCGGCGGCGTCGCCGGGGGCCTGCTTGCCGTCCCACTGAAGCGATCGGCCGAGACGCCAACTGACCATGCCGAGCAAAGCGGCGGTTGTCGCGCGCTCGCCGATCTCGATGTCGCGCACGGGCTTGCGCTTCTTCGCGATGGCGTCCATGAAGTCCGCCCAGAGCTCCTTGATGTTCTGGCCGTCGGGGTTGTTGAGCTGAGGCTCGACGTGGATGACGGGCTGGCTTTTCTTGGCGGGGTAGAACGTCCAGCCGTCGCGCCAGCCCATGTGGAACGTGCCTTCGGTGCCGTAGAAATAAGCGCCGATCAAATGCTTCTCGGCCTCGTTGCCGGCGTAGTGGCGCTGTTCCCAGGTGCAGGTGAAGGATTCGAATTGATACGTCACCTGCTGCGTGTCGGGCGCGTCGGTAGAATCCTGGCGGACGAAGCGGCCGCCGGTGGAGTAGACATGCTTGGGGTGCGTTTCGTCGGTCCACCAGAGCACCTGATCCATCCAGTGGACGCCCCAATCGCCCAGCGTGCCGTTGGCGTAATCGAGGAAGTGGCGGAAGCCACGCGGATGGATGGCCTTGTTGTAGGCGCGCTTCGGCGCGGGGCCGAGCCAGAGATCCCAATCGAGACCGGGGGGCGGGTCGGAATCGGGAGTCTTGACTCCGGGACCGCCCGCGGCGTGGGCGAAGGTGCGCACCATGCCGATTTTGCCCACCTTGCCGGACTTCAAGAACTCCATGCCGGTGATGGGATGCGGCGAGACGCGGCGGTGCAGGCCCACCTGCACGAGGCGATCGGCCTCGCGCGCGGCTTTCACCATGGCCTTGCCTTCGTCGACCGTGTGGGCGATGGGCTTTTCGACGTAGACGTGTGCGCCGGCTTTCACGGCGTCGATGGTGGGCAGGGCGTGCCAATGGTCGGGCGTGGCGACGATGGCGATGTCCGGCTTCTCCTTGGCGAGCATGTCGCGATAATCGCGATAGCGGCGGGGCTGATCGCCGGAGAACTTGGCGAGCTCGGCGGCGGCCTTGTCCATTTGCGACGCATCGGGGTCGGCGAAGGCGACGGCGGTGCATTGGCCGCTGGCGCAGGCTTCGCGCAGAATGTTCATGCCCCACCAGCCGGAGCCGATCAGAGCGGTCTTGTACTTGCGTCCGGGAGGTTGGGCCAGGGCCAGCGCGGGGGCGGCAATCAGGCTACGGCGTTGCATGGGGGGAAGCATATCAGCAAAGCTATCAGGAAGATGTATTGTCCCTCGGAAGAGCTGGTGGCGATCGTGGATCGCGAGAATAACGTCGTGGGCCAGGCCACGCGGCGCCAGATGCGTGAGCAGAAGCTGGCGCACCGTTGCACGTATATCGTCGTTCAGAATTCGCAAGGACAACTGCTGGTGCAGCGGCGCACGATGACGAAGGACGTGTACCCGGGGTACCTGGATCCGACGACGGGCGGCGTGGTGCTGGCCGGGGAGAGCTACGAGGAATCGGCCGAGAGAGAGCTCGCAGAGGAGATGGGGATCCGCGGCGTGGAGCTCGAGACGCTGTTCGATTTCTGGTTCGACCATGCGGGCATCGCCGTGTGGGGGCGGGTGTTTCGCTGCACGTGGGACGGCGCGGTGGTGCCGCAGCCGGAGGAAGTGGTGGAGGTGGTGTTGCGCTCGCCCGCGGAAGTGATTGAAGGCAAAGAGCTTTATACGCCCGACGGGTTGCATGTGATCCGTCGTCTTTTTGGCTCCGCGGAGCGTCTTAAGAAGAGCTGATGCGACTCGGCGAAATACTTCTCGAACGGAAACAGATCACGGCCGATGATCTGGAGCGCGGGCTCGAACTGCAGAAGGAGCGCGGCGACAAGCTGGGGCGTATTCTGGTGGACCTGGGCTTCGTGGCGCAGCGCGACATGCTGGCGGCGCTGGCGGATCAATTGGGCGTCGCTCTGGTGACGATCGAGGAGCGGCCGCCGTCGACGCCGGAGACCGAAGGCTTGTCCGTGCGGTTCCTGCGGCAATTCCGCTGTCTGCCGCTGGCGGTGGACGAAAGCGGCCTGACACTGGCCATGGCCGATCCACTGGATTTCGAAACGCTGGCGGCGGTGCGAAACACGACCGGCCTCAAGGTGCGGCCGGCGCTGGCGCCGGAGAGCGACATTCTCGAGGCCATCGACCGCTATTACGGCGAGGACGATCAGCGCGACGCGGCGGCGGGCGGCGACGAGGCCGAAGGCAACGCCGACCTCGAACAGCTGCGCGACATGGCCAGCGAGGCGCCCGTCATCCGGCTGGTGAATACGATGATCGGGTCGGCGGTGGAGAAGCGCGCGAGCGACATTCACATCGAGCCGTTCGAGCGCGAGTTCCGGATCCGGTTCCGCGTGGACGGCGTGCTGCAGGAACAGGAGCCACCGCCGCGCGAGCTGAAGGCCGCCGTGATCAGCCGCGTGAAGCTGATGGCGAAGCTCAATATCGCCGAGCGCCGGTTGCCGCAGGACGGCCGCATCAAGATCAAGGTGCTGGGGCGCGAAATCGACTTGCGCGTGTCGACCTTGCCGACGCTCTACGGCGAAAGCGTCGTGATGCGCTTGCTCGATCGCTCACGGACGGATTTCTACGATCTCGAGAAGCTGGGCTTCACGCAGGGCATGCTGGCGCGGATGGAGTACTTCACGTCGCTGCCGCACGGGATTTTCTTCGTCACCGGGCCGACGGGCTCGGGCAAATCGACCACGCTCTATTCGGCGCTGAAGCGGATCAATCAGACGGACAAGAAGATCATCACGATCGAGGATCCGGTGGAATACCAGATGGACGGCATCAACCAGATCCATGTGAATCCGCAGATCGGCCTGACGTTCTCCACCGGCCTGCGGCACATCGTGCGTCAGGATCCGGACGTGATCATGGTGGGCGAGGTGCGCGACCGCGAAACGGCCGATATCGCCATCCGCTCGGCGCTGACCGGCCACTTCGTCTATACGACGCTGCACACGAACGATGCGCCCAGCGCCATTACGCGCCTCACGGACATGGGCGTGGAGAACTACTTGATCTGCTCGTCGGTGGTCGGGGTGCTGGCGCAGCGGCTGGTGCGCGTGATCTGCAAAAATTGCCGGAAGCCGGCCGAGAAGCAACTGTCGCCCTTTGGCGAGGAGGTTCAGACGTGGCGGGGCGCGGGCTGCGAGCAATGCTTCGGCACGGGCTACCACGGGCGCGTGGGCATCTTCGAAATGATGGACATGAATGATGAGCTGCGCAAGCTGATCATGCAGAATGCCGACGCCGGGGATTTGATCAAGGCGGCCAAGAAGAATGGCATGAAGACGCTGCGCGAAGACGGTTGGGCGAAGGTGGCGGCGGGCGTGACCACGCACGAGGAAGTGACGCGCGTGACGCAGGAATTCTAGGTGGCGATGACGAGCTTTCAGTTCAAGGCGGTCACTCCGGACGGCAAGGTCCGCCTGGGCGCGCTGCCGGCAGAAAACGAGAAGCGCGCGGCGGCGGAACTGCGGCGGCAGGGCCTGGTGCCGCTCTACGTGGGGCTCGAGCCGCAGAAGGAAGGCTTTTCGTTCCAACTGCCGAAGTTCGGCGGCAACCGCCGCAAGGCGGTGCTCTACTTCACGCAGGAGCTGGCCACGCTGCTCGACGCGGGCATTCCGCTCGATCGCGCGCTGCAGATTTCGAACGAGATTGCGAGCGACAAGGATTTTCAAGCCGTCGGCGCGGAGGTGCTGCGGGCAATCAAGGGCGGCAAGTCGTTCGCGGATTCGCTGGCGCAGCATCCGGAGCACTTCAGCGAGCTTTATGTGAACATGGTGCGCGCCGGTGAGGCGTCGGGCCAGTTGTCGACCATGTTTCACCGGCTGAGCGAATTCGAGCGCACGCGCGACGATCTGCGCGGCTATGTGATTTCGTCGCTCGTCTATCCGGCGCTGCTGGCGCTGGTGGGCTTGGGGTCAATTTTCGTGCTGCTGTTCTTCGTGGTGCCGCGCTTCGCACAGGTATTCGAGCAATCGCGGATCCAGATGCCGCTGCCAACCATGGTGATGCTGCAAGCAAGCCTCTTCGTACGCACGTATGGCTTGTTCTTCCTGATTGCGCTGGTGGCCGCGGGTGTGGCGTTCCGCTGGTATTTGAATACGCCCGAGGGCGGCTGGTGGTGGGATCAATTCCGGCTGAAAATCCCGCTGTTGGGCGAAGGGTTGCGCAAGATGGAAACGGCGCGGTTCGCACGCGCCATGGCGACGCTGGTGGGCAATTCGGTGCCGCTGGTGCAATCGCTGAGCATCGCCGGCGCGATCATGACGAACCGGGTGATGTCCGGCGCGTTGACACCGGTGGCGCAGGGCGTGAAGCGCGGCGAAGGGTTGGCCACGCCGCTGAAGCGCACGGGCCAGTTCCCCGCCCTGGCCGGCCACCTGCTCACCGTGGGCGAGGAGACCGGCAAGCTGGACACCATGTTCGATCGCATGGCGGACATTTACGATAACGAGACACGCTCGTCCATCAAGCGGTTCACGTCGCTGTTCGAGCCCATCGTCATTCTGGTGATGGGCGTGGTGGTGGGCGCGCTGATTCTGAGCATGCTGATGGCGATTACGAGCATCAACGAGGTAGCGATATGAAGAACCTGAGAAGACGGGCGCGGCGCCAGGCGGGCGTCACGCTGATTGAAATGCTGGTGGTGGTCACCATCATCAGCGTGTTTCTGATGGTGGTGGGTCCGCGGCTGCTGGGCCAGGGCGACAAGGCTCGCGCCGTGGCCGCCAAGCAGCAGATCACCGCGTTCGAGACGGCGCTGGCGTCCTACAAGCTCGAAACGGGCCTGTTTCCACCCACGGAGCTCGGCTTGAAGGCGCTGCGCGAAAAGCCCGCGAACGTGAACAACTGGGGCGGGCCGTACTTGCCGAAGGACGTGCCGAAGGACCCCTGGGGCAATGACTATCTGTACAAGTATCCGGGCGACCATGGCGATCAGCCGGATCTCGTGTGCCTGGGCGCCGATGGACAGGCGGGCGGCGAAGGCATCAACGCGGACATCGTGAGCTGGAAGAATTGAACCGCCGCTCCCAACGCGGGATGACGCTGCTCGAGACGCTCGTCGTCGTGAGCCTGGTGTCCATCATGCTGATGGTGGCCTATCCGTCGTTGACGGCGGGCCTCGACGGCGTGAAGCTGGCCACCTCGGCCGACACGGTGGTGAGCTTTCTGAACTCGGCCGTCTCTCGCGCGGAGCGGACGCATCAGGTGGTGGAGATCACCATCTCGCGGCGGGAGAACGCGCTGGCGGCGCGCACGGCGGATCCAAGATCGGTGCGCGAGATGAAGATGCCGGACGGCATTCGCATCGCGGCGATCTTGCCGGAGGCGAGCGCTCAAGAGGAATTGCGGCGCTTCTATCTGCTGCCGGGCGGCACGGTGCCGCGCATCGGCGTGGAGCTGCGGAATCCGCATGGCGGCAAGCGGATCGTGCGGGTGAATCCGATTACAGGCGCGCCGGAGATCGAGCGATGAGGCGCGCGCGCGCCCGGCGGCGGGGCTTTACGCTGCTCGAGGTGATGGTGGCGACGACGATCATGGCCGTCGCGGTGACGGCGCTGCTGGCGTCGCTGGCACGCTCGAACGAGAACGCCGCGCGCCTGCAGGAGCGCGATCGCGTACTGGCGTTGGCCCGCACGCAGATGCAGGAATTGCTGCTGCTGCCGCGCCTGCCGCACGGCCAAGCACTGGAAGGCCGCTGGGAGAAGACGCACACGGGACCTGGCATCGAAGCCGGCTGGACGGCGCGCGTGGAGCCGATGATCCTGAAGCCGCCGATGCTGATTCCGCCGCCGGGCGTGATTCTGCCGAAGGAGATGGTGCCGGCCATCGGACCAGGCCGCGTGCTGGATCGCATCGTGTTGGAAGCATGGTGGAAGGCGGGGACGATCCGAAAGTCGTTGACGCTCGAAACATACAAGCGCGGCATGCTGTTGCCAACGGAGAAGCCATGAGAAGGCGCCAGTCGGGCTTCACGCTGCTCGAGTTGCTGGTGGCCATCATGATGGTGAGCCTGTTGACGCTGACCGGGCTTTACGCGATGCGCGCGGGCTTCCTGTCGCTCGAGAAGACGGGCGCGAATCTGAACGCCAACCGTCGCGTGCTGGGCGCCCAGCGGGTGCTCGAGCAGACGATCGCGGGCTTTTATGCCGCCCGCGCCGATTGCCACGGCGGTGAGATCGACGTCGTCCAGCGCAAGGCGAACATTCGCGGCCAAGGCATCTTTTTCGAAGGCGGCGCGCATTCGCTGCGGCTGGTGTCGTCGTTCTCGCTCGAAGAGGCCGCGCGCGGCGCGCCAAGGATCGTGGAGATCACCACCATTCCCGGCGAGCGCAACGAGGGCGTCCGGCTGATCGCGAACGAGGATCTTTACTGGGGGCCGCTGAGCACCGGATATCGCTGCCGGGGGCCGCGCTTGCCGCATCCGGCCACCGGCCAGATCCTGCTCGAGTTCCTGCCGATTCAGGCGGCGCCGCGATCGTTCATTCTGGCCGACCGGCTGGCGAAGGTGCAGCTCTATTACCGCCGGCCGGCGGCGGAGCCCCCTTACTACGTGTGGCTGGAGGAATGGCCGTTTGCGGGGCCACCCGGCGCGATCCGCATCGAGATGACGCCGCTCGACGAATCCGCGCGGGCAACGGTGTTGACGGTGCCGCTGATGGCGCAGCCGAACTTCAGCGGAGACAAGATCAGCGATGCCGATTTCGCCAAGCCCAAGGGAGGCGGGGGCAAATGGGACGACCTCTGACTTCCCGTGAGCGTGGCGGCGCGCTGCTGTCTGTGCTGTGGCTGACGGCCGCGCTGGCGGCCATCGCCTTCAGCGTGGCGACGCTGGTGCGCGCCGAAGTGGACCGGGCCGGCACGAATAGCGACGGCGCTCGCGCATACTTTCTGGCGCGCGGCGGCTTGGAGCGCTTCTTTCTCGAACTGGAGCAAGGGCAGTTGGCGGTGCCGGACATCCAACGGTCGCCGGTGCAGGCGCGCCTGGCGCTCGAAGCGAATGGCCGGTATCTGGTGTATCCGCTGCCCGAAGGCGAAGTGCATGTGGAGATGATTCCGGAGGCGGGCAAGCTCGATCTCAACGCCGTGGGGCCGTTGCACATCGAGCGCGTGTTGCTGGCCATGGGCGTGGAGCCGGATCGCATCCAACGGGTGACGGCGGCGATTCTGGATTGGCGGGGCGGCGGTCCACCGCGCGACCCGATGGCGCCTGGGCCGTTCGACGCGCTTTATCTGAGCCGGCAGCCGTCTTTCCGGCCTCCGCGAACGTCTTTCCAAGAGATCGAGGAATTGCTCCTCGTGGAAGGCATGACTCCGGAGCTCTACTACGGCGGCCATCATCGGACGGCGAAAGGGAACCTGGTTCCGCACGCCGGGCTGCGGGATTGTTTCACGACGCTGGCGCCGAACGTGGGCCCGGCGCCGGCGGTGGACGTATTGTCGGCCGCGTTCCCGGTGCTGGTGGCGGGCGGCATGATGCCGCAGGCCGCGGAGGAGTTCGTGCGCGCGCGGCAAGCCCCAGGCATGCTGCCACCGCAAGTCTTGAAAGTGGCGATGGCGTCGATCATGGCGGCCGGCGCGGCGCCCATCAACTTCGCGGTGGGCGGCCGGTCGATCTACACGCTGCGCTCCACGGCGCGGTTGAAAACAGGTGAAGGGAAGCTAGGGGACACGCGGCGCAGCGTGAGCGCGCTGGTGAAGTTCCTGCCGCGGCCGAACGAGATGTATCAGATCCTGCGTTGGGATGACCAGGCGATTGCACAGACGCTGTTCACGGAGGCGACGCCTTGAGCAACGCCCGTTGGTGGATGTATGGCACCGGCGTTGGCATCGAGATCGAGCCCACCGCGTTGACCGTGGCGATCGTGCGGGTGAAGCCGGCGGGCGCCACCACGGTGGCGACGAAGGTGATCGAGCGCTACCACGAGCGTCCGGCCACGGAGTGGGGCAATGAATACGCGCTGTTTCTGAAGGAGCACGGCGTGAAGCACGTGGCCGCGGTGGCAGTGCTGCCGAAGGCGGACGTGACGGTGCGCGTGCTGCAACTGCCGGGCGTGGACGACAAGAGCCTGGACGCGGCGGTGCGCTACCAGGTGGATGGGCTGCATCCGTATCCAGATGAGGACGTGGCGTTCTCCTATGCGCGGCTGAATCGCGCGGGCGCGGTGATGGTGGCCGTGGCGCGGCACGAGACGGTGGACAAGCATGCGTCGCTGTTCGCCGAAGCGGGGGTGGCGCTGCAAGGCTTCACGGCGTGGCCGGCGGCGGTGCATGATGCTCGCCGGATTGCGCAGGCTTCGTTGACCCCGGCAGTGCTGGCCTTACGCGACGCGGGCGATGGCATCGAAGCGTACGGCGAATCGGACGCGCGGCCGGTGTTCGCGGCGGTATTCCCGGAGACGCCCTTCGAGCGGGCCCGGCAATTGGCGCGCGCGGAGCTGCGGCTGGGGCCGGACACACCGGTGGAAGCGTTGCCACCGCTGGCCGACGCCGCGGCGTCGATTTCGGCGATTTCGCGGGCGGCGCTGCCGTTGAACCTGTTGCCCGAAGCGCAGCGGCGGGACCATTCGCGGTTGCGCTGGGTGCCGACGGTGGCGCTGATGGCGCTGCTGCTGGGCACCGGCGGCGCGTTGTGGTACCAGCAGCGCTATGAGAACGAGAAACTGCTCGAGAAGCTGACAGCGGAGATCAAGCGGCTGGAGCCGCGCGCGGCGGAATCCGCGAAGCTGGACAAGACGATCGCCGCGCGCCAAGCGAACATCGCGCTGCTGGACAAAATGCGCGCGCGGACGGTGGCCGATCTCGAAGCGCTTCAGGAATTGACCCGGATGGTGGCGCCGCCGGGCTGGACGCAGAGCGTGTTCCTCGATCCGGCCGTCTTGATCGTGCAAGGCGAAGCGCCGCAGGCCGAGGGCCTGTTGAAGCAATTGGATTCGTCGCCGTTGTTCAAGAACACGGAGTTCATGACGAGTGTGGGCCGCGGACAGGCGGGTGAGGTGTTTCAGATTCGGGCGCAGCGGGAAGCGGGGACACCGGCCACGCCACCGGCGCCGGCCGCCCCGGGCTTGGGGGGGCCGCCGCGATGAACCTGCTGGCGCAGCTTTCCGAGCGTGACCGCCGCGCGCTGTCGATTCTGGCCGTCGCCTTGCTGTTGGCCGCCTTCGCCTACTACTGGCCCGACTTGACGATGCCGGGCTCCGGCGACAGCGGTCCGGCAACGGCCGACGAGCTCGAGATGGTGCAACAGCGCCGTCTGCGGCTCGAACAGATCGCCGCCACGATTCCGGGCAAGCAGGAGCTGCTGAAGAAGGTGGACGCCGATGTGAAAGCGCGCGAGCAAGGGATGATCGTCGCCGACACGCCGGCGCAGGCGCAGGCCCAGCTCATGCAGATCATCCGGCAGGTGGGACGCCAGCAGAATCCGCCGCTCGACGTGCGGGGAGCCGACGTGGGCCGCGTGACCGCGCTCGGCGATGCCTACGGCGAGGTGTCCACGGCCGTGCAAGTGGATTGCCGAATCGAGGATCTGGTCAACTTTTTGACCGATCTCACGCGTCAAAAAGAAGTGCTGGCCACCAGCGAGATCCGGATCACGGCGACGCAATCGAAGCAAAAGACGATCAGCGTGCGGCTGGGCGTGTCCGGCGTGGTGCCGAAGCGGTTGGCGCCGGAGAAGAAGGCGGTGACGCCATGAAGCAGCGCTTGATCCTGCTGAACAGCGCGCTGTTGCTGGCGGTGGCGGCCTGCGGCTGGGTGTTGCGGGCGAATTGGCTCGAGGCGCGGCAGCGCGAGCGGCAGATTCTGGCGCGGCACGCCCGGAGCGGGGCGGTGCCGGCCTATGAAGCACCGGCGGCGCCGAAGCCCGCGCAACCGGCCAGCTTCGTAGAAGTGGCGATGAAGACGCTCTTCTCGAAGGACCGGAATCCGAACGTGATCGAGGAGCCGCCGCCACCACCTCCTCCGCCGCCACCCGTGCCGCCTTTTCCGCGCGCCTATGGCGTGATGGATCTGGGTGACGGTCCGATGATCTTCATCGGCTTGGGCGGGGGCAAGCAGCGGCTGCAGAAGGTGGGCGACACGGTGGGCCCGTGGAAGATCGCGGCGCTCAATGGCGACCGCGTCACGCTCGAATGGGTCGATCAGAAGAAGACGTTCGAGAAGTCGCTCGAAGAGTTGAAGGACCGCTCGGGCGGCGGCGGTGACGGTGGCGGGAATCAACAGGCGTCGGCGGCGCCGCCCGGTGGCGAAGCGCCGGTGACGCAGGTGATCAAGGCGCCGGAGCCGGTGGCGAATCCGCAAGCGCCGGGCGTGCAAGCCGGAGCGTCGCGCTTGTGCAATCCGGGCGATACGAGCCCGCCGGGTTCGGTGGTGGACGGCTATCGCAAGGTGGTGGCACGGACGCCATTTGGCGATGTCTGCCGCTGGGATCCGGTGCAGTAGAAAACGTGGAAGGAAATGAGAACGATGCGCAAGATGATGTTGGTGCTGGTGGCGATGGCCACGTTGGCTTTCAGCCAGACGGTGGCGAAGCCCGCGGCCAAGGGCGCAATCACCCTGCCGGCCGACGCCAAGAAGGTGGGGGACAGCACGTGGACCCACACCGACGCCGACGGGAAGACCTGGATCTACCGCCAGATGCCGTTCGGCTTGACGCGCACCGAGAAGAGCGCGGCCGAGGAGTTCGCCAATCGCGGAGTGTCGGTGCCGCCGGGCATGACGGCCGTGGAGCAGGGCGACAACGTGAAGTTTTCGCGGCCCACGCCGTTCGGGCCGGTGTCGTGGACGAAGAAGATGGACGAACTGAGTGACACGGAGCGCGCCGTGCTGGCGCTCATGCGCAAGAGAGCCGAAGCCGCGAAGACGGCCGCCAAGTAGATCAATGAGATTCCCCGCCCTCATCGCCTTGTCCTGCTGCGCAGTGGCGTTTGGCCAGATCCCATCGCAGGCCACGCCACAGCCCACCACGCAACCGCAGGTGCCGCCGCCGGCCTCGATGGTGTTGAACCTGCCCAGCGCCTCGCTCACCGAAGTGATCGACATGCTGGCGCGCCGGCTCCAGCTGAACTACATCCTGGATCCCCGCGTGAAGACGGGCAACATCACGATGCACACCTACGGCGAAATCAAAGGCGTGGACGTGAAGAGCCTGCTTGAGCTGATTCTGCGGCTGAACGGCGCGGCGATGGTGAAGGTGGGCGACGTCTACCGCATCGTGCCGCTGGCCGATGTGTCGCGCGCGCCGGTGCCGCTGTCGCGCGAAACGTCGCCGGAAGCGATTCCCGACGACGACCGCGTCATGCTGAATTTGGTGTTCGTCAAGTACGTGCAGGCAACCGAGCTGATGAAGCTGATCGAGCCCTTCCTCGGCGACGGCGGCAAGGCCACCATCTATGAGCCGGCGAACCTGGTGATCATTCAGGACAGCGGGCGCAGCATGCGGCGCACGATGGAGCTGATCGCGCTGTTCGATTCCGATGCGCTGGCGCGCCAGCGCGTGCGTCTGTTCGAGCTGAAGAACGGCCGGCCGTCGGACATGGTAAAGGACCTCGAGGCGATCTTGAAAGGCGTGTCGTTGACGGAGAAATCGACGACGGTGCGCTTCATGCCGGTGGACCGCCTGAATACGGTGATCGCCGTGGCGCCAAACCCGGGCGTGTTCAGCGAAGTGGAGAAGTGGATCGAGAAGCTGGACGTGCCGGCCAAGGCGCCGGTGGGCGCGACGCAGAACTTCGCTTATCGCGTGAAGTACGGCGACGCCATGGTGCTGTCGATCGCGGTGCAGGCTTTGTACACGGGCAATCCTTTTCTGATTTCCATGCTCGGACAGATGCAGCAGATGTCGCATGCCAGCCGGCAGGCGGGCGGCGGTGGCGGCGGCATGGGGCTGGGCATGATGGGCATGGGCGGTGGCTACGGCGGCTACGGCAATTACGGGACGGGCGCCAACATTTATGGCGGCGGCATGGGCATGGGAATGATGGGCATGATGCCCGGCATGGGCATGATGATGCCGGGCATGGGCATGATGATGCCCGGCATGATGGGCATGGGCTACGGCGGCATGGGTTATGGCATGCCGGGCTACGGCGTGCCGCAGCCGGGCGCTTCGCCTTCCGGCGTGGGCGGACCGATGGCCGGCGGGCAGAATCAGGCCGGCAACTATCTGGGCGCGACGCCCGGCGGCATGTTCGGCGGCGGTCAGCAAGGTCCGCGCATCGTGCCGAATCCGTTCGACAACACGCTGCTGATTCAAGCCACGGAGCAGGAGTACTCGCAGATTCAACGGCTCCTCGAGAAGCTGGACGTGCCCCCGCGGCAGGTGCTGATCGAAGCGAAGATTTATGAAGTTTCGCTGACGGGCCAATTCAGCGCGGGCGTGCAAAGCTATCTCGAGCGCAAGGGGTCGAGCACCGGCACCGGCAGCGCGACACGGCAATTGCTGGCGTCGGCGCCGGGAGCGGGACTGCAGATGTCGGCCGGCTGGCTGGTGAGCCAAAGCCGGCAGATCATGGGCCTGTTGAATGCGAGCGAGAACATCGGCCGGTCGAAGGTGATCGCGCATCCGGCGGTGATCGCCACCGACAACATGACCGCGTCCATCTCGGTGGGCACCGACGTGCCCACGCTGTCCTCGCAAGCGGTGTCGCCCATCCAGCAAGGCGGCACGTCGCTATTCACCAACCAGATCTCGAGCCGCTCCACCGGCATCAACTTCACCATCACGCCGCGGATTCTGCCGAGCGGCATCGTCTCGCTCGATATCAACCAGGACGTCAGCGCGCCGGTGCCGCCGCCGACGGGCGTCAACGCGAACATCAACTCGCCGTCGTTCTCGCGGCGCAACGTCACCACGTCGATTACGCTGCAGGATGGCGACACGATCGCGATCGGCGGCATCATTCAGGAATCGGACGCGACCAGTTCGTCGGGCATTCCGGGTCTGCACCGGATCCCGTACCTGGGTTTTGCGTTCGGCGGCAAATCGAACACCAAGAGCCGGACGGAGCTGGTGGTGTTCATCACCCCGCGCGTGATCTACGACACCACCGACGTGGCTGACGCCAGCGAGGAAGTGCGCTCGCGCCTGAAGCGGCTGAACAAAATCATCAAAGATTAGCGAACCGCGGCGGGGGCCGCCTCGTATAACCAGCAATGCTGGCCGACCTCCGCTTTGCGCTGCGCACCCTTCGCCGCAGCCCGCTCTTCACTTTCGTGGCCATTCTTTCGTTGGCGCTCGGCATCGGCGCCAACACGGCCATCTTCACGCTCATGGATCAACTGATGCTCCGCAAGCTGCCCATGAAGGAGCCGGAGCAACTGGTGATGCTCTACCAGCGCGGCGACCACAACGGCAGCAACATGGGCGACCGCATGCACTCCTACCCGCTCTACCAGGATTTTCAGAGCAAGCCGACGCCGTTCTCCGAAGTGCTGTGCCGGCGCGTGGTCACCACGGCGCTCTCCACCGGCGGGCAAACCGAACGGATCGACGCGGAACTCGTCTCGGGCAACTACTTCAGCATGCTCGGCGTGAAGCCGGCCGCGGGCCGCGTGTTCTCCTCGCAGGAGGACGATCGCGTGTATCGCGGGCATCCGGTGGCCGTGCTGAGCCACGACTATTGGCTGACGCGCTTTGCCGGCGACCGCAACATCGTCGGCAAGAAAGTGACCATCGCCAACTATCCGTTCACCGTGGTGGGCGTCGCCGCGCCGGAGTTCGGCGGCGTGGACCCGGCGCGAGCGCCGCACGTGTGGGTGCCGGTGCTGATGCAGCCGGTGATGACTCCCGAATGGCCCTGGTTGAAGATGGCGGACCGGCGCACGCGCTGGGTGCAGGTGTTCGCGCGCCTGAAGCCGGGCCAGACGGTGGAATCGGCGGCGGCGCCGATGCAAGGGCTGTTCCTGCAGATCCGGCAATACGAAATGACGCTCCCGGCAGCGGCGAAGTGGACCCCGTACGGCCGCGACCAATTCATGAAGGGCACGCTGCACGTGGAGAAGGCGCAGACGGGCTATTCACAACTGCGGCGCAGCTTCTCGACGGCGCTCATCGTGCTGATGTGCATGGTGGGCCTGGTGCTGCTGATCGCCTGCGCCAACGTGGCGAATCTGCTCATCGCGCGGGCGTTCGCGCGGCAGAAGGAGATCGCCGTGCGCTTGTCGATCGGCGCGTCGCGCGGGCAGTTGGTGCGGCAGTTGCTGATCGAAAGCCTGATGCTGTCGTTGACCGGCGGCGTGCTCGGCATCGCGCTCAGCGTGGCGTTGACGCGGGGGCTGATCGCGATGGTGCCGAACGAAGGAATTCCGCTGCGCATCCAGGCGTGGCCGGATGTGCGCATCCTGGCGTTCACCATCGCCTTGACGTTGTTGACGGGCTTGCTGTTCGGCTTGCTCCCCGCGCTGCGGGCAAGCCGTCCCGATTTGTGGGTAACGTTGAAGGACGCCGTCAGCAGTGTGACCGGCGGGTCATTGTTCCTGCGCAAAGGCCTCGTTGCCGCGCAAGTGGCGTTGAGCTTCCTACTACTATTCGGCGCGGGGCTCTTTGTGCGAAGTCTGCAGAACCTGCAGGAGACGGACACGGGCTTCCGCGAGATCGACAACCTGATCACCTTCCGCGTCTCGCCAGCGCAAAAGGGTTACGACGCGCCGCGCACCGTGCAGTTCTACAAGGATCTGCGCGCGCGGCTCCAATCGGTGCCGGGAGTGAAATCGGCCGCGCTGGCCAGCGTGAGCCTGTTGGCGGGCGACGAATGGGACAGCAGCATCGCCGTGGAAGGGCACCAGGCGAAAGATGGCGAAGACATGCAGGCGTTCATGAATTCGCTGTCGCCGGGCTATTTCGCGACGATGGGCACCCCACTGGTGGAAGGACGCGATTTCGATGATCGCGACTTCAGAGAGAAGCCGAGCGTCGCCATTGTGAACCGGAAGTTCGCGCGGCACTACTTCGGCGAAAAGAGCGCCATCGGCCGGCATTTCGGCTTCGGCGGCGGGCCGGGCACGAGGCTCGACATCGAGATCGTGGGCGTCGCGGCGGACAATCTTTACGAAGGGCCGCGCGAAGGAATGCGGCGGCAGGCATTCTTGCCGCATTGGGGCACGAACGGCGTCGCGTTCTATGTCCGCACGGCCCTGCCCTCGTCGGCGATGTTCAATGCCGTGCAGCGCGAGGTGAAGGCACTCGATTCCGGGCTGCCCGTCTACCAGTTGAAGACGCTGCGCAATCAGCTCGATCAAACGCTGTTGACGGAGCGGCTCATCGCGTTGCTGTCGGCCAGCTTCGGCTTCCTGGCCACGTTACTCGCTGCCATCGGCCTCTACGGCGTGATGGCGTTCGTGGTGTCGCGCCGGACCAAGGAACTCGGCTTGCGCATGGCGCTGGGCGCCTCGCGCGGCGGCGTGGTTTGGATTGTCATGCGCGAAGTGGCCTTGCTGGTGTCGATCGGGCTCGCGGTCGGCATCCCGGCGGCGTTCGTCGCCGGGCGATACGTGGCGTCGCAACTCTACGGCGTGGAACCAGGCGACCCGGCGATTGCGATCGTGTCGGTGGTCGCGCTGGCGGCGGTGGCGGGCCTGGCGGGCTTCGTGCCAGCGCAACGGGCCAGCCGCATCGATCCCATGCTCGCCCTACGCTACGAATAGCGGCGTCGGCGGTGGCATCGTGCTCTGGCCGGATTCGGCGAGGAACAGCCAGCCGGCATGAGGAGCATCGGCGCGGCGCTCTTCGGGCATGCCCTCCACGGCAGTCGTGAAAAGCAGCTTCACGTCGCCGTTGAGCGAAACCCACTCCGGACAGGTGACGCGCGGCGAGCCAGGAAAGCGCCATTCCGCCTCCACCGCGCCATCGGCGATCGAGAACTGCCGCGCGATGCCATACTCGGCGGGGTCCGGATTATAGAAAGCGACAATAACGGAGCGGCCATCGGGCGTCGCGCGGAGACCGTCGGGGAACAGGTTCGTCTCGCGGTAGTCGGCAATGATCCGGATCTTCTGCGTCGTAGCGCGTTGCCAATCCACCTCGAGCAGCTCGACGGTGCGATCGAAGGAATCGATGTCGACCAGTTGATTGCCCCCAAAGAGAAACTTGCCATTGGCGCAGATTTCACCGTGGCGGATCTCCTTCGTTTCGCGCGTGGCCGATTGATACCAATACGACGCGGCGACGCGTTCGCGGAAAGTGAGGTGCTTGGTGCCGAACAGCAGACCGCCGTCGATCGCCATGCCATCGTTGATGGTGACGCCAGAATTCGGCGAGCAGACGTGGCCCGTGCGCGTGAGCTGGCGCGCGCTGAGCCGATACAGCGCGAGTTCGCGGTCGAGCCCGATCACCACGACATCAGGATCCGTGGTCTCGGCGAAGAAGCCCGGCAGGCCGTCAACCACGTGAGTTTCGTTCGTCCGCGTCGCGAGATCGAGAATGTTCAGGCTGCCGTGATGCGAGTGGGGTCCGTGCTCGATGGCCACCCAGCCAACGCGGCCATCGCGGAGTTGGCGAGGACCTTCCGGCAGGTGGCGAAGCCCTTCGTTGCCGGGGTCGAAAAACGGTTCGGCGGTAAAGACGCGCATGCTCTTTCTACAGTAGTATGGAGGGTCTATGAAACTCCTGCTCGGCTGGGCCGCAAGCGCGGCGGCATTGCTGGTGGTGGCCTACGTAGTTCCGGGCTTTCACGTGGATGGCATCGTGGAGGCGTTGATCGCCGCGGTCGTCATCGGGCTCATCAACGCGACGCTCGGCAACCTGATCAAGCTGCTGACGCTGCCGTTTCGCATCCTGACCCTCGGTATTCTGTCGCTGATCATCAACGCCGTCATGCTGATGGTGGCCGACGCGCTGCTCGACGGCTTGAGAATCGATTCCTTCAAGGCCGCCTTCTTCGGCTCCATTCTGCTCAGCATCGTGACGATGGTATTGAAGTGGATGATCCCCGAGGGCAAGGACAAGTAAGCCGCTCACTCCACCGAGTAAGCGACCAACACATCCGAATATTCGCTCGAATACTTGTTGCCGCCGCCGGCGGCGATGACGACGTATTGCTTCTTCGTCCGCTTGCCGGTGAAGGTCATGGGCGTGGCAAACCCGGGCGCGGGCAGACGCGTCTGCCACAGCAGGCGGCCCGTGTCCTTGTCGAACGCGCGAAAGCGGCCGTCGTTGGTGGCGGCGATGAAGAGCAGCCCGCCAGCGGTGACGAGCGAGCCGCCGAGATTCGGCGTGCCCGTGGGCGCGACGCCGCGCTTCGAGAGCTCGTCGTATTCGCCGAGCACCGTCCGCCAGCGAAACTCGCCGGTGTCGAGGTCAATGGCCGTCAGCGAGCCCCAAGGCGGCTTCTGGCACGACCACAGATTCTGATCCCAGAAGCGGCTCGAGTTGGTGCGCGCACCGCGCGTGCGATAGGGCACCGCGGCGCCCTCCGGCCGAGCGTCGAGTTGAAAAGTCATGCCGACGTCCATTGAGTTCACATACAGCGTGCGCGTGGCCGGATCGAACGACGCCCCGCCCCAGTTCGTGCCGCCGTTGGTGCCGGGAAAGAGAATCGTCCGCTTCGGTCCAATCGGCGTGAAAAGCGTGCCGAAGGTCGCGTCCTTCACCAGTTCCTCGCAGAAAGCCTTGTGCTCCGGGGTGACACCCGCCAGTTCATCGCGCGTCATCGCTTGGCGCGTGAACGGCGCGGGCTTCACCGGGAACGGCTGCGTGGGCGAGGTTTGCTCGCCGGGAATCAAGCTGGGCGGCACCGGGCGTTCTTCGATGTCGAACAGCGGACGCCCCGTGACGCGATCAAAGACGAAGGTGAAGCCGGTCTTCGTCACCTGCACCACAGCGGGCACGGTCTTGCCATTGCGCACCACGGTGACCAGCGACGGCTGCGCGGGCAGATCGTAATCCCAGATGTTGTGATGGATCGTTTGGAAATGCCAGAGGCGCTTACCGGTCACGGCATCCAGCGCGAGCAGGCTGTCGGCAAAGAGATTGGCGCCGGGACGATCGCCGCCGTAGTAGTCGTAGGCGGGCGAGGTGAGCGGCAGGTAGACGATGCCGCGCTCCACGTCGACACTCGAAACGGACCACGAATTCGTGCCGCCCCGATTCTTCCACGAATCCTTCGCGGCCCAAGTATCGTGCCCGAACTCGCCAGGATGCGGCACGGTGTGGAAGCGCCACGCGAGCGCACCGTTCTCGAGGTCGAAGGCGCGAATGTCGCCCGACGGGCCTTGCGGCTCACCGTCCGACACCCAGGCGCTGAGAATGACGAGGTTCTTGTAGATGACGGGCGGCGACGTCATGCCGTAACCGCGATCGTCGTAGCCCTCGGCGACTCCTTTGCGCAAGTCGAGCTCGCGCGTCAGGCGGCCGGTGCGCGCGTCCACCACCATCAAGCGTCCGTCCTGCGTGCCGTAGACCAGCTGCTTTTTCGCAGCCCACCAGGCGGCACCGCGATGCGTGTAGAGGTTGTAGCTACGGCGGCGATCGAGCTTCGGGTCGAAAGCCCACATCTGGCGGCCGGTGTCACCATCCAGCGCGACGAGGCGGTTGAACGGCGTGACGACGTAGAGCACGCCGTCGAGCGCGAGCGGCGTGCATTCGAAGGCACTCCGGATCGGCGAATCGCCCTGGCCGTTCGACAGGTCACCGGTATGGAAGGTCCAGGCCGGCTTCAAGCCGGCGACATTCGCGCGCGTAATCTGCTTCAGCGGCGAATGGCGCGAGCCACCGGCGTCGTTACCCCAGTGCGCCCAATCCTGCGCGAGAAAAAGAAGTAAGGCAAGCATCGGCGATTACCAAATCAGCTTGAGCGCGAATTGCAGATTGCGCGGCGTCGCGGCACCGGTGATCACGCCGAAGTTCGCCGTACCCAGCACGTTGCCCGGCGCGTTGAAGCGCGGCGTATTGGTGAAGGTGAAGGCTTCGAAACGGAATTGCAGCCGCAAGCGCTCCTGCAGTTGGAAGTTCTTCAACGCGGAGAAATCCCAATTGAACTGGCCCCGTCCGCGCAGGATGTTGCGCCCAGCGCTGCCATAGGTGAAGTTCGCGGGCCGCGCAAAGGCGTCGACGTTGAAGTCGCGGGCCAGCGTGCGCTCGCCGGAGTAGGCGGCACCGGTCACGTTGGGCCGCTGCACCACGGTGTAGGTGCCGGTGTTCGCCGGGTTGCCTTGCACCGTGGGATTGAACGGCACCGCCGACGCCATGGTGACAATGGACCCAAGGCTCCAACCACCGAAGATCGCGTCGAGCACCGCGGGCGCTTGGCCGCCGAACGCGCGGCCCCGGCCAAACGGCAGGTCATACAGCGCCGAGGTGACGAAGCGATGAGGAATGTCCTGATTATCGACGCTGCGCTCCGGCCGCAGGTTGAAGAGGTTCTGGAAGCCGCAGCCCGTGGTGTTGCCTTGCACCGCCGTACCGCAGGTATCGCCAATCGTCTTCGACCACGTGTACGAGCCGAGCACCGTAAAGCCGCTCATGAAGCGGCGCTCCACCTTGGCGATCATCGCATGGTAGATCGAGTTGCCATCGTAACGATGCGAGTAGACGGGGCCCAGCGGCTGCGCAACGATGTTGGTGCCGGGGATCGCCAGGCGCTGGTATTGGCGCTTGGCGTCGACGTTCCCGGGTCCGGCGGGCGAGAAATTGGCATCGTACTGGCGCACCAGATGCAAGCCGCGCGAACCAGCGTAGCCCAGCTCCACCAGCCAGCTTTGGCCGAATTCGCGCTGCAGATCGAAGTTCCACTGGTGCGCGGCAGACATGGGCGGCTTGCGCTGGTAGGAGGAGAACTGCAGGCCCGTAGCGCGCGAAAGATCGGTGGCGCCCGCGGGCGGGCCATCCGACAGCCGCAGCGCGGGCACCGTGTTCGAACCAGTGCGCGTCACGCCGTAGGCGAAGGGCGCGTTGCCAATGAGGAACTCGCTGTCGCCCATGTTTTCCATGTACGCGTAGTAAAGGCCGTACCCGCTGCGGACCACCGTCTTGTCATTCAGCTTGTAAGCAAAGCCGATGCGCGGCATGAAGTTGTTGGTGTCGGTGGCAACGAGCGCGCGATCGGCCCGGGAGCCGCCGCTCTTGGCGAACAGCAACGACGGCTGCGCCGGGTTGGTGTCGATGTCGAAAATGCCCATCTTGTCGGACCGTTCGTACCAGGGCGGCGACACTTCATAGCGCAAGCCGAAATTCAGCGTCAGGCGCTTGGACACTTTCCAATCGTCCTGGACGTAAGTGGAGACGTTGAAGGCACGCATCGAAACGAGCACGGGCGATTGCCAGGCCCATTGGCTCGACACGCCGAGCAGGAAGTCCGCCGCGCCGTCGCTCGTGTAAGCGCCGTTGAACGTGTAGGTGCCCAGCGTGTTCCGGATATTCGAGATCGGATTCTGCGAACGCAAGAGGCCGGCGCCCGTCTTCACCGTATGCCGGCCGCGGATCCAGGTGAGATCGCCGCTCAGTTGACGGTTCTGCGAATTGCGGTCCACGGGATTGTTGGGGCCGATGCCGAGGGCGCGGTAACCCGTGATGGCCATTTGCGAAAATCCACCGTCGGGCACTTGGGTGGCGCCGGGTATCCCAAACTCCTCGTTGAAACGCCGGCCGAGCGACGACGCCGGATTGTTGCGCTGGAAGCGCGTGTAGTTCCAGCCAGCGCGAACGCTCATCACCACATTCGGCGTCCAAACATGGTTCCAGCCGAGACCGGTGTTCATGCCCTCGGTAATGTAATCCAGGTTGCCACCGCCATAGGCCGGCGCCGGCAGATTCGGCGTGTCGGGCACCAATTGATCCTGCCGGCTGAAGCGGACGAAGAGATTGTCGCTCGAATTGAAGTTGTGGTCGGCGCGGATATCCCACTTGTCCACATCCTGGTTGCGCGGCGAAAGGTAAGTGAAGTTGTTCGCCAGGTTCGACGTCATCGTGGCGGGATACAGCCGCATCAGCCGTTGCGCGACAGGATCCTGCCGCGACGCCGGAATCACACGATTCGGAAACGTCTGGCCCGCGGCGGCGGGATCGTTCAGTACGCGGTTGGCCGCAAGCTCACCGAAATCACCGGTGCGCATGCGGGCCGTGGGCAGCGTGCTGGCAATGGTGCTCGTCTCGCGGATGCGCGTGCTCTCGAAGTCGCCAAAGAAGAAGGTTTTGTTCCGGCCGTTGATCAACTTCGGAATCACCACCGGGCCGCCCAGCGACAGGCCATACTGATTCCGTTTGAAGGGCGGCTTCGCGGTGCCCACCGGGTTGAAGAAGTTGCGCGCGTCGAAGATCTCATTGCGGACGAACTCGAAGGCGCTGCCGTGCAGCGCGTTGGTGCCGCTCTTGATCGTCAGGTTGACCACCGCGCCCATGCCGCGGCCGAACTCGGCGGAATACGCGCTGGTCTGCACCTTGAACTCCTGGATCGCATCGATCGAGGGCTGCACCATCTCCGCCCGGCGCCCAGCCGCGGCCAACTCGACGCTGTTGTTGTCGAGCCCGTCCATCAGGTAGTTGTTCTGGCTGACGCGCTGGCCACCCGACGAGAAACCGCCGATACGCGAGCCGGGCGCCGATTGCACCGCCCCGCCGGACATCAAGGCGAGATCAATGTAATTGCGGCCGTTCAGCGGCATTTCGACGATGCGCTGATTGTCGATCACCTGCCCTTGCGACGCCTCGACGGTGTTCAACCGGCTCACCGCGGCGCGCACTTCCACCTGCTCCGACACCGCGCCCACTTCGAGCTTGAAATCGAGTTCGGCGCGCTGCTCCACCGCCAGCGCCACGCCCGCTTGAGACAGCGGCTTGAAGCCCTGGTGCGCCACGCGAACCGCATAGCGGCCGGGCGGCAGCAAAGGCACGGTGTAGAGGCCGGCGTCGTTGCTAACGGTTTGGCGCTCGGCGCCGGTGGCCTCGTTCTTCACCGTGATCGCGGCACCGGGAACCGAAGCGCCCGTCGGATCGGAAATGCGCCCGGTAATCTGCGCGGTTTGTGCCCACGCGGCGCTGACGAACACAACCAACCACAAGAAGCCCTTCATGGGCTGCCATGTTATCCCAATCGGCCCTAGCGGCGCAGGTCGTCTTCGGTGAAGAGGAGGTCGCGATCCAGGCTCATCTCGATGATGTCGCCACGGCGGATCTGAACGTCGGGACCTTTGGAGCCCAGCACGCGGCCGAGCCCGGCGGCGGCGCCGGCCGCCGCGCCAATCCCCGCGCCGAGCGCCGTGCTCCCGGCGCCTTGTCCAACGGAAGCGCCAATAACCGTGCCGATCGCGGTCGTCTTGGCCACTTTGCCCGCGTCGCCAGATTTGTCGCCCGGCGCTTTGATGCGGCCTTCGGAGTCCACCTGCCCCGCACCGGCGTCGGCACCCGTGGTGGCCGCACGAAAATCTCGCGTTACGCCGTTAGGTAGCGTGACGGATTCAAAACGGAGCATCAGCTCACCGCGGCCTTTCACCTTGCCGCTGGGCTTCACGAAAGCAACGCTGGCCGACACTTGGCTGCCCACCGGCAGCACGACGCGGCCGAAGCGCGCGACGGGTTGGGCCACTTCGAGATAAACGCGGTCGCCTTCATTGGCGGTCTTGGAACTGAAGGACGACAGCGAGCGCAACGGGAGTCGAGCACCCTTTTCGAGGCGAACCGTCTCGGGCTCCGCCTTCGGCATCTCGACCGGGGGCGCCGTGGGTTCGGGGCGCTGAGGAACGGCAGGAGGAGGAACCGCCTCCGCCAGCGTGGGCTGATTCACCGGGGGACGAAAACCCTGTTTCTGGTAAATGTAGGTGGCGTCGGCCGTACGCCCGCCACGTTGCGTTTCGCGGTGGATGGTGAGCGTGCCGCCGTCGCGCGACAGGCGCCAGTGGTCCATGATGGTCCACTGCGCGCCGCCCTGGCTCACCATCACGTTGAGCATCATCGCGGAGCTCCCTTCCCATTTGCCCACGATGCTGTGGCGTACGCCTCCGCCGGTGGATTCATGCGTGCGGCGATCCGGCGCAAACAGCCAGCCGCCGGGTCCGCATTCGGCGCAGGACAGCTTACCTTGCGGCGTCGTGGAGATCGTCAGCCGAGACGGTCCACCCCCACTTTCGAGCAGCCACGTTCCGGAGAAATCCTGGGCAAAAATCAAGCCGGGCAGAACCGCAATAATCAAGCGCAGCATCCTGAATTTCCCTCCAGTGGCTGAAGACTTTATCATACGCCGGGCGCGGCGTACACTGGAACTTGGCTTTCTCTTTTCGCTTCCTGGCACCGCTGGCGCTGGCCGGAATGGCGCTCGCCGCGCCACCGCATGTGCTGGTGATGCCCTTCACCCTCGCCGAGCCTGACAAGACGAACGCCACGCGCGAGTGGGCGGGCGAGAGCATCGCCGAAGCCATTCGCGACACGCTGGCCACGCAGGGCGTGCTGGCGCCGAGCCGCGAAGAGCGCCTGGAGGTCTACCACCGGCTGGGCATTCGCGAAGGCGCCCGCCTCACGCGCGCCAGCGTTCTCAAGATCGGGCTGGCGCTGGACGTCGACCTGATCATCGATGGCACCTTCGTAGTGCACGCGGAGCGCAACGAGCTGCGGGTCACGGCGCGCACGCTCGACGTGCGGCGCTTGCTGGCTGGGAACGAATTCACAGCGGCGGGCAAGTGGGAAGAGCTGTCGGCGGTGCAGCAGCATTTGGCTTGGCAGGCGCTGCAGTTCGTGCTTCCGGAATCGGCGCCGGGCGCTGAGGAGTTCCGCGGCAAGGCGCTGCCGGTGAAGATCGAAGCGCTCGAAAGCTACGTGCGCGGCCTCCGCGCCGACAATCCTGATCTGAAGTACAAACACCTCCTGCAAGCCACGCGGCTCGACGATCGCTTTGCGCTCGCGCGCTTCGAGCTCGGCAAGCTGCAGTATGAGCGCAACAATTATCGCGACTCGATTGGCTGGCTCGAGCGCATTCCCTCCACTGATCCCCGCTATCATCAGGCGCTGTTCCTGGCCGGCCTGGCTCGTTTTCAGGTGACGGATTTCAGCGGCGCCGAACATGATTTCGATCGCCTCGAGCGGCGCTTGCCGCTGGCGGAGGTGCGCAATAATCTGGGCGCGGCGCTCAGCCGGCAGGGTCGCCCGGAAGAGGCCCTGGCGGCTTTTCAGAAAGCGGTGGAAGTGGATGCCAACGATCCGGCGCTCCACTTCAATCTGGGCTATGCCAATTGGCGCCTGGCGCGATACCCGGCGGCGGCGGCGGCGTTTCGCGCGGCGCTCGCCCGCAACGCGGAAGATTCCGAGGCGGCGTTGTTCCTGGGCTTGGCGGAGAAACCGCATCCGGACGACTTGAAGGATTTTCAGTTTCTCAATCGCGAGCGGCTGCGGAAGCGCTTGGAGGAATCAGCGTACATGCAGTTGAAGGCCGTGTTCGAGAAGAAGAAACCATGACGCGCCGTGGCTGGCTGTTCGCTTATGCCGGCGAGGCACTCTTCGACGGCCACGACTGGAAGGCCTTCCGCACGCCGACCGAGACCACCGGCCCTGAGGCCAGCTGGCGTATCCACGACCGCGCGCTCGAAGCCATAGCCGACGCCCGCCGCCAATGCGACCTGTGGACCGTCCGCGAGTTCGTCGACTTCGACCTCCGCTTCGAATGGAAAGTGGCGCCCGGCGCGAACACCGGCATCAAGTACCTGATCCAAGGCTCCGCCGTCGACCGGTTGCGCGACGCCCAGGGCGAGTTCCTGCACGAAGCCACGCTCGGCTACGAGTTCCAACTCGTCGACGATGCTTCGCCGGCGGGCAGCGCTCCGCTGCACGCCTCGGGCGCGCTCTACAACTACCTCGCCCCCACCGAGCGCGCCGCGCACGCGGCCGGCGAATGGAACAACGCCCGGCTCGTGCTGAAGGGCGACGCCGTGGAGCACTGGATCAACGACCAGCGGGTGCTCGCCTATCGCCTGGGCTCCCCGGAGTTGAAGGCGGCGCTGGCGGCGAAGAAGCTGAACTCAGCCCGCCTGATGGAGCGCCTCGAGCACCGCCGCACGCCCCTCTGTTTCCAGCATCACGAATCGCAGGTGTGGTTCCGCTCGATTCGCGTCGCTTGAGTTGCTACGCTCGAAGGCAATGACCTTCGCTCTGCGCCAAGCGCTGCGCCGGCCGCTCTTTCCCTTCACCGCCATTGTGCTGCTGTCGCTCGGCCTGGGCGCCACCGGCGCCTTCTTCGCCGCGCTCGATGCGCTGCTCTGGCGACCGCTGCCCTTCGCCGATGCCGCCGCGATCCGCGTCGTGCTGCGCGACGCCAAGCCCGCGGCCTTCGCGCAGCCTGTCGCCCAGGAGTTGGGCGCCGGCATCGCGTTCCGCACCTGGGGCCTCACCGCGGCAGACGACCGCCCGCTCGAAGTGGTGCTGGCCGGCATGGTCACGCCGGATTTCTTCCGCTTCCTCGGCGTAGAGCCATTCTTGGGACGCTCCATGCGCGGCCGCGAGCTCTGGCTGAGCCACGACACCTGGCGCACACGCTTCAACGCCGATCCCCACGCGGTGGGCCGCGTCGTGGCGCTGAACGAAGAGCCCTACACCATCACCGGCGTGCTACCGCCGGGCTTCACGTTCGGCGCGGTGGGCCAGGAGCCCGGCCTCTACTTCCCGCTGCCGCCGGGTAACATGGCCTCGCTGGTATTGACGCGCTCGCCCGGCGACGCCGTGCGCGCCATCGCCGCCCGCACCGGCGACAAGCGCAGTGAAGCACTCGCCACCACTGGCCTCCAGCCGGTTCTGACGGGCGAAGCCGCGCGCCCCTATCGCACGCTGCTCGCCGCCACCGGCGCGCTGCTGCTGATCACCTGTTTGAATCTCTCGAGCCTGCTGCTGGCCCGCACCTTCCACCGTCGCGCGGAGTGGGCCACGCGCACCAGCCTGGGCGCGACGCCGCTCCACTTGCTAAAGCAGTTCGCCACCGAGGCCGCCTTGATTTCAGCCGGTGGACTCGCGGGCGCGTTCCTCGTCGCGCAAACCGCGCTCCGGCAAGTCGCGCTCGGCGGCTTGTTCACCGCGCGGCTCGATCCGCGCGTCGCCCTGATGCTGGGCGGCGTGGCACTTCTCATCACGGCTCTGTTCGCTCTGAGCCCAGCGCTCTGGCTGCGCGGACAGGCTCTGTTCAGCCGCGGCCCGCAAGCGCCGCGCACCATGCGTTGGCGGGGCATGCTGGTGGCCGCGCAAGTGGCGCTGTCACTCGCGTTGCTCACCGCCGCGGGACTGCTGCTTCGCAGCTTCGACCGTCTGACCCGCGTCGACCCCGGCTTTCAGGCGACGAACGTCACCGTGGCGGGCTTCGGGCTACCCGAAGTCCGCTACGACACCGACGCCAAGCTCGCCGGCTTTCATGAAGCCGCGTTGCGCAACCTGAGCGCCATCCCGGGCGTGCAACACGCGGCCGCCGGCGTCGGCGTGCCGTTCAGCGGCGCGCAATATCGCACCCGCTTCGACCTGGGCGGCGTGGAAGCGACCGCCGAGATCGGCATGGCCTCGCCCTTGTTGTTCGACGCGCTCGGCATTGCCATCAAGGCGGGCCACTCATTCCACCACGGCCATCGCTTAGGAACTCCCCGTGTCGCGCTGGTGAATCAGGCCTTCGTGCGCGCGTTCTACCCGAATCGCTCCCCGCTCGGCGAGCGCTTGAAGCTTTCCTGGTGGGGACCGTCGAATCCGCGCGGCGTGCCTTGGGAGGTGATCGGCGTCGTCGACGATGTACGCACCCGCACCCTGGAACAAGCGGCCGAGCCCAGAATCTGGCTCCCGCTGGCGCAGTTCCCCAGCGAAGGTGTCATCTATGTCGTGCGCACCCAGCCCGGCGTCGACGTGCGCGAGGCCATGAAGCACGCCATCGCGCAAGTGGATGGCTCCCTCGAGAAACTCCGCCCGAACCCGTTGACCTATCGCATGCAAACGGCGCTCGAACCGCGCCAGATGACCCTCCGCGTCACCACCGCGTTCGCCATCGCGGCGCTGGCGCTCTGCGCGTTCGGCATCTTCAGCGTCAGCGCCTATGCGGCGCGCGCGCGGAAAAAGGAATTCGCCATCCGCGCAGCGCTGGGCGAGCCACGGCCGAGCCTGTGGCAGCGCTTGCTCACCACGCATTTGCGTCCGGTGCTGATCGGCACTGCCATCGGAGCAGTGCTGGCCGCCTGGACCGGCACCCTGCTGGCGAATCAGCTGTTCGAAACAGCCTGGCTCGACACCGGCGTGCTGGCCACCGTCGTCGTCGCCTTGGCGCTGGCCGCAGTGGCCGCGGCGGCGTGGCCCGCCTGGCAGGCGTCGGCCGTGGATCCCGCCCAGGGGCTCAGGGAGAACTGAGGAAGTAAGCGCCCAGCGCAACGGCGGCCACGAGCCCAACGACAATCAGCCGCCGAGCCTGAGGCTTGGCGTCCCAAAGAGTCTTCACGGCCAGTCCGGCCGCGAGCCAGCAACTGGGTCAAGTGAATGGCCACATGCCTCTATTTGATCAGGAACGGCCAGTGCGGCACGAAGTGGAACCCGAGCCGGAAGATCATGAAGGAGACCACGGCACCCGCAATCGCCACCGCGGGCAACATCACGTAGAGCGCAAACTTCTTCCAGGGGAACGGTAGACCATCGCGCCGCTGGACGAAGAGCCATCCCGCGAACACGCCGATGAAGTAGAGGAAGATCATCGGCACCGCGAAGATCGTCAGGTTGAAGGCGTCCGGCGTAGGCGTCACCACCGCGGCCAGCACCACGATGGCGAGAATCGCGTAGCGCGAGTTATCGATCAGAAACGCGGGCGAGAGCACGCGCAGGATGATGAGGAAGAAAATCAGAATCGGCAGCTCGAAAATGATGCCGAGGCCGAGCGTCACGTTGATGAAGAGGTCGAAGTAATCGACGATGGAGACCACCGGCTTCACATTCTTGTCCACGCCAATGCCGAGCAAGAAAGCAAGCCCCAGCCGGAACGCGACGAAGTACGCGAAGCAACCGCCGGCGACAAACAGCCCAGCGGAGCAAAGCACGAACGGGCCAGCGAAGTTGCGCTCCCGGCGATAAAGCCCGGGAGCGATGAACGACCACACCTGCCACAGCACCCACGGCGAGGCCAAAAACACGGCGGCCAGCAACGGCAGCTTCACGTAGATGGTGAGGAAGCCATCCATCGGCGTCAACTGCGCCAGCTTCGGCTCCGCGCCGATCTCCTTCAGCGCCTCCACGGCGGGATCGGAGACCAGGCGCCACATTTCGCCCGCGAAAATCAGCGACACGGCATAGGCCACGCCCACGCCGATCAGAATGCGGATGAGGCGGATGCGCAGCTCCTCGAGATGCTCGAGGAAAGACATGCGCAGCATGCTTTCATCCTCCTCATCGTCCTCGGGACCGAAAGGAGGCTTGTTCGAGTTTGGAGGCTTGCCGGAAGAAGACGGCGAGGCAGGCGCCGGCGGGGCAGCCTGTCCCGGTTGGGATAGCTGCCCCGTCGACGCCTCATATGAATAGGGGTCGGGGTCCGCGGGCGCGAAGCCCGGATTTGACTCTTCCGGCATGCCTTCCTACTGCTCTCTGCGGATCAGGCGACCGCTTGCGGTCCTTTCGGAGCCGGTGACGGCGGGGCTGGCTCATTCGCTGGCTCTCCGCCCGCGCCTGCGGGAACGGTGCCTTCGATGCTGGCCGTCTGGGTTGCCTGCTGTTCAGCGCCCTGTGTTGCGGAAGCGCCTACGGAATCAGCAATCTGCGTGGTTTCAGTCGCCCCGGTGGACGAAGAGTCATAGTTATAGCTTTCGTACGAATCATGATACGCATCGTTGCCGTAGCCATGGGAATCGTAGTAGCTATAGTCCTGCACCGTGGTATTCACGTCATCCAGGTGCTTCTGCATCTCTTCGCGAACCGGAGCCGTCTCCCGCTCGATTGCTTGCATTTCGCGATCGAACGTGGTTTTCAGCTCGTCTCGAGCGCGGCGGAATTCGGTGAGGGCCTTGCCGACCGTCTTGCCTAGTTCAGGCAATTTCTTCGGGCCGAACAAGACGAGGGCGACGATGAAGATCACCGCCATTTCCCAAGCGCCTATTGGTCCCAATCGAACACCTCCGATCGACATTGTAGCAGGGCGTTACGCCGCCCGTCTAAAATGATGAACGTGCCTCGCGACGTTATCGGCGCCCGCAATCCGCTCTTGAAATCCATCCGGCGCGCCGCGTTGAAGGGCACGCTCACCGAAGACGGCCTCTGCGTGGCCGAAAGCTTCCATCTGCTCGACGAAGCCCTCCGCAGCGAGCTCCACGTGCCCGTCATCCTCGCCGCTGAATCCGTGCGTCCCACCGTCGAAGGAAGAGTCTCCCGCCTCCAAGGCGTCCGCATCCTCACCCTCGCCGACAATCTGTTCCAAGAGGTCGCCACCACAGAGACCAGCCAAGGCGTCCTCTCGCTGGTGAAGCCGCCCGCCTGGACCGTCAACGAGCTCTTCCGCGGCAACTCCCTCGTGCTGGTGCTCGACGGCATTCAGGATCCCGGCAACGCCGGCGCCATCGTGCGCGCCGCCGAAGCCTTCGGCGCCACCGGCGTCCTCGCCATAAAAGGCACCGTCAGCCTCTACAATCCCAAAGCGCTCCGCGCGTCGGCCGGCAGCTTCTTCCGCCTGCCCGCCGTGCAAGGCATGGACGCCGAGCTCGCGCGCGCCACGCTGCAGCAGCGCAAGGTGGACACCTACGCCGCCGTCCCCACCGGCGGCCGAGCCATCCACTTCGCCGACCTCACGCGCCGCGCCGCCCTGATCATCGGCAGCGAAGGCCACGGCGTGCGCGACACTCTCCGCCACGCCGCCACCGACCTCCACATCCCCACCTCCGGCGTCGAAAGCCTGAACGCCGCCATGGCCGCCGGCATCATGCTCTACGAAGCCCGCCGCCAGCGGAGCCTGCACGCGTGACCCTGTTCGACGTGCCCGCTTCCGAAGATCCGTCGCGCCCGCTCGCCGAGCGCCTGCGTCCCCGCACGCTCGATGAATACGCCGGGCAGGAGCACATCCTCGGCCCCGGCAAACCGCTGCGCCTCCAGATCGAAAAGGATCAGCTCACCAGCCTCATCCTCTGGGGGCCGCCCGGCGTCGGCAAAACGACGCTCGCCCAGGTCATCGCGCATTACACCAAAGCGGAATTCGTGCCGTTCAGCGCCGTGCTCAGCGGCATCAAAGAGATCAAGGAAGTGATGGCCGCCGCCGAGCGCGTGCGCAAGCTCGGCCGCCGCACGGTGCTGTTCATCGACGAAATCCATCGCTTCAACAAGGCCCAGCAGGACGCCTTTCTGCCCTACGTCGAGCGCGGCGACATCATCCTGATCGGCGCGACGACGGAGAATCCGTCGTTCGAAGTGAACGCCGCGCTGCTCTCGCGGTCGAAGGTCTACATGCTGCGCGCGCTCACCGTTCCGGAGCTCACCGGCTTGCTGCGCAAGGGCATGGAGCTGCTCGGCGTCACCGCCAGCGACGAAGTGCTCGAGCAGATCGCCAATCATTCGAACGGCGACGCGCGCGCTGCCTACAATCTGCTGCAACTCGCGGCCGCCGCGGCCACCGACAATGTGATCGGCGAACAGACCCTCGCCGACCTGCTCCAGCGCAAAACGCTCATCTACGACAAGTCCGGCGAAGAGCACTACAACCTCGTCTCGGCGCTGCACAAGTCGGTACGCTCGTCAGATCCGGATGCGGCGCTCTATTGGCTGGCGCGGATGCTCGAAAGCGGCGAAGATCGCATGTATCTGGCGCGCCGCCTGGTGCGCATGGCGGTGGAAGACATCGGCCTCGCGGATCCGCGCGCGGTCGAGCAGGCCATCGCCTGCCAGCAGACCGTGCATTTCCTCGGCGAGCCCGAGGGCGATCAAGCGCTCGCGCAGTTGACGCTTTATCTCGCCATCGCGGCGAAATCTGACGCGGCCTATCGCGCGTTGAACGACGCTCGCGCTCTCGTGCAATCAAAGCCCGCCGAGCCCGTGCCCATGCAACTGCGCAACGCGCCAACGAAGCACATGAAGCAGTGGGGCTACGGCGCCGGCTATCAGCACGCCCACCAGTTCGACGACGCGAAGGTGGCCATGCAATGCCTGCCCGATTCGCTCGCGGGCACCGAGTTCTACCAGCCCACGAATCGCGGCTGGGAATCGCGCATTCAGGAGCGTCTCGCCGAGCTGCGGAAACGGGGTCAAAGCTAAACATGGGGCGCATTCGGGTTCTCTCCGATGTGGTGGCCAACAAGATCGCCGCGGGCGAAGTGGTGGAGCGGCCGGCGTCGGTCATCAAGGAGCTGCTCGAGAATTCGCTCGACGCCGGCGCCACCGATATCCGCATCGACGTCGAGAGCGGCGGCCGCCGCCTCATGCGCATCGCCGACAACGGCTGCGGCATGCTCCGCGACGACGCCCTGCTCGCCTTCGAGCGCCACGCCACCTCCAAGCTCTCCGACGTGAAGGATCTGCTCGCCATCGCGACGCTCGGCTTCCGCGGCGAAGCCCTACCCTCCATCGCGTCTGTCTCGCGCCTTCTCCTCGAAACGCGCTCCGACGACGAGACCACCGGCACCCGCGTCGAGATCGCCGGCGGCAAGCTCTTGAAGGTCGACGAGGCCGCCTATCCCCGCGGCACCACCATCACCGTGCGCGACCTCTTCTTCAACGTCCCCGCCCGCAAGAAATTTCTCCGTTCGGAACAAACCGAGACCGCGCACATCGCGCAATTGGTCACCCACTACTCGCTGGCGCATTGCGACAAGAGCTTTCAACTGCGCGCCGGGTTGAACGAGCTGCTCAACGTCACCCCCGTCAGCGATCTCCGCGACCGCGTGTTCCAGGTCTTCGGCTCCCACACCCTGAAAGACCTCATCGACCTCGGCGACCACACGCGCGACCTGCTCGACCCCGATCCTGAAGCCGGGGCGCGCCACTATCGGCTGCGCGGCTTCGTCTCCGGTCCGCAGGTGCAGAAGGCGAATCGCAACTCCACGTTCCTCTTCGTCAACGGCCGCTTGATCAAGGATCGCCTGCTCATGCACGCGCTCTCCGCCGGCTACGCGAACCTGATTCCGCCGAACGCCTACCCCTTCGCGCTCCTGTTCCTCGATTGCGACCCGGCCGAAGTCGACGTCAACGTGCATCCATCGAAAACCGAAGTCCGCTTCCGCAGCGGCAGCTTCGTGCACGACTTCGTGCGCGACGCCGTGCGCGACACGCTGATGCAGCAAAAGCCGGTGTCGTCCATGCCCGCTGGCGCCTCCCCCGTGTTCGGCCACGGCCTGTACGGGCAACCCGCCGGCCGCCTGCCGTATTCGGAATTCACGCAGCGGATGGAGAACACGGCGGGCTCGGAGATCCCCTGGCCGTTGACGCCGGCGCCACCGGAGCAAACGCTGCCCGAAACGAATATCCCGGTGTGGAACTTGCGGCCGGAGTTCGGCCCCGCGCCCCGCTTCGACTTCAGCGCACCGCCGCCCAGCCCGGAACAACCCGCGCGCGACCGCCTCCGCCTGCCGATCCCCGACACCCACGGACCACTGCCTGAAGGCGCCTTCTACGAGCCCGAGTCACTCTCGGTCTTGAAGGATCTCCGCGTGCTCGGCCAACTGCACGAAAGCTTCATCATCGCCGTCGGCCGCGACGGGCTCTGGATCATCGATCAGCACGTCGCCCACGAGCGCATTCTCTTCGAGCAGGTGCTCCGGCAAGCCGCCGCGGGCCGCATCGAGCGCCAACAGCTCCTCATGCCGCTCGTGCTCGACCTCACGCCCGCGCAATGGGTGGAGTACGACCGCATCGCCGCCGAGCTCGAAGGCTTCGGCTTCGAATGCGAGCCCTTCGGCGGCCGTTCGATCGCCGTCAAGAGCGCGCCGGCCGACGTCGGTCCCGCCGAAATCGAGCGCGTGCTGTTCGAAATCCTCGAGACCGCCGATCGCGAACTCCGCGGCGCCACGCTCGAAGAGCTCCGCGCCGGCATGGCGGCCTCGGTCGCCTGCCGCGCGGCCATCAAGATCAACATGTCGCTCGACATGACGAAGATGAAGTGGCTACTCGAAAAGCTGGTGGAGTGCGAGTTCCCCATGAGCTGTCCGCACGGCCGGCCCATCGCCCTGCGCTATTCCACGCGCGACATCCTCAAGGGCTTTCACCGCATGTAGGCTATTGCGGCTTCACCCAGATCCGCAACGCCGCCGGGCGCCCCAGCTGCACCATTCGCCCGCCCAGCTCGAGCGACAACGTCTCGTCGTAATTCCGCGCGCTCAACCGGAACCGCGCCCCCGGCCGCAGCCCCAGCTCATCCAGAAAGACGAGCAGTTGGCGGTCGCGCTCATAGACCGTGGCCACCGTCGCAGCGGTGCCCTCCGGCAGCTCATCCAGCTTCATCCAGCCTTGCGCCCGTCGCTGCGCCGACGTGTCGAGGTCGAGTGGATGCCCATGCGGACAATCGGCCGCGGTGCCCAGCTTCTCGCTCAGCCTCCGCTCGAACTCCGCGCTCACTGCATGCTCCAGTTGCTCGGCCTCTTCGTGCACCTTGTACCACTCCATGCCGAAAATCTCGGTGAGCATGCGCTCGATGAGGTAATGACGATAGAGGATGCGGCTCGAGATTTCGCGGCCCGCCGGAGTCAGTGAGATATGGCCCGAAGACGCCTGCACGCGAATGAGACCATCGCGCTTCAGGCGCCGGATCGCCATCGTCACGGCCGGGGCCGAAACTGACAACCAACGCGCCAAAGTGGCCGCAATAACGGTTTCGCCCTCGCTCTCCGCTTCGGCGATGGCTTTGAGATAGTTCTCCTTGGAGATGGTGATTTTCAAGGCGGGAATGGCACCTCTGATTGTAGCCCGCCAATGATACCCTGATAAGCAATCGCCATGAAAACATTGCGTTCTGCCTTGGCTTCGTGTCTGGCGTTGGCGCTCATTGCGCCTGCCCAGACGGCTCCTGATCTGGCGGTCATCCACCGCTTGAAGCAGGAAGCTTTCAATAATTCGCAGGTGATGGAGACGCTGCTCCACCTCACCGACAAAAACGGCCACCGGCTCACCGGCTCGCCTGGCTTCAAGACCGCCGCGGACTACGTCGTCTCCAGGCTCAAGGAATACGGCATCGACAACGGCCATCTCGAGAAGTTCACCTTCGGCCGCGGCTGGAACTATACGCGCGTTTCAGCCCACATGATCGAGCCCAACGTCATGCCGCTCATCGGGTTCCCCATGGCGTGGACCCCCGGTACCAACGGCACCATCACCGGCGACGTCGTCTTCGCGCCCTTCAGCCCCGGCAACATGGATTTCGCCAAGTGGCGCGGCAAGCTCAAGGACAAAATCGTGCTCAGCGCCCCGCTGCGCGAGTTCACGCTGGCCACCACGCCGCAGGCCAGGCGCTACGCCGACAACGACCTCGAAGAACTGCTGAAGGCCCCCGAACCCGGCACCTCGCCCACACGGCGCCCGCCCACGGGCGGCAGCGCCGGCGGACCTCCGCAATCGCAAGAATCCATGCGCGCCGCGCGCAATCTGCTGAACAAGTTCCTGCGTGAAGAAGGCGTCAAGCTCGTCATCACGCCCGGCTACCAGGGCGATTACGGCACCGTCTTCGCCGCCGGCGGCGGCAGCCAGGATCCGAAGAGCGAAACGCCGCCCCCCATGCTCGCCATCGCCAACGAACACTATTCGTCCATGGTGCGCCTCGTCCAGGCCAAGGTGCCCGTGAAGGTGGAAGCCAACATCCAGGCCGACTTCATCGAGAACGCCGACGGCTTCAACGTCGTCGCCGAACTGAAGGGCAGCGGTCCGCACAAGGATGAATACGTGCTCATCGGCGGCCACCTCGATTCCTGGCACGGCGCCACCGGCGCCACGGACAACGCCGCCGCCTGCGCCGTGATGATCGAAACGCTCCGCATTCTCAAGAAGCTGAACGTCAAGCTCGATCGCTCCGTGCGCATCGGCCTCTGGGGCGGCGAAGAGCAAGGTCTTCTCGGTTCGAAGGCGTACGTGAAGGACCACGTGGCCGACCGCGAGACGATGAAGCTCGGCGCCGATCACGGCAAGATCACCGGCTACTTCAACATCGACAACGGCGCCGGCAAGATCCGCGGCATCTACACGCAGAACAACGAAATGATCGCGCCGCTGTTCGATCAGTGGATCAAGCCGTTCAAGGACCTGGGCGTCACCCACGTCACCAACCGGACCACCGGCGGTACGGATCACCTGTCGTTCGACGCCGTGGGCATCCCCGGCTTCCAGTTCATCCAGGACCCGATGGACTACATGCCCCGCACGCACCACTCGAACATGGACACCTATGATCGCGTGCAGAAGGGCGACATGCTTCAGATGGTGGCCGTCATGTCGAGCTTCGTGGTGAACGCCGCGAACCTCGATCACAAGCTGCCGCGCAAGCCGCTGCCCGAGCCGGAAAAGAAGCGCAACGAGGAGAAGAAGGATGCGCCCAACGCCACTGCCAGCTCTGCTGCTGGCGGCCAGTAGCCTCCTTTCCGCCGGCGAGCTGCGCAAGGCCATCGAGTTTGCGCAGCCCGCGGGCGAAAGCCTGAAGATCGACGCCTGGGTCCCCGACGGACCCGGGCCCCATCCCGCCGTCATCATCGTGCATGGCGGCGGCTGGGTGAATGGCGACCGCAACACCTACGTGCCGCCCCTCTTCCCTCCCCTCACCAACGGCGGCTTCGCCTGGTTCACCATCGATTACCGCCTCGCGCCGAAGCATCCCTATCCCGCCGCCGTGGAAGACGTGAAGACGGCCGTCCGCTGGGTGAAGGCTCACGCGGCCGAGTTCAAAATCGACGTGAAGCGCCTCGCCCTCATGGGTGAATCCGCCGGCGGGCATCTGGCCGCGCTCGTCGCCGCGCAAAACGAACCCGAGACGGACGTCGCCGCGGCGGTCATCTTCTACGGCGCGCACGACTTCACCGTCATGACCAAGCTCACCGACAATCGCGCCAAGTTCCTCGGCTTCACCGACCCCTCAACGCCTCAGGCGAAGAAGGTGTTGGTCGAGGCCTCCCCCATCACCTATGTGCGCGAAGGCCTGCCCCCGTTTCTGATGATCCACGGCACCAAGGACACGCAGGTGCCCTACGATCAAAGCGTGCTCATGTGCGCCAAGCTTCGCCTGATGGGCAACTCCTGCGAGCTCTTCACCGTCGAAGGCGGCCCACACGGCGTCGGCCCGTGGGACAAGGTCAACGAGCATCAAGCCTATAAGTTGAAAATGGTCGAGTGGCTGCGTCAGCAATTTCGGGTGCGTTAGCGGCGCTCGTCGCCAGCGGACGCGCTGGGCCCGGGCTGCTCTCCGCGCTCCTGCGAGTCTCCTTGCCGCGCTTCTCCCGCTTTCTCTGCGGCGCGGCTCTATTGCATCTGGCGACCTTCGCACTCGGCCTCGCGCATCAATTGACGCCGCTCTCCCTCGCGCTCACCGGGGCCGCCGCTCTCCTCCTCGCCCTCGGCGCTCCCCACTCCACCACCGGCCGTGGGACCACGCGCGCCGCGCTGGCTCTGCTGGTGCTCGCCCCCTACGCGGTGGTCTACCTCGTCCACGCCCTCGCACCCGAAATCAGCCCGGACGGCCTCGCCTATCACGTCGCCCTGCCGCAGCGCTACCTGCGCGACGCCGCGCTCTCGTTCGTCCCCTACAACATCTATGCGCAGCTCTCGCAGGCCATGGAGATGCTCTTCACCATGGCGATCGCCTTCGGACGCCCATCGTCGGCCGCGCTGGTGCATCTCGCCTTCCTCGCCGCGCTGGCCGCCGGCTTGTGGCGCCTCGAGCGCAACGCCGCCGCGGTGATCCTGGTCGCCTGCGCGCCGGTCGTCGGCATCGACGCCTCGAGCGCCTATACCGACGTCGCCCTCGCCGCGGTGCTCGTCGCGATAGTCGCCAACGCCAAGCAAGGCGACGCGCGCATCACCGGTCTGCTCGCGGGCTTCGCCTTCGCCATCAAGTACACCGGCTTCCTCGCGATCCCTTACGCCCTGTGGGCCACGCGCTTCAACTGGCGCGTGCTCCCGACGGCGGCGCTCGTGGTGCTGCCGTGGCTCGCGCGCAACGCCGTCAATACCGGCAACCCGGTGGCGCCCTTCGCCAACGCCCTGTTCCCCAACGCCGTCTTCGACCCCGTCCTCGAAAGCGCCTATGTCGCCTCCCTGCGCGCCTACGCGGGCTTCACCGGCTGGGCAACTTGGCCGCTCGAAATCACCACGCGCGGCTTCGTCCTGGCCGGCCTGCTCGGCCCCGTTTTCCTCCTGGCAGCCCCTCGCCCTGCGAAAGCCACGCTGGCTGGCGAAGGCGATCTTCTTCGCCCTGCCCTACGTCTCGAACATCGGCACGCGCTTCTTGATCCCAGCCGTGCCCTTCCTCGCGCTCGGCCTCGCCGGCGCGCTCGGCCGCTTGGCGATTCCGGTGGCGTTGCTCCATGCGGTGCTCAGTTGGCCATCCATCGCCGGCTTCTACGCCCATCCCCAGGCTTGGCGGCTCCAGGAAATCCAAGCCCCCACCGAAACCGAAGCCACCTTCTACGCCCGCCGTCTCCGCGAATGGCCCATGGCTCAGGTGCTCCAGCGCGAAGTCGCCCCGGGCGACAGAGTCCTCACCTTCAGCCAGTTCCCCGACGCGCTCACCCACGCCGATCTCGTCCACCGCTCCCCTCTCGCGCCCGGGCGTCGAACTCCGGCAAGCCGTCTGGTACACCCACGCCCGCCAGTTCCTCCCCACGGCCCGCCGCCGTTACTGGATCCCGGGCGAGCCCCTCCGCGCAGTAAAGCTAAAGTCAAACACCTCGATTGCGGATGTCCGCGCCTTCCATCTGCTCCAGCCCGTCCCCCTCCGCGCGAGCGCCCCCGAAGCCATCGACGGCACCATCCTCACCCGCTGGAACGCCTTCGGACACCCGCGCGCGTTCCTCGAGCTCACCGCCGATGCGCCTTTCGACCGGCTCGAGCTCATCCTCCCCGCCGACCCGACAGCGACGGTCGCCTTCGAGCCCGCCGGCCGCCTCGTCGAAAGCGAGGCCACGCCGCCCGCGCTCGACGAGGACCTGATCGCCAGCGCCGTCCGCCTGTTACGCGCCCACCGGATCCGCTACCTGCTCCTGCAGGACCGCGATTACGGGCCCGCCCTCGGGAAGCTGACGCCAGAGACCAACATGGCCGGCTGGCCTGTAAAACGAATCGCTTCGGACTCCGGCCTCTGGCTCTACCGCCTGAACGCAACCGGACCAGACTAAAGAAAATCTATGAACCGACGATCAATCCACCAGTTCTGGCAATGCCAACGCAGGGATGCAGCGGCAAGCCAGAGGCCGTGTCTGCTCTGAACAAGAGCCTACTGTCCAAAACGCATACAGCCTGACAAGGGTTGGCTTCGGCCAGCCCTTCTTTTTTTTCGCCCCTCCCCTCACATTTCTCGAGAGAAAACCGACCCTGAAGCAACTATATATATGAGCGAGTAATTCTGTTCTCTTCGCAAGAGAGAGAGTGCTAAACGGGAGGTCCTCCCCTCGTCTGAGGGGTCAGGCCTCCCCCTTTTTTTGGGCAGCGCCCCCCCTCCGGATGGCACAATAACGGGGATGGATGTCATGACGGGGAACGTGGGCTGGATCGAAGTGATCTGCGGCCCGATGTTCTCAGGTAAAAGCGAAGAGTTGATCCGGCGTCTCCGCCGGGCTCAGATTGCCCGCAAGCGGGTCCAGGTATTCAAGCCCGCCATCGACATTCGCTATTCGGCCGAGGAGATCGTCTCCCACAGCGCCCAACGCCTGGGCGCCACCGTCATCTCCAGCGCCAAGGACATTCTCGAGAAGCTCGATTGGCGCACGCAGGTAGTCGGCATCGACGAACCCAACTTCGTCGCCGACGGCCTCGTCGAGGTCGCCCAACAGCTGGCCGATTCCGGCAAGCAGGTCTTGATCGCCGGGCTCGACACCGATTATCTCGGCCGCCCGTTCGCCCCCATCCCCGATCTGTTGTGCCTGGCCGAATCCATCACCAAAACGCTCGCCATCTGCATGCGCTGCGGCAATCCGGCCAAGCACACGCAGCGCTTGGTCGACACCGAGGATTTGATCGTGGTGGGCGCCACGGGCATGTATGAAGCCCGTTGCCGGCGGTGCTTCGAACCCGGCATCCCGCGGCAGGAAGTGCTAGACTTTTCAACGCCCCCAACGAAGTAGGCGGCAAAATTTGCAACCACCCCGGGGGGTCCGGCGTCTACGTGTGTGGCCCTAGGGAAAGAGTCAGTTCGAGAGGAGATAGAGGCAGTGAGCACGGAAAATTTTGGCCAACCTGAAAAGAAGGGCGGCATCGTTCAGCCGATTCTGATTGGCGCGGTGGCGGCCCTGATTGGTGGTAACGTCTACCAGTTCGTCCAGCAGGACAAGCTGCGCAATGAGCTCGCCGAAATGCGGAAGAGCTTCAAAGAGGACGTCGACGCCCTCAAGATCGCCTCGTCCCAGAGCGCCCGCGCCAGCCAGCGCAACGTGGAAAGCCTCCAATCACAGTTGGAAGCCGCCCAGCGGTCGGCCTCCGCCGCCGTGGGCCAGGCCAAGGCCGACGCCCAGAAGCAGGCCGACGCCATCGCCGCCAAGCTCACCGCCGAGCAGGAACGCCAGAAGCGCATCGTCGCCGAAGAGTTCAGCAAGGTGAAGGAAGAAGTGAAGACCACCGACGCCAAGGTGGGCGAGGTGAAGACCGAGGTGGGCGCCGTCCGCACCGAGGTGGCCACCAACAAGTCTGAGCTCGACAAGACCATCGGCACGCTCAAGAGCGTCCAGGGCGACCTCGGCGTCCAGAGCGGCCTCATCGCCACCAACGGCAAGGAACTCGAGGCCCTGAAGGCGCTCGGCACCCGCAACTACTACGAGTTCAACCTGGGCAAAACCAAGGTCCCGCAGCGCATCGGCGACATCATGGTCCAGCTCAAGAAGACCGACCAGAAGAAGAACAAGTACACCGTCGACGTCATCGCCGACGACAAGAAGGTGGAAAAGAAGGACAAGGGCGTCGCCGAGCCGGTCCAGTTCCTCACCGCCAAGGCCCGCCAGCCGTACGAGATCGTCGTCATGGAAGTGAAGAAGGACGCCATCGTCGGCTACCTCTCCACGCCCAAGGTGATGGAGCCCCGCAAGTAGGTCCAATCGAACCCAGGCGAAGAAGCCGGGAAACCGTGTTGCAAGAGCTAACTCTCTTGCGCCGGGTCCCGGCTTCTCCCTTTTCAGGGTCGGGGATAGTGCATAATACCTAGTACGACCGTTTTGTCGGCGAATCCGTCATGACAGTACGCTTACGGTTAGAACTTCCCCGGCTGCCGTCGCCTCGGCTGCTCGCGGCGTCGCGCGACGACCGCGAGATGGTCGATTGGCGTCTCACCTGGGAATGGAGCATTCTCCCGGCGATGATTCGCTGGTCGGCGTACTTCTTCCGCACCACCGCGGTGGGTCTTCTGGCCCTCGCGCTGTGGCGGTTCGGCAACGATCTGGGCGCCACCCAGCCCTTCTTCATTGAGGAAGGCGTCTTCTCGCACTGGCAGCCCTACTTGTTCCTGGCCATCGGTGCCGCCCTGGCTCCTGGCCTGCTCGGTCGCGTGTTCCCCGAGCCCAGCGTGGCGCAGATGCTGCCCGGCGCCCACGAACTGTTCGACTCCGTGCAGCCCATGCCCCCCTCCATCCCGCCGCCCATCGAATCGCCTTGTTCGGTGGAAGTTCGCCGGGCGATGGGGTATTAGGGCCGATGAGATAAGCTGGAGAAGAACGGCGTCGCCGTCGGCATGGCTTACCGCAATCGTTCCGTCCGCTTCCTCGACAACGAGATTCCACCCGGCGTGAAGATGTTGCTCATCGTCACGGTGGGCGCGTTCCTCGTCTATTACTTCGCTGACCTGTTGAACATGGAAGCGCCCATCCGCAATTGGCTGGGCCTCTCGCCAGACCGCGTTTTTGGCTCCTTCGCCATCTGGCAGCTGGTCACGTGGATGTTCCTCCACGATTCCAAAGACATCTTCCACATCCTGTTCAACATGCTCACGCTCTATTGGTTCGGCCCGGAGATCGAACGGGCGTGGGGCACGCGGCGCTTCGTCCAGTATTACTTCATCTGCGGCATCGGCGCCGCGATTCTCGTCTGCCTGGCAGATCTGCTCTTCATCCACGGCACGCCCGTCACCATCGGCGCGTCCGGCGCCATCTTCGGCGTCATGCTCGCGTTCGCCATGCTCTTCCCCGACCGCGAAATGCTCTTCATGCTCATCTTCCCGCTGAAGGTGAAGTATGTCGTGGCGATTCTGGCCGCCATCAACCTGCTGCTCGGCCTGCGCGGCGACGGCGGCGTGAGCTATGTGGCCCATCTCGGCGGCCTGTTCGCCGGCTGGCTCTACTTCCAGGTCCGTTACCGCGGCGGTCCTTCGTTCGACCCGCTGGCCGCGGCCGAAGGTTGGTACAAGGAGTGGAAGCTGCGCCGTGCCCGCCGCAAGTTCCAGGTCTACATGAACAAGATGGATCGCGACCGCCGCCAGTAAAGCCATGTCGCCCGATACCGCCGCCGTTCGACCCGGCGAAGAGCTCGACCTCCGCCGCCTAGGCGAGTATCTGGCGCCCGTCTTCGGTCCCCAGACCTGGCAGCTCGAACAGTTCCCCGGCGGCCACTCCAACCTCACCTATCTGCTGAAAGGCGCCGACCGCGAGTTCGTCCTGCGCCGCGCGCCGCTCGGTCCGCTGCCGCCCAAGGCGCACGACATGGCACGCGAGTACAACGTGCTCTCGCTGGTTCATCCCGTCTTCGCCAAGGCGCCCGCCGTCTACCATCTCTGCACCGACCCGGAGATCATCGGCGCCGTCTTTTACCTCATGGAGCGCCGCCACGGCGTCATCCATCGCGATCCATCGAGCATCACATTCGAGGCCCGCGCCCACGCCGAAGCGCTCATCGACACGCTCATCGAGCTCCACGCCGTCGACCTCGCCGCCTCCGGCTTGAACGCCATCGGCAAGCCCGAAGGCTTCGTCGAGCGCCAGGTCACCGGCTGGGTCGGACGCTGGCAAGCAGCGCTGTTGCCCGATTCGCCTGACGCCAGCCGCGTGCTCGCCGCGCTCGAACGCCTTCCCCCGTCGCTCGCGCCCACCGTCGTGCACAACGACTTCAAGCTCGACAACGTCATGTTCGCCGCCGATCGCCCCGAGCTCGCCGCCGTCCTCGATTGGGAGATGACCACCATCGGCGACCCGCTGGCCGACCTCGGCCTCGCGCTCTGCTACTGGACGCTGGGCGGCGCCAGCCCCCGCGCCGCCGGTCCGCCGCCCGCCGGCTGGCTGACCCGCGACGAAGTCATCGAACGCTACGCGCGCCACACCGGTCGCGACCTCACCCATATCGGCTGGCACGAGATGCTCGGCGTCTTCAAGCTCGCCGTCATTCTCCAACAAATCTACGTGCGCTGGGTCCGCGGCCAGACGCAGGATGCCCGCTTCGCCGATTTCGGCCACCGCGTGCGCCTGCTCGTCGACCGCGCCACGGCGCTGGCGGAGCAAGCTTCTTGAACTTCCTTTATCTCGTGCGCCACGGCCAAGCCGGCCTGCGCACCGACTACGACCGTCTCTCCACCCTCGGCGAAGAGCAATCGCGCCTGCTACAGGGCGTCTTCCCGGCCGACCTGCCCGCCATCGCCGGCGGGCTCAACCGCCAGCAGGAGACCGCGCGCCTCGCCGGCTACCCCGGCTTCGGCATCGACGAAGGCTGGAGCGAGTTCGACCTCGACGCCGTCTATCGCGAAATCGCGCCGGTCATCGCCGAGCAGGACGCCGAGTTCCGCGCCGAGTTCGAAGCGCTACGCCAGGTGGTGCACGACGATCATCATCCCGTCCATCGCAAGTGGACGCGCGGCGATATCAAAGTGGTCCGTGCCTGGGTGGAAGGCACCATCCCGGTGAAAGGCACGGAGACCTTCGCCGATTTCCAGGCGCGCATCCGCGCGGCGCTTGCCCGTGCCCTCGCCATCGGTCAGGACACGGTGGTCTTCACCTCGGCCACGCCCATCGGCGTCGCCATCGCCGACGTGCTCAACCTCGCCCCGCGCGACGCCATGCGCCTGGCCGGCGTGCTCATGAATTCGTCCGTCACCGTGCTGCGCTCGTCCACCGAAGTGAACTTGTTCTCGTTCAACGTCGCCGCGCACCTGCGCGAGCCGCGGCTCCAAACCCACCGCTAAGCTAGACGCGCTCGATCACCTTCAGCAATGCCGTCATGGACGTCCGGCTGGCATGTTCCTTGCCCTGCGGGCTCTTGTAATGCGTCTCGAGCGTGAACGGCCCGCGATAGCCATCCTTGCGGATCGCCCGGATCTGGCCCACGTTGTCCGCCTCGCCCTCGCCCACCGCGCACCACTCCACCGCGCTGCCGGTAGCCGCCTTGCGGAAATCGCGCAGGTGGACGTTGAAGATCCGCTTGGGATCCAGGCGCTTGTAGCCCTCGGGAAACGGCTTCTCGCCGGATTGCGCCGCGTTGTTCATGTCCCACGTCAGCCCGAGGTTATCGGCCTTCACCGCCGCCATCATCGCCGCGCTTTCCTGGCTCGACCACACATAGCTCTGCGCCACGTTCTCAATCGCCAGCCGGCAGCCCTTCGCCTTCGCCCGTCGCGCCGCCTCGCCCAGCAGTTCCCAAATGCGCGGATACACCGCTTCGTCCTTCTCGCCAGCGCGATACGTGAACGCGAACGTGCGCAGCGTGTTCGTGCCCATGATCTTCGCCCGCTCGAGCGCGCCGTCCAAGGCCACCCAATGCTCATCGAGCGCCTTGTCCGCGGCGGGCACGGGAATCTTGAAGAAGCCCGTGGCCAGCACGCTGGTCTTGATGCCATGCTCGTCGAAGATAGATCGCAACTCGCGGATCTTCTCCACCGGCTGGGCCGTGTTGTACTTGCCCCAGACGTTGCGGATCTCGGCCCACTGCAGGCCATAGTCCTTCAGGAAACGCACCGCGACGAGCGGATCCTCGCTCACCTCGTCGTTGGTAACGCCCAGTTGGATCTGGTTCAAAGGCAGGGCAGCCAGCGGCAGCGGAGCGCCCAGGAAAAGACGGCGAGTCAAAGAGGACATCGCCCTCGATTCTATCGCTTGAACGCCTCGTCGATCTCCACCTGCCAGCCGGTGACGAGCTTGTTCGTCTCGTTCGCCATCCCGACCACGGCCATCAGCTCACCGAACATCTCGCGCGTCATGCCGGCCTTCTCCGCCGCCGCCGTGTGCGACGCAATGCAGTAGCCGCACTGGTTCGACACGCTCACCGCCAGATAGATCATCTCTTTCGTCAACGGATCGAGCGCGCCCGGCGCCATGATCTGCTTCAGGCTGGCCCACGTGCGCGCCAGCGTCGCCGGATCGTTCGCCAGCGCCTTCCAGAAGTTGTTCACGCGCTTCACGCCGCGCGTCGTCATGATGTCGTCGAAAACGGCCCGCACTTCGGGCGAAGCGTCTTCGTACTCGATCAACGGATAGGTGGCCATCCCGCTAGCGCAGCACGACGTTCTTTTCGCTCAGCAGCTTGCCCGTGCGCTGCAGCAGGTTCAACAGATTGCGGCGATAGAGCACGGCGTTGTTCACCAAGTCCGATTGCGCCTGCGTCAACGCCTGTTGCGCATCGAGCACGAAGAACAGCTGCGTCACGCCCAGGTCATAACGCTTCTTTTCGGCGTCCACGCGCTTCTGCGCCAGGTCGGCCGCGATCTTGGCGATCTCCACCGAAGCCCGCGAGTTCTCCACTTGGCTGATGGCGTTCAGTACATCCAGCCGGATCTGCTGCAGCAACTGGCGTTCCTGCATGAGGTCCACGCGCTTGGCCACCACGGCGTCGGAGAAATCGGCCGCCGCGCGGCGGTCGCGCAACGGCAGGTTCAACTGCAGCGCGACGCTGTAGATCGGAAATCCAAAGCCCCACATCTGGGTCAGCGCGTCGGTGACACCGCCGGGCGTCACCAAGCTGGTGCCCCGCTGCACGAACGGACCGCCGCGGCCCTGCGTCGTGTAGGCGCCAACCAGCGAGAGGTTCGGCCGCATGGCGTTCCCCGCCTGCTTCAGCGTCAGCGTATCTTCCACGTTCAGTTCCTGCCGCGTGGCTTTCAAATCGGGCCGCAGGCGTTGCGCTTCCGCCACCAGCTCTTCCCTATCGAACTTCTGGCTCTCGGTGAAGAGTGCGGTTTCCGTCAGCTCGATCGGCAGCGTCCGGATATCCGGATCGAGATCGGCCGAGATCTGCAGCCGCAGCGCGTCTTCCACCTGCGCCAGCCGGTACTCGGCCTGCGTTACGAAGATCTGCGCGCGGGCATAAGTCGCCTCGGGCTGATAGATTTCGAGTTCGGAGATCGCGCCGAGTTCCAGTTCCTTGCGAGCCCGGTCCAGCGATTCCTTCGCCAGCTTCAACGACTCCCGCTGCACCTTAAGCGTCTCGCGCGCCCCCACCACATCCCAATAAGCGTTCTCGGAAGCCACCAGCAAACGCATGATCGTGTCTTCCAAACGGAACTCGGCCGCCTTCAAGCGGCTTTGCGCCAGGTAGATCGGAATCTTCACGATGTCGGCGCCACGGCCGCGCATCAAGGGCTGGGTAATCGTCAAGCCGCTGTTGGTGGTGTACAGCGGATTGAAATTCTGGTTCGTGTTGTTGTTCGAAGCCTTCGTGCCAGCGAAGTTGCCCTGCACCACCGCGCCGGTCGAAAACGTCTGGTTATAGCCGAAGTTCAACGGCTGGTTCAACGCCTTCAAGGTCGCCACGCCCGCACCCGCGTCAAGCACGTTCGACGTCGGCGTCACGCTGCGCTGGCTCTGGAAACGCGCCGTCACGAACGGATCGAAAATCGAGTACGCGCGCTGGATGGCGTTGCGCTGCGGCTGGATCAAAACCTTCTGCAGCGAGATGTTCGTGTTGTTCGCCATCACCAGCTCGAGATACGAGCGCAGTGACAGCGTCAACTTGCCGTCCACCACGTGGTCGCGCAGCTTCACCGGATCGGGAATCTGCACGCGGGGAGCGGGATCAAAAAACAGCCGGTTGAAGTATTCCTTCTGACCGAAGCTGGGCGACGTCACCGTGTCAATCGGCTGCAGTTGATTCACCTGCGCGGAAACGACGCCAGAAAGGGCCAGCAGGCCCAAAGCCATCTTGTTCTTCATTGAGGATTGGAGCACGGACAAAAGGGTCATTCGTAACGGATCGCTTCGATCGGATCGAGTTTGGCGGCTTGCACGGCCGGGTAAATGCCGAACAGCAGACCGATGCCCACCGAGACGCCGAACGCCACCGCGATCGACGCCGTCGTCACCACCGTCGACCAGCCCGCCGCCGACGCGATGATCTTCGACAAGGTCAGGCCGAAGAGAATCCCGATCACGCCGCCGAGAATCGAGATCATCACCGCCTCGGTCAGGAACTGGCGCACGATGTCGGCCTGCCGGGCGCCAATCGCGCGCCGGATGCCGATTTCGCGCGTGCGTTCGAGCACCGTGGCCAGCATGATGTTCATGATGCCGATGCCGCCCACCAGCAGCGAAATGCCGGCGATGCAGAGCATGACGATGCGGAAGATCAGCGATGTGCGGCGCCGCTGTTCGAGCAGGCCGGCCGGCACGGTCAGCGTGAAGTCGCCCGAATCCTTGTGCGTCGCGGCCAGAATCGCGTTCACCACGTTGGCGGTCTCGATCGAATCCGTCCCGTTCGCCACGCGAATGTAGATGCCGTCGATCTCGTCCTTCAGGTAGCTGTTGTTGTCCTCGAAGCGGCGCATCACCGTGTTCAGCGGCGCGATGATCAGGTTGTTGCGGTTGGTTACTTCGAGACCTTCCACTTCGCTGTCGGCGGTGGCCTGTTGCGCCAGCACGCCCACCACCTGCAGCCAAACGTCATTGATCTTCACGAACTTGCCCACGGCCGATTCGTAGCCCAGCAGATTCACCTTCGCCGATTCTCCCAGCACGCACACCGGCGTGGAGTTCGTATCGTCTTCCGGCGTGAAGAAGCGGCCTTCCACCACGCGCAGCGAGTTGATCTGCAGATAGTCCGGCGTCACGCCAATCAGGAACGGCGGATCCGCCGACACCTTGGGCAGCAACTTCTGCGGCTTGAAACGCTTGCGCGGCGTAGAGGCTTCGATGCCCGGCACGTTCTCCGCAATGGCGCGATAATCGCGGAACGTGAGGCCGGGCGAAATCTGCCGCCGCGCCTGCAGTTCGTTGCGGTCCACCGCTTCCTTGGCTTCCACGATGATGTTGTTCACGCCCAGCAGGTCGATGTACGACATCATTTCTTTTTCCGCGCCGGCCGTAATCGCCAGCATGGCCACCACGGCGCCCACGCCGAAAATCATGCCGAGCATCGTCAGCAGGCTGCGCAGCTTGTGAGCCAGCAGGCTCTGCAAGCCCATGAAAATTTCCGGTAGATACGAAGAGATCGGATTGCTCATCGATGAATGTCCTTAGATGCCGCCACCGCGCGAACCACCGCCGCCCATGCCCGGCATGCCCGCCGGCGCGCCGCTGCCGCCGCCCGCGCCGCCCTTCTTCTTCTGGTCGCCCGGCTTCGCGTTCGGATCCGCCAGCGCCACCGTCTCGCCCGGCTTCACGCCGCTGGCGATGATCATCACGGACTCGCTGCGCTTCAAAGGCTTGATGGCCCGTTCCTCGAACTGGCCCTTGGGGTTGCGGACGAACACCACCAGCTTGCCGTCGCGCTCGAAGACGGCCTGGTTCGGCACGTTGATCGCGTTCGGCACCTTTTCGACGATGATCTCGACATCAGCCAGCAAACCAGGCCGCAGCAGAACGTCCAGGCCCGTCTCGCTTTGCTCCGGAGGAGGAGGCAGCTTCGCGTTCGCCACTTCCGGATTGAGATCCACCTTCGGCGGACCTGTACGCCGCGGCGGCAACTGGCCCACCACGTCTTCGAACTTGGGCAACTCGCCCGGCTTCAATTGGCCGAAGTTCGGCGTCGACGGCTTGGCGCCAGCCACCTCGGGCTTCGCTCCGTCGGCGCCGCGGCCACCGCGTCCACCGGCGCCACGGGCCCCACCCATGGGAATATCCTTGCCGGTCAGCTTCTTCAAATCCTCGCGGATCTTCGCAAACGCTTTCGTGCGATCGTCCGACGACATCTCCATCGGATTCTTGCCGGCGAACGCCTTCTGCATGATCTCGCGCGCCTTGGTCTGTTGCTCGGGCGTCAGGTCGGCCATCATCTGGCCCATCGCCGCCATTCCGCCCCCGGCGCCACCGCGGCCACCGCCGCCGCCCCCGGGGCCGCCGAAGCCGCCACCACCGCCCATGCCACCCATCCCGCCACCACCGCCGCCGGGGCCTCCAAAGCCACCGCCGCCACCCATGCCGCCCATCCCGCCGCCGCCACCCATGCCCCCCATGCCACCCATCCCGGGCATGCCGCCGCCGCCACCGAACGCCATCATGCCGCCAAAGCCGCCCCCACCGAAGCCGGACGGAGCCTTCTTACGATTGGCTTCCGCCGTCGCCATCACGCGGGCGATCTGCTCCGGCTTCGCGCCCAAGGTGGACAGCAGTTGCTTCATGTCGATGGAGAACAACACGTCGAACTTCTTGGCCGGGTCGGAGCTGAACATGTTCGCGCTCGCCGTGGCCGACAGGCTCTTGATCTTCCCGGTGAACGACTTGTCGGCCAGCGCATCCAGCCGCATCACCACTTCCTGGTCTTCGCGCAGATTGGCGCGGTCCAGCTCGCCCACCTTCGCCACCACTTCGAGTTCGGACAGGTCGAGAATCTCCGCCACCGGCGTACCGGGCTGCACCTGGTCGCCTTCGCGGATATCGGGCAGTTGCATGCCGAACATCATCGCGCTGCCGCGATTCTGCTTGATGGCCACCAGGCCGCTCATGGGCGACATCACGCGCACCTGATTCAAGCGCTGCTTTTCGCGGTTCAGCTCGAGGTTCGACTTGTTGCGCCGCTCGCGCAGCACGGCCACTTCGGCCAGCGCCTGCTCCCGCCGCGACAGGATGTCGCTTTCGAGCTGCTTCAGCCGCCGCGTGGCTTCTTCCAAGGTCAACTGATTCTTGCGCGCGTCGATGGCCGACAACAGCTCATTGCGCTTCACTTCGAGCTCGGCGCGGCGCACCGCGTAACGGGCCCGCAGCAGTTCCACCTGATCCTGGTTATTGCGGATCGCCAGATCCGCTTGGGACTTGCGCAGCTGCTCGTCGATCTGGTCGAGCTCGAGCTGCTTTTCCTCGAGGCGCGAGATCACTTCGGCGTCGTCGAACTCGACGATCAGGTCTTTCTCTTTCGCAAAGGCGCCCAACGCCGCCAACTGCGTCACCTGCACGGTGCCGAACAGGTTCGGCGCGGTCAGCGTCGCGGAGCGCACCGCGCGCAGTTCACCGCGCGCAAAGCTCTTCACGATGACGTCGCCCTGCCGGACCTTGGTGGTGGCCACCTCGGCCTGCCGCTGCGGCATCTGGTCGTAAATGGCCTTGGCGCCCCAACCGGCGGCGCCCAGCACGGCGGCGATGATTCCGAGTCGAATGAGGATCTTCTTCATGTGGTTGGCGGTCCCTCTCGTCCGGCGCTAACGAAACCATTCATTGTATCCGAACGGAAGGGATCTCCTTAGCAAGACGCCAGAACTCATGAAAAGGTTAGCGTCTGCCGATTTCTCCCGAAAGGCGTTAAAATCGAAGGCACCCATGACCTGGTTCTACGTGTCCAACGGCCAGCAAGCTGGCCCCGTTGACGAGGCGCAACTCGCTGATTTGGCTCGCTCAGGCGTCGTTCAGCCGGAGACGCTCGTCTGGAAGGAAGGAATGGCCAACTGGCAGCCGTACCGGACCGTCGCCCCGGCGCCCCCGGCCCCGCCCCCGCTGGCCATGGCCCCCCCATTACCGCCGCCGACGGCCGATGCGGGCTTCGCGGGCGGCCGCGCCTGCAGCCACTGTGGTCAGATCTTTCCGGATTCCCAACTGGTCGCCATCGGCAGCGGCTGGTCCTGCGCGGCTTGCAAGCCCGTGGCCCTGCAGAAGCTCCAGCAAGGCACTTGGTCCAACACGGCCAGCCGGCGCTACGCCGGCTTCTGGATCCGTTTCGCCGCGCTCTTCATCGATTGGCTCATCCTCTCCGTGGCCAGCGCGATCATTGCCATTCCCCTCGGCCTCAGCATCGCTTTCGATCCCACCAAGATCGAGAACATCGGCGCCCTGTTCGCCATGATGGGCACCTCGTCGCTGCTCAATACGGCCATCCAGGCGGCGTACCACGCCTATTTCGTCAGCCAGATGGGCGCCACGCCGGGCAAAATGGTGTTTGGCCTCCAGGTCATCCGGAGCGATGGCAGCCGCCTCACGCCGGGCCGCGCCGTGGGCCGCTTCTTCGCCCACATCCTTTCCGGCATCATCCTGCTCATCGGCTACATCATCGCCGCCTTCGACTCCGAGAAGCGCGCCCTCCACGACCATATCTGCGACACCCGGGTGATCTACAAGAGCTAGCCCCGCGCTCCTGATGCCCACCGGCTCCCCCATCCAGTGCGGCCATTGCGGCTCCGAACTCGCGCCCGGCGCCTGGAGTCTGGCTGCGGGCAACGCCTGCCCCGCCTGCGCCCAGCCGGTGCAGGTTTGGCTGTTTCCCGCCCTTCAACACACCTTCGCCGGCGAGCGTCCCGAAGCCCTGCTCGGCACCGATGACGCCGCCTGCTACTTCCACGCCGGCCACCGCGCCACGGCCGCCTGCGATCACTGCGGCCGCTTCCTTTGCGCGCTCTGCGACCTTCCCGTGGACGGCCGCCATCTGTGCTCGCCTTGCCTGGCCGCCGGCGCCAAGCACGAGTTGGTGACGCAACGTGTGCGCTACGATTCGCTCGCTCTCGTGCTCTCCACGCTCAGCTTCTTCACCACCTATCTCGCCATCTTTCCCTGCTTCGCCGCGCTCTGGTTCGTCTTCCGTCATTGGAACGATCCGCCCGGGCCGTTCCCGCGCGGCCGTTGGCGCTTCGTGGTAGCGGGCATTTGCGCCGTCGCGCAGATTCTGCTTTGGGGCGGGATCATCGGCTTCGCCCTCTACACCATTCAGAAAGGCCGCGACTGATGCCGGGCCGCCGCCTCATCCGCCAGGCCAACCTCCTCAGCGCCGCCGAGCTCTGGCTCGATGGCGGCGTGTTGATCTCCGTCTTCTCCCGGCGCATCCAGGAAAACTACCAGCGCTTCGCGCTCGATCAAATCCAAGCGCTCACGCTCACCCACCGCCCCTTCTGGACGGCCGGCCAAACCATCGGCCTCGCCTGCGCCATCGGGTTCGCGCTGCTGCCCCTGCTCAGTGCTTCGATTTATGCTCGCCTCGGTTGGTCGATCATCACCATCTGGCCGCTGGTCTTCATGGGCATTCACCTCGCCCGCGGCCCGCGCTGCAAGGTGATCATCCACATGGCCGCGGGCGCGCACGCTTTGCCGGCGCTGACCCGCGTACGCCGCGCGGAAGGCGTCGTCGCGGAGCTCACCGGCTTGATTGAAGGCGCGCAGGGCCGCCTCGAAAGCATCACGCTCGACGCCCCGCCGCCGGAAGATCAACACGCCCGCCAACTCCGCGAGCACGCGAAGCTCGCGCCGTTACGGATGGCGCTCGGCATCACCTTGGCGCTCGGCGCCGTACTGGGCTTTCTCGAACTGTGGCGTCCACGGGACAACAGCCTGTTTGGCGTCGAAGTGCTGCAAGCGGTGGCGGAGCTCATCCTGGCCTCCGTGCTCTGGGAACGCACGCCTCCCTTGCTGCGCTCCAGCGCCGCCGGACGCGTCAGCGCCATTGCGCTCGGGCTCATCGTGCTCTGGGTTTTTGCCCGCGGGATCAGCGCCGCCGCCATTGACCGCGACCTCGCGCTCCGCGCGCTCACCGGCGCCGGCGTCCTCTGGCGCCTGGCCATCATCGGTTGGGGCCTCCTCGTCGCCCATCCGCCCGAGGCCGAGTCATGACGGCCGTCGCCCGACGAAAGTGCCTGCACCATCCCGCGCGCGAAGCCGCCGCGCGCTGCCCTTCCTGCGCCCGCTACTTCTGCCGCGAATGCGTCACCGAGCATGACGGCCGCCTCGCCTGCGCCGATTGCCTGAAGGCCACAGCCGCTCCGCACACACGACGCCGTATCGCCTGGAAGACACTCCTGCGTCCGCTCGCCGCCGCCGCCGGCTTGCTGTTCGCCTGGATGATCTTCTACTACGCCGGCGCGCTGCTGGCCAGCATCCCTTCGAACGCCCATGCCGTAGAAGAGCAGGAGACCACACTATGACGTGGCTTGCGCCCGCCGAAGCAGCCACCGCTCTGCTGCGCGACGCCAACGCGCGCGCCCGTGCTTTCTATCTCGTCGGCGCCCTGCCCTTCACCCTCGGCCTTATCTGGTTCGCGGCGGACATGCTGCAGAACCCTTATGCCAAGGATCATCTGCCCGGCGCATCGCTTGCGCTCGCGCTGCTCTTCCTGTGGAAGCAGGCGTGGCAAGGCGCCTTCATGGCCGAGCTTCGCGATACCTTGGCCGGCGAAGCCACGCCTTGGACCGTCGCGCGCGCGGCGACGCTCGTTCTCCGCCAAGCCGCCTGGCAGCCGCTCGCGCTCCTCGCGATTCCTTTCGGCTTCATCGCCATCGTGCCCAGCGTGTGGATCTTCGGCTACTTCCGGCACTTGGCGCTCGATGCCGCCACTGGCGCGCGCACTGGCACGCGCAATCTCGCCACGCTCTCCTCGCGCGGCGGCTGGACACCGTTCTTCACCGCCGCCGTTTTCGCCGTCGCTTTTCTGCTGTTGGCCGTGAACCTGCTGGCGGTGGTGCTGGTGGGGCCGCAGCTCTTGCTCTCGTTCCTCGGCATCCGCACCACGTTTTCGTCGCTCGGCGCTAGCGCCGTGAACGGCGTCGCCTTCACCGTCGCGCTAGCGCTCGCGTGGCTGCTCATCGATCCCTTTATCGACGCCTGGTTCACGCTGCGCGCCTTCCGCGAGGAATCACGCTCCTCCGGCCTCGACCTCCGCGCCGCTCTGCGCCGCGCCCTACCGTTGTTGTTGCTCGCCGTGAATCTCCCGGCGCTCGATCAGGACCGCTTCAATCGCACTGCCGACGACGTTCTCCGGCAGGACGAGTTCGCCTGGCGCGCTCGCGCCGCGCGTGCGCCCGATGGCCCGCTCGAGAGCTTCTTCCGCCAAGCGGCCAACTATCTCGAGCGCAAGATCGAAGACTTCGCCGAATGGGTGCGCCGCACCTTCTTCCCGCGCGACCGGCCCGAGCCTGGCGGCAACGCGCGTGCCTCTCGCGGTACTGTGAACGCTCTGCTGCTCGGGCTCACCGGCCTGGTGTTGGTGCTGGTGCTCGCGCTGGTCTGGCGTCATTGGCAGAAGCCCGCCGCGGCCGCCGTCGCTGAAGCCACCGGCACACGCATCGACCTCACCGACGAAAACCTGGGCGCCGAAGCGCTCGAAGAAGAGGCCTGGCTCTCGCTCGCCGATGGCCTCATCGCCCAAGGCGACCACCGCCTCGCGATCCGCGCCCTTCACTTGGCCGGCTTGCGCTGGCTGGCCGGACGGAACTTCGTCTCGCTCCACCGCGGCAAGACCGGCGCCGAATACGCCCGCGAGCTCGAGCGGCGCGCGCGCTCCACGCCCGCGCTGGCCACAGGCTTCCGCGGCAATCTCCGGGCGTTCGAAATGATCTGGTACGGCCGGCACGCGGCCGACGCCGAGTTGGCCGTCCGCCATCGCGACGCCTGGAAGGAGATGCGCGCCCATGCGTCGTGATCGCCTGTGGACCGCCCTCGCGCTCGGCGCGGCGCTGGCCTTCGGCGTGGGTCTCGTCGTCTTCGCCACGCGCGCCCTCACCCGCGGCGGCGCCTATCCCGAGTACTCCACTTTCCGCGCCGATCCGCTCGGCGCGAAGGCTCTGCATGACACGCTCGCGCGGCTGCCCGGCGTCGAGGTGACGCGAAGCCTGCGCCCGCTGCGTTTACTGAAGGCGCGCCAGACCACCGTCTTCTGGCTTGGCGAAGCCATCTGGACTCCGCCCGCCTGGAAGAAGGATCAGTTCGATGCCTTCGACCGCGTGCTGAAGAATCACAATCGCCTCGTGATGGTGTTCGCGCCAGCCGCCGCCACCAAGCTGGATGGGACGGGACGGCGCGGCTTGCTCGAGCAGCTCTGGGGCGTTCGCCTGCGGCTCGACGTGCAGAGCGAGGCGAAGTTCAAGCGCAACCTGCGCGACTCACATGCCTGGCTCGAGCTCGTCGACGCCGGCGCCTGGACCTGCTTCTCCACCAACGCAAATGGCCATTGCCAGGCCGCCGAGCGCAAGCTCTCCGGCGGAACGCTCGTGCTCGCGACGCGCGCCTATCCGCTCAGTAACGAAGGGCTCCGCATTGCTCGTGACAGCGCCTATCTCGCCCGGCTCACCGGCGATCAGCAGCGCTTCGTCTTCGACGAAGATCATCTCGGCCTCGAGGACGCCTCGAGCATCGGCCTGCTGTTGCGCCAGTTCAATCAACAAGGCGCCATCGCGGCACTGCTGCTTTTGTTCGCGCTCTTCGTGTGGCGGAGCACAGCCAGCTTTCTGCCGTCGCGGCCGGCAACCAACGAGAACGTAGAAGCCGACGCGCATCGCAGCCTGATTCTCCTGCTCCGCCGCGGGCTCCCGAGAGATCAACTCAAAGGCGCTCTCCTCGCCGAATGGCGCCGCGCGCTGCCGTTGCTGCCGGTGCGGCATCGCACGCGGGGCGCACAAATCGAAGCCGCGCTCGAAGACGCCACCGACGCGCGGACGGCCTGGCAACAGGCGCGCCAAAAGCTCCAAGGACTCTCATGACCCCGAATCTCGAACGCCTCCACGCAATTCTGCAGTCCGCGCGCGCCGAAGCCGCGAAGGTCATCATCGGCCAACCCGAAGCCATCGACCGCGCGCTGATCGTGATCCTGGCGCGGCAGCATGCGCTGCTCGAAGGCGTGCCCGGCATTGCCAAAACGCTGCTGGCGCGCACGCTGGCCGCCGTGCTCGGTTGCGAGTTCAACCGCGTGCAGTTCACGCCGGACCTGATGCCCGCCGACATCACCGGCACCAACGTCTTTCATCCCCAGCGCGGCGAATGGACCTTGCTGCGCGGCCCCGTGTTTACGGGCTTCCTGCTGGCCGACGAGATCAATCGCGCGCCGGCCAAGACGCAATCCGCCTTGCTGCAGGCGATGCAGGAGCGCGCCGTCACCATCGACCGCGAGACGCACGCGCTCTCGCCGGACTTCACTGTCTTCGCCACGCAGAATCCGATCGAGTTCGAAGGCACCTACCCGTTGCCGGAAGCGCAGAAGGACCGCTTCATGCTGAAGATCGCCATGAGCTTTCCGGACCGCGCCGACGAACTGACGCTCGCCGCCCGCATGCTCGGCGCCGACTCTCCCGAGGCCGCTCTCGAGCGCGGCGACGTGAAGCCGGTGCTCGCCGGCGCGACGCTGGGAGACATGCGCTCCGCGCTGCGCGACATCCACCTGCGCGACGAACTCCTCGCTTACATCGTCGACCTGGTGCGCGCCACGCGCACCACCGAGAGCCTGCTCGTGGGCGCTGGTCCGCGCGCCACGCAGGCGCTGCTGGCCGCCGCGCGCGCCCACGCCGCGCTCGAGCAGCGCGACTTCGTGACGCCCGACGATGTGAAGACCATGGCGCTCGCGGTACTCGAGCACCGTGTGATCCTGCGCCCTGAATTCGAAATCGAAGGGCTCACAGCGGCCGAAGTCGTCCGGCAGATTCTCCAGAACGTGGCGGTGCCCGTTTAGCATGATCCCCGCGCCGGCATTGCTCTGGCTCCTCGGCGGCGTCCTCTTTCCGGTGGCCGCGGCGGTGGGCTTTTTGCCCGTCCCCGCCGCGCTGGCCGGTGGCTTGGCGCTCGTCATCGCCGCGCTCGCCGCGCTCGACCTCTGGCAGAGCCGCGATCGGCTGAGCCGGCTCTCCGCCGCGCTGCCCGCTGAGCTCCATACGCATCGCCATCGCGAGCACACGCTACCCCTGCGCCTGATGGCTCCGGCGGCGAACAGTCTGCGGCTCGGCCTCGCGTGGCCCGCGAGCTTTACCGGCACACTCGAAGAACAACGAACCCAACTCACCGCCGGCGCGCAGGAGTTGCCTTGGAGCTTTACGCCCGCCGAGCGCGGCGAGTATCGCCTCGAGCAACTCCACGTGGAAGCGCGTTCCGCTTTCGGCCTTTGGGACCTGCGCCGCGTGCTGCCGCTCGATTGCACGGTGCGCGTGTATCCTGACCTGCGCGGCTCCGATGCCGTGAAGGCGATTCTCCGGCAGCAAGGCCAGCGCGCCATTCGCCAAGTAGGCAAAGGCCGCGAGTTCGAGAAGCTCCGCGAGTACACCGCCGGGGATGGTCTCGATGAGATCCATTGGAAAGCTACGGCGCGCCGCGGGCAGCCCATCACGAAAGTCTTCCAGATCGAACGCACGCAGGAGGTCTACGTGGTCGTCGACGCCTCGCGCCTCTCGGCGCGCCGGATCGACGGCGATTCGGCGCTCGACCGTTCGCTCGAAGCAGCTTTGCTCGTGGGCCTCGCCGCCGAGCGCCAAGGCGATCTTTTCGGCCTCGCCACCTTCTCCGACCGCATGCACGGCTTCGTGCGCGCCCGCAATGGCAAGGCTCATTACGCCGCCTGCCGCGATGCCATCTATCGCCTGACGCCGCAGCGCGTGCCCGCCGATTTCGATGAGCTCTTCGCTTTCCTCCACGCCCGGCTGCGCCGCCGCGCGCTGCTCATGGTGCTCACCTCGCTCGACGATCCCGCGCTGGCCGAGAGCTTCGCGCGCGCCTCGCGGCTGCTGGCCCGGCGTCATCTGGTGGTGGCCGGCATGCTGCAGCCGCCCGGCACCGCGCCGTTGTTCACGGAGGACGCGGGCGACGAGGCAGACCTTTATCAACAGCTCGGCGGGCACCTGGCCTGGCGCTCGCTCCGCCAACTGGAGCTCGAGCTCGAGCGGCAGGGCGTCCGCTTCCGCCAGTTCACGCCCGCGCAGTTTCACTCGGGGCTCGTTTCGCTCTACGACGAAATCAAGCAGAGGCAGTTGCTATGATCCTCGATCTGACCCGCTTCGTGACGGCCGAACAGCCGTACTGGCGCGAGCTCGAGCACCGGCTCGGGCGCCTCGAGCGCGACCCGGGCGCCGCGCTGCCGCTGGCCGACGTCGAGCGCCTGCACTATCTCTATCAGCGGGCGTCGTCCGCGCTGGCCCGCGTGAGCCACCTCGCCAGCGAGCGCGAGCTCGCCGCGTATCTCGAAGCGCTCGTCGCCCGCGCGCATGGCGAGATTCAGGAAGCCCGCGACGATCGTCCGCGCTTCCAGCCGTGGCGCTGGTTCACCGGCGAGTTCCCGCGCGCCTTCCGCCGCCATGCGCAAGCCTTCTGGTTCACGGTCGCGCTGACCATCGCCGGGATCGCGTTCGGCTGCGGCGCCATGGCGCTCGACCCGGAATCGCGCCACGTCTTTCTGCCCTTCGGCCACGCCGACATGACACCCGCCGAGCGCGTGGCCCAGGAGCAGAAAGACGCGGGCCAGCGCATTACCAACGCTCGCGCGGGCTTTTCCGCGCAGCTGATTCAGAACAACACCCGCGTCTCGATCCTCTGCATGAGCCTGGGCCTTACTTGGGGCTTCGGCACGCTTGCCGTGCTTTTCTTCAACGGCGCGATGCTCGGCGCCATCATCTTCGATTACGTCGCGGGCGGCCAACTGCTGTTCATGCTCGGCTGGCTGCTGCCCCACGGCGTGATCGAGATCCCCGCCATTCTCATCGCCGGCCAGGCCGGGTTCGTTCTGGCGCACGCGCTGATCGGCCACGGCAGCCGCCGGCGGATGGCGGACCGCCTGCGCGCCGCGGTGCCCGACATCGTCCATCTCATCGGCGGCGTCGCGGTGCTGCTGGTATGGGCCGGCATCATCGAAGCCTTCTTCTCGCAGTACCACGAGCCTGTGCTGCCGTACGCCGTGAAGATCGCCTTCGGGCTGGTGGAGCTGGTGCTCTTCACCGCGTTCCTCGCGCTAGGAGGACGCCGCCCCGCATGACGCCGCGCCGCCTGCGCATCGCGACGCCGGAAGGCGTGGAGTTCGGCCTGCCGCTGGCTGGTCCGTTCAGCCGCATGCTGGCCGTCTTCATCGACCTGACCGTCGTGGCCGCCGCCGTCAGCGTCGTCGAGAAGCTGCTCGTCGTCGTCGGCTGGCTCTCTCCTGGCGTTTTCCGCGCCGCCGTCACGCTGATCGGCTTTGCGCTGACGCTGGTCTATCCGATGACCGCCGAATGGTTCTGGCGCGGCCAGACGCTGGGCAAAAGGCTGCTCCGTTTGCGCGTCGTCGATTCCGAAGGCCGCCGACTGACGCCGGCACAGGTGATCCTGCGCAATCTGCTGCGCGCGGTGGACATGCTGCCCGCCTTCTACCTGCTGGGCGGCGCCGTGGCCTGGCTCAACCGCGGCCATCGCCGGCTGGGCGACCTGGCCGCTCGCACGGCCGTCGTCGTCGTCGAAGAGCTCGCCGTGCCGAACGTCGATCAGTTGCTGGGCGGCAAGTACAACTCGCTGGCCGAGCACCGTCACCTGGCCGCGCGCTTACGCCAGTTGGTGACGCCTGACGTCGCGGGCGTGGCGCTCGAAGCCGTCCTGCGGCGCGACGAGCTCGAACCCGGCGCGCGCCTCGAGCTGTTTGCCGAGCTGGCCGCGCACTTCAAGAAGCTGGTTCCCTATCCAGCCGAGGCCATTGAGCAATTGAGCGACGAACAGTATGTCCGCAATGCCGTGCTGGTGCTGTATGCCCGCTTCGGAAAGTGATGAAGGTGTTGAAAATGATGAATTCTGATGAATTCATCGCTCTCCACAAGTTCTGATCAAGGGTAGCAGACGAAAGCCGAAAAACGTTCTCGACATCGCCTATGTCACTGAAAGCGCGGCAAATCGAGTTGCAACAGCCTCAGCGCAAGGGTACCTGGAGGGCGGTGGCCGCCTGCCCCTCGGCCAGAACCGTCACGCTGACCGCGTCCTTGGCCGCCTCGCTGGCGGGCACGCGGAGGTTGAGCTGGTCGAGGCCGGGAAACTGGTTCTGCGGGCCGGAGTAGTCGACCTTGGCGTCGACGCCGTTGACGCGCACGACGAGGCGGTTGGCGCCCGTCACATTGCGGATGCCGGTGGCGAACAGCACGAGGAAGACCTCGCCACCCGAGCGCAACACCTGCGCCGCGGCGCGGCCGCGGCCATCGTTCGTGGCGGAGAACAGGCCGGGCGCGGCCGCCTTGAGATCCAAGGCCTGCGTCAGGTTCGCCGGCCCGTTCACGATGACCGTGGCCGCGCCTTGCGCCGAGTTCTCCGGGATGACGAAGTTCACCTGGCCGGCGGCCACGCCGAGCACGCGCGCATTGCGAACGTTGCCCGCGCTGTCCCGCACGCTGATCAAGGAGGCATCCGGTCCGGCGGGGAGGAAGCGGGTGAAGTCGATGTTCGCGGCGAACGCCGAGACGAGAGCGCCGGGCGCCGACGCGCCGCCGACGAACGTCGCGGCATTCACGATGGTGAGGGCGGGGGCGCCGCCGACGCGCTGCGCGACGAAATCGAGCATGCGGTGGGAGAAATCGCTGAAGAACTCGTGCGCGGCGAAGGCGGAGCGCAGCTGCAACTGGATCTCGCTGGACTGGGCCCGGTACTCGGCCGGGATGGCGCGCTCCACGCCGGAGGTGGATGGATTCTGCTTCAGAAAGCCCTGGTCATCGAGAAAGCCGCCCGCCTGAATGGCGCGGAAGATGGCCCAGGAGTCTTCCTTCGCGAGGCCGTCGATGCGCCAGAAGCGCTCCGCGTAGAGCGGCGACGGCTGGTTCATGTAGTAATGGCAAGCCACGCTCTTGTTGCGGAGCGTATTGAAGTTCGCCGAGGCCCGCAGGTTGCCCTCCGGACCGAAGCCCGTATTGTCGTCGAACTGCTGCATGCCCCAGATGGACGGAATGTCGGACTCGGCGATGATGGCGTCGATGCCGGAGGAGATATACATGGCCACGCCGCGCCACTTCAGCAGATTGGCCACGCGGCTGGCAAAGGCGCCGCCGCCGGAGATGCCCATGGCGAACAACGGAGTGCTGGCCGTGATGGTGCCGCGGCGAAGGAGCTCGGCGACGACGGCCTGCACGTTTTTCACGTCGTTGTTGTCGAGCGAATTGCGCGCGTCCCATTGCTTGGCCGCGCGGTCGGCCGAATCGAGCGCCACGATGGCGAAATCGCGGGCGACGGCCTGGCGGTTGAAGATGGCGGCTTCGGAGGAGAACACCTGGGAGGCGCCGTCGGCGCCATCGGGATGGAAGCGAAAGATGACGGCGGCGGGCCGGGCGGAGAAGACGGACACGACATTGACGCCGGCGATGGTTTCGCGGCGCGGGTTGAACGGACCCATGTCGCGATAGGTGGCGGTCAACTGGATTTCGGCATTGGTGACGCGGAGGGTGGTGTGGGGGGACCGCACATCGGCGAGGGTGGCGGTGTCGCCGCTCCAGCGGTCGAAGACTTTGCCGTCGGGGTCGGGGTCGGCCCAGACGTGGATGGTGGCGCCAGGGCTATAGCGGCCATCGCCGCTGCCGTTGATCACCTCCACCGTCTGCGCGGTCAGGCCAACACACGAGAACGCCAGGAGAGCGAGAACGAGCCTCATGCTACTGAGGGTAACTCAGTGGCCGGCTTTCTTTTCCTCGGTTTTGGGTGGTTCCGGAGTGGCGGCGGCGGGCTCCGCGCCGCCTTCGGGGGGCGGGGCGGGCTTGGGAGCCGCATATTGCACGATGATCGACACGCGCCGGTTGCCGGGGACTCCGGGTCGTCCGCCTTCATGAGGTTCTGATCGGCGAAGCCGCGCACCTGCTTGACCTGGTCGAGGCGGAGACCGTTCTCCTGCATGAGGCGGCGGGCGGCATTGGCGCGGTCGCCGGAGAGTTCCCAGTTGGAATAGCCATTGCGATTGCGGATGGGTTTGGAATCGGTGTGGCCCTCGATGACGATGCTGTTTTCCATTTTGCCGAGCTCGGAGGCGAGCTTGGCGAGGACCTCTTCCCCGCTGCCGCTGGGATCGGGGGAGCCGGAATCGAAGAACATGCCCTTTTCCGTTTCCATGAGCTCGATGCGGAGCCCTTCGCCGGTGACGGTCATCTTGACCTGGTCTTTCAAGGTTTCGAACTCGGGCATCTCCTTCATGGATTGCTCGAGCTTTTCCTTGAGGTTGTCCAAGTCTTCGGGACGCATGGCCATGCTGGGTCCGGTGCCACCTTGGCCGGAGCCGAGCTCCTTACCGGCGCCGGCGGGATCGGTGAAGTAGCCCGCCACCGCCTTCTTCACGTTCTCGGAGGAGTTCATGAGCCACATGACCATGAAGAAGGCCATCATCGCGGTGACGAAGTCGGCATAGGCGACCTTCCAGGCGCCGCCCGTGGTGGCCGGCGGCCTGCACCTTCTTCTTGATGAGGATGATCGTTTGGTCTTTCTTCTCGGACATACGTTACGCGCCTCAGCCGCCGCCGCCCTTGCAGGCCTGCTCCATCTCTTTGAACGTGGGCCGGTTGTGCCCCGGGATTTGCCGCCGGGCGAATTCGATGGCGAGAATGGGGGCGGCGCCTTTGACGAAGGCCATGACGCCGGCGCGCAGGAACTTGTAGAACTCGAGCTCGGAATCGTTGATTTTGGTCATGTTCGCGGCCAGGGGCGCGAGGAACCCGTAGCACATGAGAATGCCGAGGAAGGTGCCGACCAGCGCGGCGCCGACCTTGTGGCCGATCTCCTCGGGCGGACCGCCGAGGGAGCCCATGGTGATGCCGGACGCCGAGAACGGCGGCGACGATGCCGAGGCCGGGCAGGGCGTCGCCGACGGAGCTCAAGGCGTGGACGGGCTCATTGGCCTCGTGATGATGAGCTTCCATGTCGGCCTCCATCACCTGGTCGAGCTCGAAGTGGCTGACGCCGCCGGAAATGGCAGTGCGCAGCGTGTCGCAGACGAAGTGCAGGGCGTGATGATTTTTGATGAGGGCGGGATACTTGGAGAAGAGGGCGCTTTTCTCGGGATCCTCGACATCGGCTTCGAGCTTGTTGAGGCCGTTCTTGCGGGCGTAGGTGAAGATCTCGTTCAGCATCTTCAGCGCGTCCAGGTAGAACTTCTTGCTGTAGGGGCTGCCCTTGAGGACGCCGAGAATGCCCTTGATGAGCCCCGTGATGACCGACATGGGGTTGGCGATCAAGAGCGTGCCGAGGGCGGCGCCGCCGATGATGACGACTTCCGCCGGTTGCCAGAGCACGGCGAGATGGCCGTGCTCCATCAGATAGCCGCCAATGATGGCGCCGATGACGATGACGATTCCAATGATCGCGAACATGACTCTGTTCCCTCAGTGCCTCCGCCGGACCAATTCGCGCTAAAGCCGCGCCGCCAACGCCGTGCGTTCTCCTCATGCGGAACCCGCGTGACGAGTTGCGGATTCCGGACGCCGCCGGCCAACACCAGCTTCATGGCGTCCTCGAGGAGATTCGCGCCGAGGGGCGGCGTGAGATAGCCTTGGAAGCCCGCCTCGCGCGCGGCCTTGCCCTGTCCAGGCTCGCCCTGCATCGACACGGTGATCATCGGCAAATCCGGCCGCGGCCGCCCGCATCCAGCTGGCGAGTTCACAGCCATCGAGCCCCGGCATGGCATATTGCACGATGGCGAGGTCCAAGGAGCGGCCCGGCTGGCTGAGCCATTCTTTCGCCTCGAAGCCGGTTTCGAAAGCCGTAAAGTCGACTTTCAGGGCCGCCGCCGCCGCGCACAGGACGCCCCGGAGCGGCTCCTGCGCCACGACGACGACGCGCTTGCCCTCCACTTTGATGCCGGTGAACGGGCTTCTCGACGTTCTGTTCCTCGGCCGCCTGGGCGAGTTTGAAACGGCAACGCAACTCGCCTTGCGCGATCTCGAGCGGAGCGCCCAACGTCAAGGCCGCGTGGCGGGCCAGGCGCAGCCGGATGCCCGCATCGCCGAATTGCGTGGGAGTGCCCGTCGCCCGAGGCCAGCCACTCCTCGAGGCCCGGTTCGAGATCCGGGCCATCGAACCGCACGCGCGCCAGGAGCGGGATCTCCCCCGGCGCCCGCCGCTCGGCGTCCAATTCGAAAGTGACCAGGCCCCCACCGGGCCGCGCCGTCAGCACGGCGTGCTCCAACATGACGCGGAGCAACTGGCGCATGCCGGAGACGTCGCCCAGCACGCGCGCCGGCAACTCCCAGTTCACCAGCGCGTCCAATCCGCGGCCCATTTCAAAGGCCACCGACGCGGCATCCTGCACGACGTCGCGCAGGAGTGGCTGCGGATCGAAAACGATGCGCTCCCGGCCGTGGGGTTCGCGCGACAAGGTGGCGACGTTCTCCACCTGCCGCAGGAGCGCCTGCGCCGCCGCTTCGATCACTTCGCCCTGGGCGGCCGCCAAGTCCCGCGCTGGCGTCGGTCGCCCAATTCGAGTGCCCGGAGAATCCGCGACGCCTGCTCGCGCACCTCCTGGCTCAACCGGCCCAGGAACTCGAAGGAGCCATCCGTGGGCCGCGGGGCCAGTTCGGCCGATTCCGTCAGCGATCCGACGAAGCCCACGAAGCCGCCCTGGGCATCGAAGCGCGGCTCGCCGCTTTCAATGAGGCGGCGTTTCATCTTTGTCGAAATACTCGATCCGGTAAGCCCGCTGCCGCTCATGCGCCATCCGCCGGGCCTCGCTGGCGTTCGACCGCTGCTCGGCCGACACGTAGCCGGTGTGCGCGGGCCAATAATCGCCCGCCCCGGCGCCCCCCCGCCAGCGGCCCGAATTGCGGCGACGCTTCAAGCACGTGTCCGGCCGCGTTCGTCATCCAGATGCCCGCCGGCGAGAACCGGAGCATCGCCCGCAGCCGGTCCAGTTCGTCAGGGCCGCGGAAGCCCGGAGAAATCGACAGCACGTACTCCGGCTCCGTCCCCTCCTTCCGGCAATGGACGCTCAGCGCCGCCCACGCCTCCACGCCGTTGCCCTTCCGGACCCACATCCTCCATCTCGGTTTCGCCGCGGCGCGCCGCCTTGTCGAGCAGTTGTTGCGCGAGCCCGGCCTCCCGATCGCCGGCCACGAGCAGTTGGGCGACGTTCTGGCCGATCCACTCCTCGGCGCCGCCCCCCGCCAGCCACTCCGCCGCCGGGGCGGCTCACGGCCTGGATGGTACCCCGCCCGTCCAGCACGAGCACACGATCGTCTCGCAGGGGCCGCCAGGACGGCCTGAAACGTCCGCCCGCTGCCCGCCTCGTTCCCCGGTGCTCCGTTCGTCCCCACAGCCTCATTCGATGTCGCGGCGATCAAAGTATCAAGCATGGTCCCATCCATGCTTATCGCCAAGGGTCAGATGAGCTTGACCGCTTGTTGTATCCGCCGCGCCACCTCGAGATGCCCTTCGTTGGCCCCGAACCGCATGGCCGGAGCGAAAGACACCTCCACCCGCCCTGGCCGCGCCATCCGCGAGGACGGATGTAGCACGCGGTTCACCCCCCGCAGGCGCACGGGTACCACCGGAATCCTCAAACGCGCCGCCATCATCCCGATGCCCGGCTGGAACTCTCCCACCTCATCGTCCTCGCCATGCCGCCCTTCGGGAAACAGCAGAATGCTCCAGCCCTCGCCGGCCAGCTCCCCCGCGTAACGCAGCGCCTGCTTGGTGCCGGACTCCCGCTGCGGCAGCGGAAACGCATGGAACATGAGCGCCGCCAGGTAGTAGCCAAGCGAATTCCGCCCGCGCTTGGCCAGCCATGTTTCTCCGGGTGGAAATGCGCGTCGAAGAATTCCATCCGCATGGCTGGACAAACGCGATACCGGAACCGGGCGGGCAGGGCCGCGAGAATCGCCGGCGTATCCAGGTAGCTCTGGTGATTGCTGGCAAAGATCACCGGCCCCGACTCCGGCAAGTTCTCGAGCCCCTTCACCCGCAACCACAAGAACACGCGCGCAAGCGGCAACACCCAAGAGGGCAAGGACACCCGCCGCACGGCGCGCGCCCACAGGCTTCGCGCCCAGCGGGAAACTCCAGCGGCTCGTCCGGCGCGGCCGCGTCGACCGAGGCCAAGTCCCCCACGGTGCGGGCGCCGGTGAACACGGTCTCATCGAGCGGCCGCCCGAGCTTTTCTTCGAGCTCGAGCAACAATTGCACTCGCTCGAGCGAACTCAAGCCCAATTGATCGAGAGTGGTGGCCGCCGTGACGGCGCGGCCGGCCGCATACTTGGCCACCACCTGTTCGAGCCCGGGGGCGGCGGTTTCGAGGACGGGAGCGCCGGAGGCCCAGAATCTGCTCCCGGATGGCCGCGCGCTTCAGCTTCTTCGTGCCTTCGGTGCGCGGCAGCGCTTCGCCCGCCGGCCACACCGTGGTGCCGCGAAACGCGCTGATGATTCTCGAGCCGCGCATTCACGCGGGCGACAATTTCCTCCGCGCTGGACCCGGCTTCGAGCGCCAGCACGGCATGCACGCGCTGCTCCTTCTCCACCACGGCCGCTTCGCGCACGCCGGGCTCGGCTTCGAGCAGGCGCTCCACGTCATCGGGAAAGATGTTCATCCCCTCCGGCGTAACGATCATCTCCTTCTTGCGCCCGCGGATGCGGATGGCGCCATCCGGCATCGCGCTGGCCGATGTCGCCGGTGTGGAACCAGCCGTCCTCGCTGAGGACGCCGGCGCCGCCGTAATAACCGGCCGTCACGTTTTCGCCGCGCACGAGAATCTCGCCGTCGGCGGCGAGCTCGATCTCGACGCCGCGATGGGCTTGCCGACGGTCCCCGGCGAGGAATGGAAGGGATGGTTTCAGGCTCACGATGGGCGCGGTTTCCGTGAGGCCGTAGCCCTGGATCACGACGTAGCCGAGCTTGCGCCAGAAGGCTTCGAGCTGGGGATCGAGCGGGGCCGCGCCTACGACGAACGCCCAGAATTTCCAGCCCAGGCGGCGATGCACGCGGCGGTACTTCCACCAGTTGGCGAGAAAGCTCAGGCGGCTGCCGGGTGGCATGGGCTCGGCCGCTTCGGGGCAGAGGCGCAGCACGTAGTCGCGGAGCAGCTCCATCATTTTTCGGCACGCACACCAGCACCGAGATGCGCTCGTGCCGGATCAGCGCCGACAGCTCGGCCGGATTCTGGCTGCGCGCGAAGTACACGTGCCCGTCGATCATGGGCGGAATGAAGGCCGCCATCGTCTGGCCAAACAGGTGCGAGAGCGGCAGCAGGTTCAGGAAGCGGATGGGAAACAACAGCGGCTCGCCCAGCCAGCGGACGGCCCAATGCTGGCGATACTTGTCGATCTCCGCTTCCACCGGCTCCAGGTTCGCCAGCAGATTGCGATGGGAAATGAGCACGCCTTTCGGTTCGGCCGTGGCGCCGGAGGTGAACAGGATCTCGGCGAGCCCTTCGGGCAAGCCCGTCTCCGCGGCCATGCCGGTGAGCGCTTCGAAACGCGCGAACTCTACCGCCGTCCAGCGGCGCTTGGCGCCCGTGATCGCCTCGACCTTGGCGACAAACGCCTCGGAGCTGCGGTAATCGATGGGCACCGCCACCACGCCTTCGAGCAGGCAGGCCCACAGCGCGATGATCCAGCCCGACCGGTTTTCGCCCCACAGGATCACCTTGTCGCCGGCAGCCAGCCCGGCGGCGCGCAACTCCGTGGCCGCCACCGCCCGCGCGCGCGCAGCAATTTCCGCGTGCGTCAAGGTCCAGCGCCGGTAGCCGTCGTCGAACGTGAACGCGGTGCCGGGCGTCGACGCCCGGGCCGCGAAGAGTTCCCCCAGCGAGCGGCGCCGCATCGCGGTTCCTACTGCGCCACCGCCGGCAACCGTCCGGGCTCCTGCGGCCGCGTTTTGCGCGCCTGCGTCTCGCTCCAGGCCTTCTTCACGGGCTCGGGGAAGGCGGGGAGCAGCCGGTCGATGCGCGCGAGAATGTCGCGCACCACCTCCGGATGCTTGGCGGCGATGTCGAAGCTCTCGTCGGGATCCGCCACCATGTCGTAGAGCTCCGGCGGGCGCAGCGGCAGGTTGACGCGGCCCGCGGCCGGCGCCGGGCCGTAGATGAAGCTGTTGTAGCGGGCGACGTGCAGCTTGTAGCGGCCGAGGCGCGCGCATTGCAGATCCCAGCTATCGAAGTAGAGCAGCGCTTCGCGCTCGTGCTCGCGCTGCTGGCCGCCAAGCAGCGGCCAGAGGTCGACGCCGTCGAGCGGCTGCGCGGGCAGCTTGGCGCCGGTGAGCTTGGCGACGGTGGGCAGGATGTCCATGGTGGAGCCGACCGCGTCCGACACGATGCCCTTCTTCACCTTGCCCGGCAGGCGCGCGATGAAGGGCACGCGCACGCCGCCGTCGAACGTCACGCCCTTGCGGCCGCGCAGTTTGCCCGGGCTGCCCTGGAACCATGGCCCGTTGTCGGAGGAGAACATCACCAGAGTGTTCTGCTCGAGCCCCTGCTTTTTCAAGGTGGCCAGAATCTCGCCGACGCTCCAATCGATCTCTTCGATGACGTCGCCATAGAGCCCGTGCGGCGATTTGCCCCGGAACCGCGCCGACGCTCCCAGCGGGATGTGCGGATAGGTGTGAGGCATGTAGAGGAAGAACGGCGAGCCCTTCGCTTCGCTGATGAACTTGATGGCCTCTTCCGTGTAGCGGGGCGTCAGCGTGTCGAGCGCGGTCTGCTCTTCGAGCACCTTCGTATCGCGCATGAGCCAGCGCGGCGTCATGTCGTTCGAATAAGGAATGCCGAAGTAATGGTCGAACCCGCGGCCCGTCGGCAGATACTCGGGCTGATGGCCCAGATGCCACTTGCCGATGCACATCGTCTTGTAGCCGTGCGCCTTCAGCATGTTCGCCATCGTCGTTTCGCCGAGGTCGAGCCCGTCCTTGCTTTGTGGAAACAAGACGCGCGGCACGCCGACGCGCGTGGGATACCGTCCCGTCAATAACGCGGCGCGCGACGGCGAACACACCGGATTCGCCGAATAGAAGTGCGTGAAGCGGGCGCCCTCGGCTGCCATGCGGTCCAGATTGGGCGTCCGCAGTTGCGATCCATAGCAGCCCAAGTCGCCCCAACCCAGGTCGTCGCAGTAGATCAGGATCACGTTGGGCGGCGGCGCGGCCAGCAAGGGCGCGGCGGCGCCGCTGGCCAGAAAGCTTCGTCGACTCAGTGCCATCGGTTTCATTATGATGATCTAGATCATGTCAGATTCGCTTACCCGTCGCGCTGCCCTGGCCACGCCGCTGGCCGCCTCTGCTGCCGCCATCAAGACCAAGAAGCCGCTCGGTTTCCAGCTGTACACGCTTCGCCAGCAGTTGGCCAACCCGCGTCCCGCGCTCGAAGCGCTGGCGCAGGCCGGCTATCGCGAGATCGAAACGCTGCGCGCTTCGCACAAAATCATCTTGCCACTGTGCAAGGAACTCGGCCTGAAGCCCGTCAGCGGGCACTTCGAGACGGGCCTCGTCACCGGCAATGAGAAGGCGTGGTTCCCGCAAGGCAAGCCGTATGGGTGGGATCAGGCGATCGACGAGGCGAAAGCCGCCGGGCTGAAGTTCATGGTGATCCCCTACGTGCGGCCGGACGAGCGCGGCGCGGCCGACGTGTACAAGAAGATGGCTGCCGACCTGAACAAGGCCGGCGAGCAGTGCAACAAGGCCGGCCTGCGCCTTTGCTATCACAACCACGCTTTTGAATTCGGCCCCTCGGCCGGCGGCGGCGCCCGCGCCATCGACATCCTGATGAACGAGACCGACGCGAAGAATCTCGGCTTCGAGATGGATATCTTCTGGGTGGCGATCGCCGGCGAGGATCCGATTGCGTGGTTGAAGAAGCTGAAGGGCCGCGTGCCGTTGCTCCATTTGAAGGATCGCGCTCCTGGCGCGCCCAAGCAGTTCGCCGAGAATGTGTCGCCCGCTTCGTTCCGCGAGGTCGGCTATGGGAATCTCGACATCAAAGCGGTGCTCGCCGCTTCGCCGGGCGCTGCCGTGGAGCACTACATCGTGGAGCAGGATCAGGTGGCGGGCGACGCGGTGGAGAGCCTGAAGGCGAGCCTGGCGTATCTGTCGAAGGCCGGCCTCTAGGCCTTCGTCGCGATCCAGTAGTGATTCTCGCCCTCATCGGCGTCCTCGCCGGTGAGGGCCAATCCCGCCGCTTCCAACGCGGCCAAGTATCCCGCCCGACCCAACGACACCGACCGACGCTCCGTCAGCGCGTCCACCCATTCGAGCGGCTGCTCCGGAGCTGTGAACAACAATGACCCGCGGACTTTCACCGCCTCCGCCATTCGCCTGATCGCCGCCCGCTGAGCTTCTTCGTCGAGCAAGAACAACAGCCCCCAGGCCAACACGCCGTCGAAAGTCCGCCCGAAGAACCTCGCGGTCTCCACTGGCGCGCACTCCACCGGGACCCCTGGAAATCGCTCGGAGAATAGCCGGATCATCTCCGGCGAGGCGTCCACGCCGCTGACCGCATACCCGGCGTCGACCAGCGCCGCGGCCAACGGGACGCCCGGCCCACAACCGACATCCAGAATCGACGCCCCCGCCGGCCATCGCCCGGCCCACCGCAGCACCGCAGCCACGCCAATGGTCGCCGACCGCGACCCGGCATACTGCCCCGCCAAGCCCTCGTATCCGTTCGCCCGATCGCTCATCCCTACGAGCATCGCCCGCCCTGGACCCGCCTGTAAAGAAAAGTGAACTCCCGCCGCCTATCGCTTCCCGCCCCGGAACGTCGATATATACTGAGGGCAGGGATTCCTGTCCCCACCGAGGAGGTCCGCGCGCGACATGGCTGGTAGCCGCCGTCCGTATTTCTTCATCCCACTCACCATTGTGGGATGCGCCGTCCTGGCCGGCATCATCGTCCCCGAGGTGGAAGAGGTGAACGCCGCCACCACCGACCAGGAATTCGACCAGGCCACCAAGGCCTTCTCTCAGGTCTACGCGCTGGTGGAAGCCAACTACGCCGACCCGGTGACGCCTGACAAAGCGATCTTCAAGGGCGCGATCGCGGGCATGCTCCGCACGCTCGACCCCCACTCGAATTTCTACGACCCCAAAGATTACAACCAGATGCGCGAGGATCAGCGCGGGCGCTATTACGGCGTCGGCATGACCATTGGTCCGCGCAACCAGAATCAGGTTGTCATCGCGCCCATGCCGGGCAGCCCCGCCTACAAGGCCGGCATCCGCCCCGGCGACGTCATTCTCGAAGTGAACGATAAGAAGTGCGAAGGCCTGACCACCTCCGAGGTGGCCGACATCCTGCGCGGCCCGCGCGGCACGCCCGTCGTGATCAAGCTGGCGCGCGAAGGCGTCGACAAGCCGCTGGCCTTCACCGTGATCCGTGACGAGATCCCGCGCAAGACCGTGCAGCCCGGCTTCTTCGTCAAGCCCGGCATCGCTTATATCGACCTCGAATCGTTCTCGAGCGAGACCACCGGCAAGGACGTGGAAGAGCAGCTCCAGAAGCTCGGCGAAAAGAATATCAAGGGCCTGGTGCTCGACCTGCGCGATAATCCCGGCGGCCTCCTCACCGAGGGCGTCTACGTCGCCGACCTCTTCCTGCAGCGCGGCCAGACGATCGTCAGCCATCGCGGCCGTTCCTCGCCGCAGAAGCGCTATTCCGCCCAACGCGGCAACCGCGGGTTCGATTATCCGATCGTCGTGCTGGTGAACCGCTACAGCGCCTCGGCCGCCGAAATCGTCTCCGGCGCGCTCCAGGATCATGACCGCGCCTGGGTGCTGGGCGACAACACCTTCGGCAAGGGCCTGGTGCAAACGGTCTTCCCGCTCGGCGAGAACACCGGCCTGGCGCTGACCACGGCCAAGTACTACACGCCCAGCGACCGGCTCATTCAGCGCGATTACCAGCACACGTCCTTCGTGGACTACTACTACCGCAAGAACACCGACACCAAGAACTTGCAGGACGTGAAGATGACCGACTCCGGCCGCACGGTTTACGGCGGCGGCGGCATCTCGCCGGACGAAAAGTTCGAAGCGCCCAAGTACAACAAGTTCCAGATCGAGCTGCTGCGCAAGAGCGCGTTCTTCAACTTCGCCTCGCGCTTCTTCGGCGGCAAGGAAGCGAAGCTGCCCGAAGGGTGGACGCCCGATCAGAACGTCCTCAACGATTTCCACGCCTATCTGCTGAAGGAGAAGTACGACTTCACCGAAGCCGAGTGGGCCGAGAATAACGACTGGATCAAGCTGAACGTCCGCCGCGAGCTCTACATCACCGCGTTCGGCACGGAAGAAGCCCGCAAGGTGGGCGTCGAAGCCGATCCGGCCGTGCTCAAGGCCATCGACAGCATGCCCAAGGCCAAGCAGCTGCTCGAGAACGCCAAGAAGCAGATCGTGATGCGGCAGACGCCACCGGCTCAGCCGTAGATCGAATCAAACCCGAAACCGGGGCCGGGCAAACTCCACCAAGCGCGCGAGCATCTCTCGCCCTTGGGGATCGAGCCCGGCCTTCTCTTTTCCGCGCACCCGGTGGTTGGGAAACACGCCGCGCAGTTCGAGAATGTACTTGAGCGACGCGATGCCGTACACCTGCACCTCGGTGACCAGCAGCAGCACCGTGCCGAACAGCTCCAGCGCCTTGTCACGTTGCCCGGCCTGCCACAGGTCCCACACCTGGGCATAGAGATCAGCGAACGAGGCCGCCGGCATCGACCCCGCCGTGCCCCGCGCCATCTCGTCGATCAGCGTGCGGCCGTGCGCGCCGGTGAACACCTTCAGCCGGTCCTTCGAACCCTCGCGCAGCGGGCCGACTCGCTGCAGCGGCTCGCCCGCTTCGTCCTTGATGAACTCGAGCGTCGGCACCGCGCGCGCCATCTCGAGCACGAACTCCACGCTCATCGCTCCCACGGCCTGCACGAACAACGGCAGCTTCGTGGCTTCGCCGATGCGCTTGTAATAAGCGAGCACCTCCTCCGGCTTCGGCAGTCCCGGCGGCGGCAGCGCGATCAGCGCGCGCGCGCCGTGCTCGGCCGCATGCTCGGCGTAGCGCACGGCTCCGCGGGCGTCGGCCGCTTGCACGCCAATCACGATGGCCGCCTTCTTGCCGCGACCTGCTTTCAGCACCGCCTCGGCTCCCGCGCGACGCTCCGGCTCGGTGAGCGTCGACCACTCGCTGGCCAATTGCGGCCAGACGAAGCCATGCACGCCGCCGCGCTCGATGAAGCCGTATTGCTTCACCAGCGTGTCCACGTCGAGTTCGTCCTTCGCGGTGAACGGCGTTTGCGCAATGGGAAAGATGCCGCGCAACGCGGTCTTCTCTTCGCCGCGCAGCAGCAGCAAGCCGCCGCCCAACCAAGCTCTTCTGGTCAGCATCAAGCCTCCAATCCCGGCGCGAACTTGCGCAGGAAATCGCCGGTGAACTCCACGCCGAAGCCCGGGCCTTCCGGCGGATAGTAGTAGCCCTTCTCGAAGCGCGGCGTCAAGAGCTCCATCACCTCGCTGCCGGAGCTGCCGCCGGTGCCGAAGCTCTCCGCGAACAGCGGCGCCTTGGCCAGCAGCAGCGCCGTCATGCCGTAGACGCTGCCGCCGCGATGCGGCACAAACGGAATCCGCGCCGCTTCCGCCGCCGCCAGTACGCGACGCGCGTCCGTCAACCCGCCGCTCCAGGTCAAATCCGGCTGCACCACCTGCACGGCCTTGTTCCGCAGCAGTTCGCGGAAGCCGTAGATGCTGGCCTCATGCTCGCCGCTCGCGATCCGCGTCGACCGCACTTCGCGGCATAGCCGCGCGTAGCCATCCATGTCGTCGGGCAACAGCGGCTCTTCCAGGAACCAAAGCCTCGCGTCTTCCACCTGCCGCGCCACCTCGAGCGTGTACTCCACGTCCCAGGCGCACAGGGCGTCGAGCATCAGGAAGGGTTCGGGACCCAGGCGCTTGCGGGCGTCGAGGATCTTGGCGACGTTCGCCTTCAGCCCGCCGTCGCCGTGCCGGAACGATTGGAAGCTGGAGATCTTCACCGCGCGGAAGCCCATCGCGAGGCCCTTCTCGATCTCGTTGCTCGTGAAGTAGCCCGGGATCTTGTCCACGGTGGGACCGCCCAGCAGCCGATAGACCGGCTGATTGGCATGGCGGCCTTTCAGATCCCACAGCGCCAGGTCGATGCCGCTCATCGCCTGCAGCGCAATGCCGCGCCGCCCGTAGAACGAGCTCGACGCGAACAACTGATCCCACAGCAGCTCGACATTCAGCGCGTTGGTGCCCATCAGGAGGCGGGAAAAATGCTGCTCGATCACCAGACACGCCGCCGCGCCGCCGCCGCCCATGCCGTAACCCACGACGCCTTGCTTGGTGCGGATGCGCACGAGGATGGCGCCGTCCAGTTGCGAGAACCCGCCGAAATCGCGCCAGCGCTCCGGGTCGAAGTCGCCACCGAGCTTGCGCGCGGGACCGGGCCGCACCTTCAGCGGCACGGCCTTCACGTCGCTGATCTCGAGGCGCTCGCCGGCCACGGGAGCCAACAACAAAGCCCGTCGGGAAAGCATCACGGTTTCCTCCGCGCCGGCACCTGCTGCCCGTTCTGGAACAGCGTCAGCCCGTCGCCCTTGAACTCCACCTGAGCGTCCACCACCTTCAGGAAGAATTTCGTTTCGCTCTCCGGAAACAGCGGGAACTTCGGCTGTCCGGTGGCTTGCACATGCAATCGCCCTTCGTCCAGCGTCACCAGGATCAGGAACTGCGGCGTCACCTCATACGTGCCCACATACTTCGACAGCACTTCGCCCGGCACCAACACCTCCCGCCGTTTCTCCGGCGGAGTCGGATTGTTCAAGGGCGCCTGCGGATCCAGCAAATAGCGGCCCAGATCGTCCACCGGATACGACGTATCACACAACACCACCGCGCCCTGCTTCTTCGCCGGCGCAATCCCCAGCCACGAGCGGTAGCCGCCCGTCCCGCCGTTGTGCCAGAGGATGCGAGGCCGCTCCGGCACGATGATCATGTGCCAGCCCAAGCCCATCTCCGGCTCGCGCGGCTCCGTCTTCGCCGCCCGATGCGTCTTCTGCGCGTCCACCAGGGCCTGGCCCAACGTGCCCTTCACCCGCGAAGGATCCAGGTTCGCATCCAGGAACTTCAGCAAGTCGTTCACCGTCGAACGCAAGGCCCCGGCGCCCGCCAGCGTCGGAATATCCCACCCCGGCACCACATTCAACTGCGGACCATGCCCCGCCTTCAAGCGCTCGCGCAAACGTTCGTCCAGCACGATGGCCGTGTCCTTCATCCCGAGCGGCTCGAGCACGCGCTCGCGCAACAGCGCCTCATAGCTCTTGCCTGCCCGTCGCGCCAGCGCGTGGCCCAGCAAACCCACGCCCAGGTTTGAGTACTCATAGCGTTCGAACGGATCCCGCTCGAGCTTCACGGTCTCGAGCCCGGCGTAGAGTTGGTCCACGGAGTAATCGGCGTACGGGTTAGTGGCATCGGCCGGCTTTAGGTTCGCCGGCAGGCGCGGCAAGCCCGAACTCTGGGTGCTCAGGCTCTCGAGCGTGATCTCCCTGCCGTTGCGCATCGGCAGCTTCACCGTGTCCGGCAAATACTTCCGCACCGGATCGTCGAGCTTCACTTCGCCGCGCGCGGCCATTTCCGCTAACAGAATGCCGGTAAAGACCTTCGTCACCGAGCCGATCTCGAGCACCGAATCGCCCGTGAGGCCCGCTGGACCCGACGCGATGACACGATGACGGGCACCATCCGTCACGCCCACCACGATTCCGGTCGCCTTCTTGACCGTCGCCGTGCGCAGGTCCAACAGCTGGCGAATCGCTTCATCGTCCTGCGCCCAGGCCCCGGCGGTGACCAAGATTCCTGCAAGAAAAAGCCGCATCGCTCGTTATCCTACCCCGTCGCCGGTACTGGAGCCAAGCGCGCGCGGGTATCCCGTACTACTTGCGCCAGTTCCCAGGACCACAGCGGGGTTGGGTCCAGACGTTCCCCACCGCACACTACCACTAGACCGGTCTCGCTCTCGTCCCGGTTCAAAGGAGGCGAAAAGTTTTCGTGAAGAACCACCTGGCCAGATTCCCGCTTGCGTTCGCTGTATGCGTGGCTCTGGTGCTGTGTGGCTGCGGCCGCGACCCTCTCCGCGGACCGGCCGGCAGCGCGCCCTCGAAACAGAAGTCCGCCGCAGCCGCCAAGAGCGCCGAGACCGCCAAGCGCCCCTACTATCGCTATTCCGTCGTCCCGGGCGGCGTGCACTCCCCGCAGGAAGCGCGCGAACGCGCCGCGGGCGACCCGGTCGTCAACCGGCACTACGAAGGGATCGACATGTCTCGCCTGCGCCCCCGCGTCAACGAGGACGATCGCAACGTTTACGTCTCCTACCGCGTGGGCAACGAAGTCTACTGGACCAAGAAGCCGGTCCGCCTGCGCCGGAATGAAGTGGTGCTCAGCGACGGCAACGAAGAAATCCGCACGCGCTGCGGGAATCGCATCTCGCTGGTGCCCATGGGCCCCGTGCACCCCGACGCCGAGCCGAATGCCGACGTCTTCGACACCAAGGTGGAGAAGGCCGACGCCGAATGGCCCGACGCCGTTACCTACGCTGACGCGACGCCCCTCGGCGGCGTTCTCACCAGCGTCCCGTTGATGCCGAACTGGAACTCGAACTCCGTGCCCCCTCCCGCGAATCTCGGCATGCCGCCCGGCATGCTCGCCACCCAGGCTCCTCCGCCCGCGCCGATCGGTGGTGGCGGCACTGGCGGTGGCGGCGGTGGCGGCGGCGGCACGCCCATCGTCCCCGTCAACACGGACGGCGCCACGATCTTCAACAACTGGGGCGGCTCCGTGGGCGCCGGCCTGATCCTCGTGAACCAGACCGGCCAGAATGGCCCTCCCGGCGGCTTCATCATCAACAACGTCGCCAACTACAACAACGGCGGCGTCACCGTCTACAACAACAACCAGGGCGGCAACACCTCTTCGAACACCAACAACAATTCGAACACCAGCAACCAGATTCTGACCACGGCGCTCTACCAGACGCAGACCATTCAGAACTTCACGCAGCTCACCACGTCGAACCAGCAGATCGTCAACAACAACTCGAGCAACACCACGAACAACTCGAGCAACACCACGAACAACAACACCACCAACGTCACCAATCACAGCGAGACGAACAACTCGAACTACTACAGCTCGAATTCGTCGGTGACCAACTTCTACAACAACATCACCAACATCACGAACATCATCAACAACTGCTGCTGCGACGGCGACACGCCCGACACCAGCGTCCCCGAACCGGCCACCTTCGCCTTGTTCGGCCTGAGCCTGGGGGCGCTCTGGCTCTACGCCCGCCTGCGCCGCCGCCGGCTGGCGCGGCGCCGCTGAATCCGTTTCTTTTTCGCGTGACAGAATCGCGGCGGACACGTCATAAAGCGAAACGACTATGCGTTTCGCTTTCGCGTGCCTTGCGATCTGCTTCTGCCTGCCCGCCGCCGACCCCATCCCGCGCGGCGCTCCCATGCTCCAGGCCATGAAGGCCGAGCTCGACCGTTCCCTCGCCGAGTTCAAAAAGCAGCCCGTTCCGCCCTACTACCTTGCCTATGAAGTCACCGAAACCGCGTCCACCCGCGTGATCGGCAGCTTCGGCACTCTCACCGGTTCTTCCACCGGCCGCTCCCGCGAGCTCGATATCGACCTCCGCGTCGGCGACCATTCGCTCGACAACACCCACCTCATCCGCGGCGCCATGGAGAACATCATGGATCGGGTCAACGTCACGTCCATCAACATGCCGATCGACGACGACCCCGATGCCATCCGCGGCCTGCTCTGGTATCACACCGATCAGCGCTTCAAACGAGCCGTCGAACGCCTTGCCGCGCTCAAAACGAACCTGAAGACCAAGGCCGAGAACACTGACCGCGCCGGCGATTTCTCGAAGGCTCCGGCCGTCACCGCCGTCGAGCCCTACGCCGGTCTGCCCGCCGTCGATCGCGCCGCCTGGGAAGCCAAGGTCCGCAGATACACGGAGCCCTTCCGCCGCTTTGGCAACATCTACGAAGCCACCGCCACGCTCAGCGTCACGCAGGAGACGCGCTGGTTCGTGTCGAGTGAAGGCTCCGCCATTCAAACCGTGCAGCCGGCTTTCCGCCTCGCGCTGTCGGCCTGGGGCAAGGCCAGCGATGGCATGGAGCTGCCGCGCACCGAATCCTTCTACGCCACCACCGCCGCCGGACTGCCCACTGACGCCGTCGTGCTGAGGACCGTCGAAAAGATGATCGACGATCTCAAGGCGCTGAAGACCGCGCCCGTCATGGAGCCCTACACCGGCCCCGCCATCCTCTCCGGCCGCGCCGCTGGCGTCTTCTTCCACGAGATCTTCGGCCACCGCATCGAAGCGGAGCGGCAGAAGAGCGAAGAGGATCAACACACCTTCCGCGGCAAGGTGGGCCAAACGATTCTGCCTTCCGCCCTCTCCGTGGTGGCCGATCCGACGCTCAAAACGCTCCACGGCAAAGAGCTGGCCGGCCACTATCGCTTCGACAATCAGGGCGTCGCCGCGCGGCGGGTGCCCGTCGTCGAAAACGGCGTGCTGAAGAACTTCCTGATGTCACGCACGCCGGTGGACGGCTTTCCCGAATCCAATGGGCATGGCCGGCGACAGCCCGGCCGCAATGCCGAAGCTCGCCAATCGAACCTGCTCGTCACCACCACCGCGGGGCTGCCCGAAGCCGAGCTCGAGAAGCAGTTGCTCGCCGAAGTGAAGCGGCTGAATCTGCCCTACGGCCTGCTGTTCGACGAGATCCAAGGCGGCTTCACCAACCCGATGCGCGGCGGCATCAGTGGCTTCACGGTGATCCCGACGATGGTCTACCGCGTCTATCCCGACGGTCACAAGGAACTCGTCCGCGGCGTCGACCTCGTCGGCACGCCGCTCACGTCGTTCTCCAAGATCACCGCCACGGGCAATCAGCCTGCGGTCTTCAACGGCATGTGCGGCGCGCCGTCGGGCCTCGTTCCGGTCAGCGCCGTCGCCCCCGCGCTGCTCGTCGCCCAAATCGAAGTGCAGAAGAAATCCAAATCGCAGGAGACCTCGCCCATCCTGCCGCCCCCCTTCGACGACAAGAAGTAAACCGCCATGATCCACACCTTGCCCTTGTTGCTCGCCCTGGCGCAGGCCGACCCGCTGTTCCGCGCCATGCAGGATGAACTCGACCGCAGCATGAAGAAGCTGCAGCTCGAACAGCTCGACAAGCCGTACTTCATCGCCTATAAGATCGTCGACACCGAGACGAAGAACGCTGGCGCCACCTACGGCGCGCTCACCGATTCCAGCGAGCGCAAGAACCGCCTTGTCGCCGTCGAAGTTCGCATCGGCAGCTACGAGCGCGACAACACGAACTTCTTCACGCTGCGCCTCGGCACGAGCGGCGTCGTCCGCATCCAGGCCGACGGCGGCATCACCACGCCGCTCGACAACGATTACGACGAAATCCGCCGCCAGCTCTGGCTCGCCACCGACAGCGCCTACAAGCAGGCGCTCGACGATTGGGCGAAGAAGAAAGCCGCGCTCGAGAACCGCACCCGCACCGACGACTCCGCCGACTTCAGCAAAGAGCCGCCCTCGCAAGGCGACCACCGCGCGCCGGCGCTCGACCTGAAGCTCGCCGACGCCGAGAAACAGGTGCGCGAGCTCTCCGCCTCCTTCCGCGGCGTCGCCGGCATCGATCACTCGAGCGTCCGGCTGACGGCCACCACGACGACCACGCGCTATCTCAACACCGAAGGCACGCGCTTCCTTCGCATCGATCCTCTGGTGCGCCTGACGGCCGCCGCCGACACGCAGGCCACCGACGGCATGCCGCTTTCCGACAGCGAGACCTTCGCCGCGCGCTCGCTCGACACGCTGCCTTCGCGCGACAAGCTCCTCGCGAGCCTCGGCGCGCTGCAAAAGCGCTTGGTCGCGCTGCGGTCGGCCAAGCCTCTCGAGAAGCGCTACACCGGCCCCGTGCTCTTCGAAGGACAGGCCGCGGCGGAGCTCATCGGCCAGACGCTCGCGCCGGCGTTCGTCGGCATTCCGCGCATGGTGACCGACAATCAAATGCTCGTGCGCGCGTTCGGCTCCGACGAAGGCGGCATGCGCGACAAGTTGGGCAGCCGCATTCTGCCCGCCTGGATGAACATCACCGACGATGCCACCGCCGGCCCGCCGTTCTTCGGTGGCTACCCCGTCGACGACGACGGCGTGGCCGCGCGCGCCAACAAAGTCGTCGAGCGCGGCGTCTTCAAAATGCTGCTCAACTCGCGCGCCCTGGTGGGCGGCGCGGAACGCAGCACCGGCAACCGCCGCGCCGTCGGCGCCATGCCGTCGAACGTCCTCGTCAGCGCCACACAAAGCGTCCCCGCCGCGGAGCTCAAAGCGAAGCTCATCGCCGCCGCCAAGGAACGCGGCCTCGATTACGGCATCCTGATCCGCCGCCTGAACAACGCCACCGCGCCGAAGCCCACGGGCAACGCGCGGTCGATGGTGATCACGATCGGCCATTCCGGCGCCGCCGCCGGCGCGGGCGGCTATCAGCTCGAGCCCGTCATCGAAGCCGTCAAGGTGTTCGCCGATGGCCGCGAAGAGCTGATCCAAGGCGCGACCATCAACGGCCTCGGCCTCGCGAGCTTCCGCGATATCCTCGCCGTCTCCGATCTGCCCTACGTCTACACCAACGCCTATCGCAACAATCGCCAATCGCCGCTGATGGGCGGTCCGCTCGTCAGCGGCACGCCGCTCGTGTCTTTCTCCGTGCCGTCGCTGCTGTTCGACGAAGTGTCGCTCCAGCGCCCCATCGGCGAAGCGCCGAAGCTGCCTTACGCCAGCCACCCGTCATTCACGCGAAACTAGGAGGGCATGCTTCTCGACCATACGGCGTCCGGCGTCTTTCCCATCGCGCCGACGCCGTTCCACGCCGACGGCGCGCTCGACCTCGACTCTATCGACCGCCTGACCGATTTCTACCTCGCCGCCGGCGCCACCGGTCTGACCGTGCTCGGCATCATGGGCGAAGCGCCGAAGCTCGACGCCTCCGAGGCCATCACCGTCGCGGCGCGCTTCATCCGGCGCATGCCGGATCTGCCCGTCATCGTCGGCGTCTCCTCGCCCGGCTTCGCCGCCATGGCCAGCCTGACGCGCGCGGCCATGGACGCAGGCGCCGCGGGCGTCATGATCGCACCGCCGAACAACCTCCGCACCGACGATCAGATCGCCGGCTACTTCGCCCAAGCTGTGGAAGCCATCGGGCCTGACGTGCCCTGGGTGCTGCAGGATTATCCGCTCACGCTCAGCGTCATCATGACGCCCGGCGTCATCAAGCGCATCGTCACGGCGAATCCCTCGTGCGTCATGCTCAAGCACGAGGATTGGCCCGGTCTCGAGAAGATCTCCACGCTGCGCGCCTGGCAGAAGGACGGCTCGCTCCGTCCGCTGTCGATCCTTTGCGGCAACGGCGGGCTCTTCCTCGACTTCGAAACGGAGCGCGGCGCCGACGGCGCCATGACCGGCTACGCCTTCCCCGACATGCTGGCCGACGTCGTTCGTCTGCAGAAAGCCGGCCAGCGCGACCAAGCCCACGACCTCTTCGACGCCCACCTCCCGCTACTGCGCTACGAGCAGCAGCAAGGCGTCGGTCTCGCGGTGCGCAAGTACGTCATGATGCGCCGCGGCATGATCGCCTCCGACGCGCAACGCAAGCCCGGCAGCGCTATGACGGCCGCTGCCCGCGCTGAAGTGGAATACCTCCTCGCCCGGCTTGCCAAAACCGATCCTCGCGCGAAGGTCTAAGGCAGCGCCAACACGAACACCACCGGTGACCCCGGATGCTTGCCAGTGAAAAACTGCGACGGCCGCCCCGACGCCACGGCCACATACTGCTTGCCTTCGAGCTGATAACTCACCACGCCCCCGCCCATCGGCCCGCCGGTCTGCAATCGATACAGCACCGCCCCCGTCTTCGCGTCGAACGCCAGGAAGTGCCCGGTCAGCTCCCCGGTGAACACTACGCCGCCCGCCGTCGTCGTCACCGCCGCCACCATCGGCTCCGCTGATTCATACTTCCACGCCACCCCCCCGGTGCTGGCATCGATCGCCGTCAGCCAGCCACGCTTCGTCTTGTCGCCCACATGGCGCCCGCCCATCACGCCGCCCGCCCTGACCTGATCATCAGGAAACGCCGTGAACGTTCCGCACCAATCCACCGCCGGCACGAACAGCCGGTTCAACGCCGGGTCGAGCGCCGGCGCGTTCCATTGCACGCCGCCAAACACGCCGGGACAAGCATGCAGCGGCGTCGTCGACACCGGCACGTCGTGATTCTCGAGCGTCGTCACGGCCACTTTGTGGACGGCCTCGTGCGTCTGCCGGTCGACCAGATGCAGCACGCCGTCCTTGCCCACCGCCGCAATCAACCGCCGCGGCTTGCCCGCCACGGGCGCTTGAAACACCGGGCTCACCTGCGTCAAATCCCAGTCGTGCGAATCGTTCGTCACCACCTGCTTGTGCCAGAGATACTTGCCCGTCCGCACGTCGAGCACCAGCAGCGAGTTGGTGTAGAGATTGCTGCCCGGCCGCACGCTCGGCGCGAAATCGGGCACTGGATTCGTGACGGCGACATGCAGCTCGCCGGTGGCGGGGTCCAGCGACATCGCCGTCCAAAGCCCGCCGCCGCCCAGCCGCAGATTGCGCGGATTCTGCCACGTCTCCGAGCCTGGCTCGCCCGCGCCCGGCACCGTCTTGAAGCGCCACAACGGCGCGCCGTCCTTCAACGCGAACGCGCCCACCCAGCCCGAGATACCCGCCTCCGAAGGCGCTGGCCCGATGATCACCCGATCCTCGAAGATCAGCGGCGGCATCGTAAACGTCTCGCCGATCGACGGCTTCGCCACCTGCCGCGCCCACACCAGCGCGCCCGTCGCCGCGTTCAACGCCAGCAGATAGCCATCGGCGGTGCCGCGCACCACATAGCCATCCTTCAACGCGATCCCGCGATTCATGGGCCACGTGATCCGGTCCTTCGGCTGCCACTCGTATTTCCAAATCAGGTCGCACGTGCGCGCGTTCACCGCGTAGGTGACATGCAGCGTCGTCACATACATGCGCCCGTCATAGACCACCGGCCCCGTCTGGAAGTTCGATTGATCATCGGCCTGAAACGCACACGCCACGCGCAACGACGCCGCGTTCTTCGGTGTGATCTGGCTCACCGGCGCATGCCGCGTGCCGAAGTAATCGTGCGTGTGATAGAGCCAATCGCGCGCATTCGACGAAGCCTTGTTCAATTCGTCCTGCGTCGGTCCCGCGCCCGCCTTCGGCGCGGCCGACGCCTCGCCCGCGATGAACTCCGGCACCACGGCCTTCGCCGCCGAAACAGCCGTCCGCGGCGTGATCGGCTCCGCCGACGCCACCAATTCCTTGCCCGATGCCGCATGGCCGTTCTTCTCGAGCACGAACGCCGCCAGCGCCAACACGTCGCCTGGCGACGCGTGCGAGGCACCGCCCGGCGGCATCCGCTTGATCACCTCGACGAGCCGCTCCACCGTATGCTTGCCCAGGAAATTCGCGCCCGTCAGCGGCGGCGCCGTTCCCGCCGTCAGTGCCAGGCCATGACACGAGGCACACGCCTTCCCATAAAGCGCCTCGCCCTGCCGGGCCTGCGCCGTCGTGAAATCGATCGCCAATACCAGCGTCAAGAAAAGCATCAGCTCAGCACCTTCACCGGGACATCGAAGGGCACGGTGACCACTTCACCGGCATTCTGAATCTGCAGCCACAGGCGATATACGCCCGCCCGCGGAAAGATGACGTTGAACTGCATCTTCGGCCCGCCGTCGGCGATCACCGGATGGAGATGCAGCAAATCGGCCAGATCGCTCGACGCGATCAGCATGTGCGCCCACGATGCCAGGAAAGGCTCGAGCTTCGTCGCTCCGGCGAGCTCGAAGAACAACAGCGTCCGGCTTCCCGCGATCGGCGTCACCGGATCCGTCGCCAGCGTGAACTCCATTCCTTTCGCGCGCCGCGGCGCGACGTTCGGCGTCAGCGTCGCCGCGCGCCAACCCGCCCCCGGCACCATCAGCGTCTTCACCGCCATCTGCGGCACGTTCGCTTCCGGATAGAAGTCGCACACCAGCCGATAGAGCCCCGCTTGCGGCAGCGTCGTGCGGAACAGAAAACTCCCGTCGCCCTGCAACTCCGGATGCTCGTGCGCGAAGTAGCTCAAATCCTGGCTGATGAGAAACAGGTGAAACAGCTTCTCATGCACCACCGCCAGCTTCACGCCGGCGCGCCGCGTCTTCGGATCGAGCACGCGAAACCGCATGTCCACCGGTTGCCCCGGCACGAGCTTCCGCGGCGACACCGCGAGCGACACCGGATACTCCACCGGGTCCGGCAAGCCCGCAATCAGTTTCATCCCGCAGCGCGGACACTTCCCCGGCCCCTTCTGCCGCACATCCTTGTCCATCGGACAAATGAACTCTGGCTCGGCTTCCGAAGGCTCCTGCGCCAGCGCGAGACTCAACATCCAATCACGCCGTGTCATGGTTGCTCATTCATGATACGCTGCGGCATTGTTCTTCACGTTCAACCAGTACTTCCTCTCGAACGGCGATCAGCCGGACCGCCTTCATTCCTGGCTCAAAGGGCACCTGGTGCCCCGCATGAAGAAGATCCATCGCGGCCCCATTCTCATCATGGACGCCCTCACCGGCGAGCACCTGCCGCAAGTCGGCCTCATCCTCGGCTTTGCGTCGTATGAGGAGCAGACGCGCATCCATCAGGAAGCCTTCACCAGCGCCGATTTCGTCGAGTCCATCCATCATTGGGAAGCCCCCGGACCCGTCTACGACTCCTACTCGCTCACCCACTGGCAGGCGACCTCCTACTCGCCGAAGTTCCTGGCCAAAGCCGCCGCGCAGCCCCGCGTCTTCGAGCTCCGCACCTACCACACGCAAAGCGGACGCCAACTCCGCGCCTTGCATGACCGTTTCCGCGGCCCCGAAATCAAAATCTTCCATCGCTGCGGCATCCGGCCTCTGCTTTACGCCACCACCACCGCCGGTCCTCTGATGCCGAACCTCACCTACCTGACGCCGTTCGCCTCGCTGGCCGAGCGCGAAAGCGCCTGGAATGTCTTCCGCGGCGATCCGGAGTGGATCGACGTGAAGGCCAAGCACCAGGAACAGCACGGGCCGATTCCCACGCGGATGCAAATCTCCTTGTGGAAAGCCGCCCCGTACTCTCCAGTGCGTTAGACCGGCACCAGTCCGATCGCCCCGTGCCCGGTCACCTGGCGGCGATGCACATCGATCTGCCCCAGGTGATAGTTGAAGTGCCCCAGCAGATGGATCAGGAAGAATCCCGTCGTCATCTCGTGGCCCAACACCTTCTGCGGATAGAGCTCGGCGAGCACCGTCGCGTCCAACCCCCGCAAGGCCGGAATCACCAGACCCCGGGTCTCTTCCACCAACCGGATGAGCTCCTCGCGCGACGCCGCTCGCGCCGCGAACTCCGCCGGACGGTCGCGCTCATAAGCCACGCCACACAGAATCCGCCCAATGTACTCCCGCAGGTTCCCGCACAAATGTTGCGTTAGGTTCCCGCCCGGATTTACCGCCCCCGGCAACTCCGCCCACACGGCCGCGTCGTCCGGATAAGCCGAAATCTCCTGAACCAAACGGCGCAAGTCCCGGTCCAGCACCTGGGAAAAATCAGTCAGCGTCATTTCACCTCGAACACGATCGTCGATTCAGCCCCGAACTTCTTGTAGTTGCGGAACTCGATCTGGTTCCGCGCGCAGTCTGTCGTCCCGCGAAAACACGTCAACACCTCGGAACGCACCGGCAGCAGATACATCGCCGTCCCCAGCCGCACGAACTCCGCCTCCGCCGACAACTCCGCCACATCCAGCGGAAAATCCTGCGGCAGCTTCTCGGCCTGCATCTCCACGCGCAGCACGCGGCCGGTCTCCTTGTCGATCCACAATCGCCCGCGATACGCCGGACGATACGACTGCGTCTGCATCTTCAGCAGCCAGTTCGAATTGCTCTGCTCCACGCGGAACGAGTGCAACGTCGCGTCGCGGCCGTTGAACGTCTCCTTGCGCAGCAGATAGAAAGCATCATCCAGCGCCGAGCGGAAGATATCGTTCGTCACCGTGGCGAACTCGCCTATCGACCAGTTCCCTTCCTCCGCCTTGCCCTTCGACGGCTTGCCGTTCACCTTCACGTTCCGGTATTGCTCGCTGCCGTTCTCGTAGAAAACGTCGGCGGTCACCGTGTCTTTGGCTTGCCAGTTCGCCTTCGGCGTGCTGCTCTCGAAGCGCGTCGTCACCTGCAGGGCCGTGTAATTCGGCAGCGTCAAATCCAACTGCGCGTGCACGGCTTTCGCCCGCTCGATCGGATCCATGATCTTCTCCGGGCCCAGCGAAACTTCCTTGCGCGGCGTCAAATCCGGATCGGGCTCGGGCGCGCGCGGCGGGACCACCACCGGTGCCGGCGCCTTCGCCTCCGCCAAAATCACCGGGTCGGGCGACGGCGATGGCGTCCGCTTCACCGGCGGCGCCCCTCGACGCAAACGCGGCTTGTCCGGATCATCCTGGGGCACATAGACGCGGGTCGTGGGCCCTGCCGGAACTTCGGCAGGTTCTTCCACCACGGGCGCCGGAGCCGGAGCAGGCGCCTCGGAGCTCGACCCCGATCGCCGCATCACCGGCGGACCATCGCCGCCGCCCCCGCCCCCGCGCCGGAACACCGGCGGACCATCATCCGCCTTCCGCTCGGTTGAATCCATCCGCTCCGGACCTTCATTCAACGGCGCACCCGCCGCCGCTCGCTCCGCCGCGCTCGCCTGCCGCGTCTGCATCACTTTCGCCGCGTACATGTTGCGGTCATCGTCTTCGTAGAAGTCGATGGCCACTTCATCGCCCGGCTGGACGTCCACGGCCTTCTTCGGCGTGCCGTCGTCGGCCACGAACTTCGTCTGCGGCGTCGCGATGAAATGGAGCAGCCGGTGATCTTTCGGTTCGAGGACGATCGACGACGGCTCGTTGCGGCGCAGCTTGCCCTCGATCACCCGCAGCCGCTCCTTCTGCTCCTGGGTCGGCCCCGAGGTCTTTTTCCGGCGCGGTAAAGGAAAAGGCAGATTCTGCGACGGCGTCAAGAGCGCCGCCACCAGCAACAGACTCAACAGACGAAGCATCACAGGAACAAGACGCGCTCGCCCGCCGCCCGGTTTGTCAAATTTCATCAAGCCCTCGCTTCCGGCGCATCTTTCATTCTCGCGCCGGACCCCGGGCCCATGGGAAAGGGAGGGGGCGCAGCCACCTCCGCTTGGGCGGCGCCCCAAAGGGAGAGCGGTCCCCAGGAGGACGCTTTCCCTGATCATGTATGCGCAATCGGCATATGATATTGCTCACTGCCATGTCTGTTCGCTCCTCCCGCGACCTCGACGGTCTCCACGAGATCGGCCGCATCGTCCGCCTGACGCTCGACGCCGTGGAAGCCGCAGTCGAGCCCGGCGTCACCACCCGCGACCTCGACGAAATCGGCGAGCGCTGCCTCCACGCCGCGGGCGCCCGCTCCGCCCCGCCCGAGGTCTATGGCTTCCCCGGCGCGCTCTGCCTCTCCGTGAATCACGAAGCCATCCACGGCATTCCCAACCGCCGCCCCCTCCGCGCCGGCGACCTCCTCAAGCTCGACCTCGTCGCGCACAAAGACGGCTACTTCGCCGACGCCGCCCGCACCCTCGTCGTCGGAGAAACGTCTGAACACCCTCTGGCCGCCTGCGCCCGCCGCGCCTTTTCGCAAGGCCTCGCCGCCGCCCGTCCCGGGGAGCGCGCCCGCCACATCGGCCGCGCCGTCGAGCGCACGGTCCGCGCCGAAGGCTTCTCCGTGCTCCGCGGGCTCGATGGCCACGGCGTCGGCCGCGCCATTCACGAAAGCCCCTCCATCCCCAACTGGTACGACCGCTCGAATGCCGCCCGCCTCACCGAAGGCTTGGTCATCACCATCGAACCCATCCTCGCCCAAGGCTCCGGCGCTTACCACACCGCCGCCGACGGCTGGACCATCGTTACTGACGATCATCAGCCTGCCGCCCACTTCGAGCACACCGTCATCATCGCGGGCTCAAATCCAATTCTCCTCACGGCCTAGCTCGCCCGTACCGGACGCGCTTCCCGGCTGAGTACGCAGTACCGTTCCACCAGCGCAGTCGGTCGTTTTCCCAGCTTGTCCAAACTCCCGTCGCAGGGCATACTCATCAACAAGAGCGCCAAAGTCACAGGACAGAGGTGAGAATCATGACGACCTGGAGCAGGCATGAGGATCGCCGCCGGAAGGGCTACGTGCTCGTCACCGGATCGGCGCTCGCTATCGGACTCATTGCCTTTGCCGGCTTGGCCTTCGATACGGGGTACGCTCAATTGCAGCGCACCCGCATTCAAACCGCCGCGGATGCGGCCGTGGCCGCGGCCGTCGCGCAATCCTCGCGCGCTACGGGCTCCAATGCGATGCTCGTCGCCGCCCGGCAAGGCGCCGCCTACAATGGCTTCATCAACGGCCAGGAAGGCGTCTCCGTCAATCTCAACTACCCGCCCACCGGCGGCCGCTACGCGGGCAACCTCGCCTGGCTCGAAGCTCGGGTCACCCAAAGCGTGCCCACGTTCTTCATGCGCATCGTGGGCACCAACAACATGAATATCTCCGCCCGCGCCGTCGCGAAAGCTGGCGGTCCCGGCGATGGCTGCATCTTTGTCTTGAATCCCACCGCTGGCGCCTCGCTCGACTTCAACGGCAATGGCACCGTCACCAGTTGCGGCTTCCAGGTGAACTCTGACAATCAGTACGCCGCCAACATCAACGGCAACTATACCTTCGACCTCTCCTCCTTCCGCATTGTCGGCAACAACCCCGGCTATTGGATCGTCTCCGGCGGCAGCCAAATCTGGACCCCCGGCAGCTTTCCCGTCGGCGGCGCCAACCCCGTCGTCGATCCTCTCTGGTACAAACAACCGCCCAACGCCTCGGGCTCCTGCATGGTCACCAATCTCGACCTGAAAGGCGGCGGCACCAAGGTCTACAATGCCGTCCCTGGCGTCTACTGCGGCGGCATCAAGGTCTCTTCCGGCTGGACGCTGAACATGGCGGCAGGCACGTACATCATCCGCGGCGGGGGCATCGATGTCGCCACCAACGGTGCCATCAACGGCAATGGCGTCACCATCTACAACACCTACGCCGCCGGCTGGCCCTACGCCCCCATCACCATCAACGGCAACAACACCGGCAAGCTCAGCGCGCCCACCAGCGGCCCCACCGAGGCGATGCTGATTTTCCAGGATCGCTCCGTCACCGGCAATTACTACAACTACATCCGCGGCGCCTCCGGCTTCACGGTCGACGGCGCCATCTACTTCCCCACGCAGGCCTTCGAAATGCGCGGCAACTCGAGCCTGAAGTACACCATCGTCGTCGCCGACACCGTCGAGGTCTCCGGCACCACCACCATCAAGGCCGATTACTCCGGCCTCACCAACGGCAACCCGATGCTCTCCAAGAGCTTCGTCTTCGGCGAATAGAGGAACCCACGTCATGACTCGCTTACGTCCCGGCCTCCGGCGCCGGCGGCGAGGCTCGGCCATCGTCGAGTTCGCCGTCATGAGCCCGGTCTTCTTCGCCTTGCTCGGCGGCATCATGGATTTCTCTCGCGTCTTCTACCTGTCGATGGCTCTCAACAGCGCGGCCCGCGCCGGCATGCAGTTCGCCATGTTCAGTGCCGCCAACATGACCAATTACGCAGGCATCCAACAGGCGGCGATCGACTCTCAGCCCAACGTCAGCGGCATGACCGCCGAAGCCGCGCTCGTCTGCCGCCAGGATCCCGAAGATCAAACCAGCACGCAGGACGGCGCCATTGTCGCCTGCACCAACAATGGCACCTTCCAGCGCCAGTATCTGACCGTCACCACGTCGAAGAGCTACGACTTGTTCTCCACTTACCTGCTGCTGCCCGGCAATTTCATGGTCCGCGGCCGCGCCACCATGCGCCTCCAATGAAAAACCTGAATCACTCCCGCCCCCCAGCCCGCCGCGGCAACGCCCTCATGGAGGGCGCCCTGGTCATGACCGCGTTCATGATGATCCTGTTCGGCATCATGGATTTCGCGCGCGCCGTCTTCCTCTACAACACCACTCAGTTCGCCGCCCGCGAGGGCGCCCGCTTCGCCTCCGTCCGCGGCTCCTCGAGCGGCAACGTGGCCACCAGCAGCGACGTCCGGACCTACGCCGCCGGGCTCATGGCCGGCGTCCCGGCCTCCGATATCACCGTCACCACCACCTGGACCCCCAACAACTCGCCGGGCAGCTACGTCAAGGTCGACGTCAACGCCACCTTCACGCCGTTGACACCCTACGTCCAGCCAGGCGCGTGGAACCTCTCCGGCACGTCCAGGCTGATGATCAGCCAGTAAGCGGTTCGGAAATCTTCAAACTTTCTCACTCCTCCCCAACCACCACGGAATCAAGGCGTTAGGACCGGATCAGGCGCTCCCGGTCCGGCGCCTTGGTTCGTTTTCGGCCTCCTCTGGGATACACTCGGGTCAGGTGGAAACCTCCACCCGATCGCACCGGCGGCTCGCCCTCGAGCCCGCCGGTGTTTCGTTTTTCAAGCCCCTGTTCGCTCAAGGAGAAAACAACAACGCCATGCGCAACATCCGCTCCAGCCGCCGCAGCACGAGTCCCGAGCCCGACGATCTGGCCTCGCTCCTCCGCCAACACCTGGTTGGCCAGGACAAAGCCATCGACGCTATCGTCCCCTACGTCGACATGTTCCACGCCGGACTCTCGCCCGCGGGACGGCCCGTCGGCGTGTTCCTTCTCCTCGGCCCTTCCGGCACCGGCAAAACCCGCACCGTCGAGGCGCTGGCCGAAACCATCCACGGCAGCGAGCGCCAGGTCCTCAAGATCGATTGCGGCGAGTTCCAAATGGAGCACGAAGTCGCCAAGCTCATTGGCGCGCCTCCCGGCTATCTCGGCCATCGCGAAACACAGCCCATGCTCAATCAGCAGAAGCTCAACGGCGTCACCAGCGACAACAGCGCCCTCTCCCTCGTCTTGTTCGACGAAATCGAAAAGGCCGCCGGCAGCCTCCAGCGCCTCATGCTCGGCGTGCTCGACAAAGCCACCCTCAAGCTCGGCGACAACACCAGCGTCAACTTCGAAAAGTCGCTCATCTTCATGACCTCGAATCTCGGCGCGCAATCCATGATGCGCGAGCTCGAGCACGGTTGGGGCTTCGAGAAAATGGCCGCCCCTCCGCGCGACGATCAGTCCACCAAGCTCGAAGCCATCGCGCACGCCGCCGCCAAGCGCCGCTTCGCCCCCGAGTTCATCAACCGCATCGACTCCATGGTCACCTACGAGCCCTTGACCCGCGAAGCGCTCGAGCAGATTCTCGACCTGCAGCTCTCCGCCCTCCAGCGCCATCTGTTCGACCGCATCGGCCCCATCGCCTTCTTCCTCGAAGTGAAGGAAGACGCCCGCGATTGGCTCATCCGCCACGGCACCAGCCTCCCCTTCGGCGCGCGCGAACTCAAGCGCGCCATCCACCGCAACATCCTGCAGCCGCTGGCGAAGCACGTCGCCAAGAACGCTTTCGCGCCGCTCTCCACGGTCAACGTCACCGTCGCCGAAGGCGGCCGGTCGCTCGAGTTCACGCCGAGCCCGTCCGTTCGCAGCCGCACGCCCAAAGCCGCGTGAGCCTAGGATAGAGGGAGATGCCTCGCTACGCCGCCGTCGACCTCGGCAGCAACTCCCTCCGTCTCCTCATCGCCGAAACCACCGTCCGCGACGGCCGCGTCACCCTCGAGCGCCTGGCGGAAGACCGCGAGGTCACCCGCCTCGGCGCGAGCGTCTTCGACGGCGGCGTGATCGACGCCGCCACCATGGCCCACGTCTGCCAGGTCCTCCAGCGCATGGGCGACACCTGCCGCAAGCTCGAGCCCTTCGCCATTCGCGCCGTCGCCACCTCCGCCACCCGCGATGCCTCCAATCGCGACGAGTTCCTCCGCCGCGCGCAACAGGCTCTCGGCGCGCCCATCGAAACCATTTCCGGCGTCGAAGAAGCCCGCCTCATCCATCTCGGCGTCGAAACCATCTGGCCTCATCCGGACCAACGCATTCTCATCGTCGACGTCGGCGGCGGCAGCGCTGAGTTGATCGCCGCTGAAAACGGCCGCCTGCTGCAAGCCTTCTCCCGGCCGCTCGGCGCAGTCCGGCTCTCCGAAGTCTTCCTCACCACCGATCCCCCGCAGCCCGAGCAGCTCACCCGGATGCGCGCCTTCATCGACGAAAAGCTCACCCTCCCCTTCACCCACCTCGGTCAACAGCCCTACGACCGCGTCATCGCCACCTCCGCCTCCGCCGCCGCCCTCGTCTGCGCCGCCAACCGCATCACGCGCGACAATCGCGAAGCCGCCGACCGTCTCTCCGCCTCCCTCCCCCAACTCCAGAAGCTCTTCGCCGATCTCGGCGCGCGCGACCTCGCCGCCCGCCGCAAAATCCCCGGCATCGGCCCCCGCCGCGCCGAAATCATCGTGCCCGGCGCCGCCGTCTACCTCGCCGTGCTCGAGCGATTCCATCTGCCCGCGCTCCACTACTCCGTCTCCGGCGTGCGCGACGGCCTCATCGCCGACCTCGCCCTTCGCGGCGCCGGCCACGAGCGCGCCGGCCTCTCCCGCGATCAGCGCCGCGCCGCCGAAGCCCTCGCCCGCCGCTTTGGCGTCGAGCTCCCGCACGCCCGCAAGGTCGCCGACCACGCCCGCACTCTCTTCCTCGCCCTCCGCAAGCTCCATCAGCTCGCCCCCGAATGGGGCCGCCTGCTCGAAGCCGCCGCCCTCCTCCGCGACGCCGGCCATTACGTCAGCGACACCAGCCACCACAAACACTCCTGGTACGTCGTCGCCCACTCCGATCTCCCCGGCTTCACCGACCACGAACGCGCCCTCGTCGCGCTCCTGTGCCGCTACCACCGCAAGGCCATGCCCACGGCGAAACACCCGGAATTCGCCCGCGAAACGCCCGACGACCAGCGCGCCGTCCTGCGCCTCGTCCCGCTTCTCCGCCTCGCCGACGCCCTCGATCGCGGCCGCGATCAGCAGATCGATTCCGTCACCGTCGACGTGGAACCGAACCGCGTCGCCCTGCGTCCCTCTGCCAAAAGCGAATCGACGCTCGAGGCCTGGGCCGTGGAGCAAGCCGCGGACGACTTCGCCGCCATCTACGGCCTCCCCATCGTGGTCCGCCCGTAGGCGATTGTAAATTTCCCTATAGCCCGCCTATTGGCCAGGGGTACCTCCCGTCGATAAGTACTGGAGAGGAGTCATTGTGTCGGGCTACAGACGCTGGAGTGGCAAGCCCATGCACTGCATGGAATGCGACCGTCCCATCGGTCTGTGGCGGCGTGCGCGCGGCTTCTGGTTCTGCTCCCACACCCACTTTCAGGAAGCCCGTTCCAAGGGCGGCATCACCCGCGCCAACCTCCTCGGCGCCGACCCCGGCCACGAGCCCTTCCACAATCCCGCCACGCCGATGTCCTGCTACTTCTGCGGCCAGCCCATCGGGTTCATCGACCGTCTTCGCAATCAGTGGTATTGCTCGCCCGCCTGCGTTCAGGAGGACGTCCGGCGGCGCGGTCCCGATCGCAGCACACGCGACTTTCTCGCCATCGCGCTCGGCACGGGCATCGCCGCCGTTTCGGTCAAGCTCTTTGGTCCGCAAACCGATTGGGTCGAGCGCATCCTCCCGGCCGATTACCTCGCCCGCTTCGCTGGCGGCTCCTGGTCCACCCAGACCGGCGACTTCCAGCTCAACTTCCTCGCCGATGCCACCAAGGGTCTCGAGCGCACGGCCAGCGGCTTGTGGCGCGCGCGCAACTCCTTCTTGTTCGACGAGCTCTCCGACACGCGCGAGCTTCGTCTCGAATCCGCTGGCCGCGGCGGCGTCGGCTATCTCTTCGCCGGCTCCGATTCGCTCGACGACTATCTCGGCCTCTCCATCCGCCCCCAAGGCCGCGACTTCGTTCTCCGCACCGCCATGCGTTCCAAAGGCCAGGTCAGCGGCCGCGTGAAGGAAGTCGCGCTCCGCACCGGCCTCCTCGGCCAGCCCGAACAATCCTTCATCATCGACAAGGTCCGCGACCGCTTCTCGCTTTTCGCCAAGCGCCGCAACGACGCCTGGCAGTGGCTCCACACCTGGACCGAGCCCCGCGTCGACGACGGCCACGCCGGCCTCTTCGTCGACCGCGGCCACGACTTTCTCATCCGCCGCCTACGCCACGGCCGTCCGCCCGCCGGCTGAGCCGCCGCCCGTGAACACCCGCCGCCGCACCGGCGTCGACAGGATCAACGAGGTCGCCGTCTCGCCGAATGCGCTCAGCTTCCCGATCAGCGCCTCGAGCTGCTCCACCGAGCCCACCGCCGCCCGCACCGCGAACGCCGCGCGCCCCGTCACGTGGTGGCATTCGAGCACCGGCTCGAGCGCCTGCACCGTCTTGTGAAAGCGCGCATAGTCCGCGCGCCGCACCTGCACCTCGATCAGCACCGGCATCGTCATCCCCAGCGCCGCGGGATCCACCTCCGCGTGATAGCCGCGAATGATCCCGGCGTCCTCGAGCCGCCGCACGCGCTCCGCCGCCGCCGGGGCCGACAAGCCGGTCAGCCGTCCCAGTTCCGCATAGGCCGCGCGCGCGTCGCGCTGCAGAGCCTTCAAGAGAATCCAATCCTTGGCGTCCATTTCACCTTCGATTCCATCACAGAATCAGAGGAAAACTTTCGATCCTGCCTTCATCGAAAACGAAACAGACCCTATCCTGAAACCATGTGGGATTCAAAAGAAGCGTTCGCGCACTTCGTCGAGCAATGGGAGACCGGCACGCTCCCCAAGGCGCAATGGACCCACGCCGCCCACGTCGCCATCGGCGCCGCCTACGCCGTCCGCTACGGCAGCCACGCGCTCACGCATACGCGCCAGGGAATTCGCCGCTACAACGCCGCCGTCGGCACCGCCGACACCGAAACGTCCGGCTACCACGAGACCCTGACGCGCTTCTGGTCCGAGACGATCGCCCAAGCCCTCACCGGCGCGACGGACGAATATGAAGCCGCCCAACTCGCCGTCGAGCAATTCGGCGCCGCCCGCGACCTCATTCGCCAAGCTTGGTCCTGGGACATCGTCGCCGACCGCCGCGCCCGCCGCGAATGGGTGCCACCCGACCGCGCCTGACTAGCCCCGCGCCGTCAATTCCCGCACCATCCGCGCATAGAGGTCCACGGCCTCGAGCAACTGCTTCTTCGGCACGCGCTCCTCGGAAGTATGCGCCACATGGATCGTCCCCGGCCCGATCAGAAACGGCTCGCCCCACATGCCACCGAACGCCGGAATGTCGGTCGTATACTTTGCCACCATCGTGGCGAAGCCCGGCAGCGTGCCCAAGCGGACCGCCGGAATTCGCAGCACCGGATCCACCTTCACGCCCGTTCCCGCCGCCCGCGTCAGCAACTCGATGGTGGAGAAGCCATCGTCCACCAGCCGCACCAGCAACTCCGCCTTCGCCTGATCCGGAATCACATTCGGCGCGCGGCCGCCGGAGATGGTCCCCACGTTCAACGTCGAATCGCCTAGCAGCGGATCGCTCAACAGCGGCGTCGCGCGGATCTTCGCCAGAGCCTCGAGCAGCTTCTCGATCGCCGAATCGCCCAACTCCGGATACGCCGAATGCGCCATCCGCCCTTGCGCCGTCACTTCCAAACGCAGCGCGCCCTTCGACCCCACCGCCAGCCGGTTCTCGGTCGGCTCGCCATTGATCAGGTACTTCGATCCGCGCCCGTGCTTGGCCGCATGATACGCGCCCGCGCTGTTGCGCTCCTCGCCCACGACGAACAGCAGCGCAAAGTTCCGGACGCCCTCGGCCAGCACCTTCTCCGCCGCGCAGATCATCGCCGCGATAATGCCCTTCACATCGCACGCGCCGCGCCCGTGAATGAACTCGTCATCCTCGCGAGAAGCAAAGAACGGAGGCACCGTGTCCAAGTGCGTCGACAGCGTCACCACCGGAGCGCCAAAGCACGCCAGCACGTTGTCCCGCCGCGGCTCCACGTTCATCGTCTCGAGCGACCCGCCGTATTGCTCCACCAGCGGCCGCAGCGTCTCCATCACCAACCGCGCCGCGGGCTCTTCATTTCCCGTGATCGATTCGGTATCCACCAGCGCTCGCGTCAGCGCAAAAACATCCATAGGTTCAGTATCCCGTGGCCGCCTATAGCCAGTAGTGCCACTGCTTGGTGGCGATCGTATAGATGCTCAACGCCAGGTTCGTCACCCCGTGCGTCAAAATCAAATCGCCCACCGACTTCGTCCGCACCATCCACCAGTTGTAGATCGCCCCGCACGCCAGCCCCACGTCCCAATATGGCCCGTGCTCACTGGCAAACAACAGCGCCGTGATCCAGAAGGCCTTCGGGTCATATGCGCCCAACGGCACTTCCTCGAACTCCGGCTTGATCAGCCACCGCATCAACCAACCGCGCCAGAACAGCTCTTCCACGATCGCCACGATCACCGTCGCCCGCACCGTGCGGAAGAACAGCACCATGGGGTCGTCCAGCAAATCGCCGGGAATGGCATTCTTCAGCCCACCGAAGATCGAGTTCGTGAACAACCAGTGCGCGCGATACCCCGGAAACAACGCCTCTGGCGCCACCCACATCACGAACACCGCCAAGCCCACCAAAATACTCTGCCAAGGCCGCACGCACCGGAACGACAGGATCCGCCGCGAGAAAAACCAGATTACGCCCGCCAGCACGAACACGCGCAGCGGGAACTCCCACCGGCCCAGCGCATGCAGCGAGCCCTGGAACGACAGAATCGCCAAGAAGGCAACAAACGGCCCAACCCAGGCCAAAGCGGGATGCAAGCGACAGTTACTCCTTCACGCCCCGGATCCAATTGAGGATCGTGTTGTATTCGGGCGAGTCCTTCTCGAATCGCACCCCTCCGCCGTGGCTCTGCGCCCCCAGCGTCCCCTCCGTCTCGGCCGACCACGTCGGCTTCTGCAGAATCAGGCTCTTTTCCGGCTCCTCGAGATTCACCACGCTCATCGCCGTCGACAGCGTGGCGTTGAAGATCGCATGCGTCGTGTGACAGTGAACGCAAGCTTGCCCGTCCTTGCCCCGCCGCGTCAAGATCGGTTCCACATAGCCGCGGAAAAACGCTTCGTCCGGCTTCGCGCCCGTCGCGCTGGCCGACGCCCGGCGTCCCCCGGTCCCCGCCGGCCGCGGAAACTGATTGAACGCCTTCAACAGCTCGCCATTCTCCGGCACCTTCGGATCGCGCTTGGCCGCGGCCACCAGTTCATCGCGCTCCGGCCCCGGCGTCCCGGCGAGCGTGTTTACCACACCGAACCGCGCCTCGCGCGTCAACTGCGCCGCGCCCGTCACCAACCGGTCGAGCTCCGCGTCGCCCGTCGACGCCGCGCGCACCTTCAGCAGCGCCCGCGCGAATCGCGTGTTCGCCTCACCGAAGAACACCGTCTGTTCCACGTCGTTGCCGATCCGGTTATACACCGGCACGAAGCCCTGCGTCGAATCAACGTCTGGCTGATAGACGTCCGCGCGCCGCAACGGCAGTTCCACCAGCGCCGACAAGAGCCGCTTCCGGTTCGGATTCGATTGCTCCTCCAGGAACCGCGCCAGCTTCTCCGCCAGCCGCGCTTCCACCGCCAGCCGCCCGCGGATCACCTTGTGCTGGTCCTCCTGCCGCGCGATCCCCGGCACCCAGTTGTTGTAGAGGTAGCGGATGTTCTCATCCGGCAGGTTGTACCACGCCTCGCGCAATGCCTGCTCCACCCAGGGCGCCTGCGGCTTCGTCAACGAAGCCAGCAACGAATTCTCGATCCGGTCCTTCACCGCCTCCTCAGGCGACCAGAACCAGAACTGCCACAAGCCCTTCACCGCCTGCGTCGCCACCGCTGGCGACGCGTCGTGCGTCCGCCGCTCCAAGGCATCGGCCAACGCGGGCACCTTCACCAACGCCGAAAAATGCTGCGCGAAAACTCGCGTCGCGCCCCAACGCATCCGCTCCGTGCGTGAATCGAGCGCCGCCTTCAGCTCGAGCGGCTTCGGGCCGTGCGCGGAGTAAATCCGCCGCAGCGCCCACGCCGCCGTACGCTGCACCAGCTTGCTGGCGTCGCCCAAGCGCGCCGTCAGCACCGGCGTCGCTTCCGGCAGCGCCAACCGGCCCATCGCCTCCACCGCCGCCTGCCGCACGAAAGCGTCGTCGTGATTCGCCAGCCCCAACAGGCCCGGCACCGACGCCGGCCGCATCCACAGCTCGTCGAGCGCCTTCAAGTCCGGCGATACGGCCCCGCCCGCTTCCGCCTTCCGCGCCTGCGGATAGTAATGCGACAGCGCCAGCACGGCCATCTGCGTCTCGCGGAACGGCGTGCGGAAATTCTCGAACGATTGCAGCGGATCCAGCCACCCGCCGAACTCCTGTTGGCGGCTCAGCAAGTACCGTAACGCCTTCGCCACACGCGCGTCGCTACGCGGCACGCCCGCCACGGCCAGCGTCCACAGCGCATGGCCCGTCTGGAACTCCGCCGTCTTCTCCTTCGCGTCAAACCGCGCCGACCATTGCCCGTCCGCCCGCTGCAGGCTCAACAGCCGCTCCACGTTCGCCCGGATCTTCTCCGCGTACTTCGTCTTGTCGATCGTCGCCAGCGCCAGCGTCTGATAGCAGAGATCGATGACGTTCTTCACTTCGCCCTTGGCGATCAACTCCGGCAACGAAGCGTCATGGGTCGATTCCCACGCGTACCACGCCACCTCGTGCGCGCTCACCAGCGGCTGATTGCCGTTGGTCTCATCCGGCGGCAGCTTCTCGCGGCCCTCGTAGTAGATCCGCAAGTACTCGCCCACGCCCCGATGGAACCAGTCGCGGCGCTGCCCGGTCACCTCGCGCTCGTAGATGTCCAACAGATGAGACATCCGCCCCAACACGTTCGCGCCCGCCGAAATCATGCGGCTCCAAACGGCGCCTTCCTTCTCGAACCCGTACAACGGCCGCGGATTGTTGTAGAACCGCTCCGTCATGAACTGCAGTTGCTGCCGCTGCACCACCGGATAGCCCTGCCGCAGCGCGTAAAGCTGGGCCCGCTGAGTGAAGTGCGTCACATGGCAGGCCACGCACAACGACGTCTCCTGGTGCACGGCCGACACGCGATCGTACACTCCGCCTCGCCGCGGCGTGTTCGCATGCCACGAATCACCCGCTCCCAGCAGATAGTCCAGCGCCGTGCGGACGGCCTTCTCCGGCGCGTCATAGGGCGGCAGGTCATACACCCGCGTCCGTAGCTTGTACTCCGGATGATTCGCCACCACGCGAACGTAGTAAGTGCCGCGCTCGCGCAGTACCCGCGTCGTGAACTTGTTGCCTTCGATCGCCTGCACCTCGTGCGGAATCGTCACCGGATCCTCGCCTTCGTTGTAGGCCACCACCTGCCCGTTCGCCACGCGGTGGACGGTCACGCTCACCGGCAATTGATCCCGCTCGGCCAGTTCGATCTGGAAGTACACCAACCGCGGCCCGGCCTCGTTGAATTCGAAGCGGAACCAGTCCGGCGCCTGCTCGAGCGCCGCCTTCTTCAACGCGACATTGCTCGTCCCCGGCAGCGGAAAGTAGGGCGCATCATCCGCCGTTGCGAAAATCGTCTGCCCCAGCACGATCGCATTCGCCTGTGCCCAGGTGTCGTTCGGCTCTGCTTCGAGCGGCGCATCGGCGGGCCACGCAGTCACCTTCACGTGGACCGGACAGGTGGTTCTCAGTTCGGCCCCACCCGTCAATCGGAACGGCACCGTCCAATCCTGATCACCGGCGTGCAGTGTCTTCTTCAACACTGCCCGCCCTCCCTGCGCGATGTCCACCACGCAAGGCCCACGCAATCCGGAAGCGCTCGCCGTCAGCACCTGAATCTCCCGCGCCGTGGCGGCGGGAAGCTGCACTTTTCCGTCCACTGCGCGATCGAGCCTTGAAACAGGAGAGGGAGCGCCAAAGGCGCTCCCCAGGATCAGGATAGAAATGTAGCTCAGCCGCATTTCGCGATCAGTTCACGAATCTTCGATTCCTCGTCCTTGTCCGGCCGCCGCGCCAGCGCCGCTTCCAGCGACTTCTTCGCACCCGGACGATCGCCCTTCTGAAACAGCGCCATGCCCAGATGATAGTGATAGGTCGACTTCTCCGGATTCTTCATCGTCAGATCCCGGAACACCTGGATCGCGTTGTCCGACAAGTTCTTCTTGATGTAGATCCAGCCCACCGTGTCGGCAATGTCCAGGCTGTTGGGGAACTTCTGCAGCGCCCGGTTCGCCATGTTCAACGCCTCGTCCAACCCCTGGCCCTGCTCGGCCATCAGGAAGGCGACGTTGTTCAACGCCACCGGATTGTCCGGATCCCGCTTCAGGATCTCGCGATACGCCGGGAGCGCATCCGTGTACTTACCCTGCTTCTCGTAGATGATCGCTTCGTGCAGATACGGGCTCACCTCGTTCGGCACCAGCGCCTTCGCCTTCTGGAACTGCGCCTGCGCACCGCCAAAATCGCCCTTGTCCCGCAGCACTTGGCCCAGCGCAATCAACAATTCCGCCGACCGCGGATTCTTCTCCACCAGCGTCTTGTATTCCCGCTCCGCGATATCCAGCCGCTTGCCGTCCAGGGCCGTCGTCGCATAGAGCGACCGCAGGTCGGCCCGGTCCGGCGCCCGGTCGAGTTCGTCCTTCAACATGGCCAGCGCCCCGTCGAAGTTGTCCTGCAGCTTCATCGTCTGCACCAAGCCGGTCAACGCCCGCGGGTCCGTCGGATGGTTCTTCCGGAACTGCCGGAAGGTCGCCTCCGCGGCCTTGAAGTTCTTCTTCCCCATCTGCACGGTGCCCAGTTGGAACTCCGCGTCGGAAATCTGCGGGTTCGCCGCCAGCATCGCTTCCAGGTCGCCCTGCGCCTGATCGTACTCCCGCATCCCGATCTGCGCCGAAGTCTTGAAAAGCCGCGCCGGCAGATTGTTCGGTTCCACCTTCAGAATCTCGTTCGCCGCCTGCAGCGCCGCCGAATAGTCGCCCTTCGCCACGTACACCTGCGTCAGCGCCAGCCGCGACATCGTGTGGTCCGGCCGCTGCTTCAACGCTTCCTGCAACTGCACGCGCGCCGCTTCCAGGTCGCCCTTCGCCATCAAAGCGCGCGCCAGGTTGAAGCGCAACATGTGGTTTTCCGGCTGCCGCGACACCACCATCTGCAAATCGTTGATCGCCTGCTGAATCTGTTCCCGCGTGCCGGCCTGCAGCATTAGCGCCGCGCGCATCGAAATCGCTTCGTTGTCCTTCGGGTCGTCCTTCAGGATCGCTTCCACCAGTTGCGAGGCTTCCGTCTTCTTGCCTTGCATCACCAGCGCTTCCACTTGACGCCGCTTGTAAATCGCCGCCTCGCGCGGATTCTCCTGCGCGCCCGTCTGGAACTGCTGCAGCGCCTGGTCATACTCGCGGATCCGGAAGTAGAATTCGCCCACGTCCAGGCGCGCCCGCGGATAGTCCTTCGGATTCTTCAGGATCCGGTCCAGCACCGTCTGCATGTCCGGACGCCGGTTCTGCAAAAAGTAGTGGGCCGCCAACTGCAACTGGTAAGCCGTCACCTTCAGGTTGTTCGACGCCTTCGCGATGAACGCCTTCTCCGCATCATCCACGCGCTTCTCACGCATGTAGTACTGGTACAGCACGTCGTACATCGGCGCGTACGACTTGTGCTTCGCCACCGTCGCCTTCGCTCGCTCTTCCGCTTCGGGAAAACGCTTCAACGCCTGCAGCGTCGACACGATCACCAGCGACAGCTCCGGTTGATCCGGCTTCGCTTTGTCGGCCCGCTCGAACAGGTCCAGGGCTTCTTCCGGCTTCTGCTTCGTCAACGCCACGTAGCCCTTCAGCCGCAGGCCGTCGTACGAGTTCGGATTGTTATCCGTCAGCCGCTTGGCCAGATCCTCGATTTCCTTGATGTAGTTCTGCGACTTCTTCGGATCGTTGGCGTAGATCGTCAGATACATCTCCGCCAGCTTCACCGGCGCGTCCATGTTCTTCGGCTGCAGTTCCACCGCGCGCTGCAACGCCCGCAGCGACTCCACGAACTTGCCCAGCTTCAGCTCGGTCAGGCCCAGCTTGTAATACGCCTCGCCAAAGCGCATGTCTTTCTGCAGCGCCCGGCGATACATGATCGAAGCTTCTTTGTACTTGCCTGCCTTGTAGTACTTCTCCCCGCTCTCGAGGTACCGGTTGGCCTGCGCCTTGGGATCGTTCGAGCACCCCACCATCAACAGTGAGAGAGCCAAAGCCGCGCAGACGTGAATCAAGCGACGCGTCATATTCTTTTTGTCCGTCATCTCCGATTGAAAACAGTCCTCATTTGGTACCCGCCCTCCGACTAGGCGGACCAGTCCTAGGACCTCAGTTTGAGTGTACCTGACTCCGAGGCCCCCCGGCACGGAACCCTCCGCACCGTTAGACTCGTTACTGACATATGCGCCGATTCCTCAAGCGCCAGGTCATGCGAATTCTGCTGATCGCCGCCGCGCTCTTCCTGATCGTGGAAGAAGCGCTCATCCAACTCGCCGGCGTCGTCGCCCTGCTCGGACGACTGCCGCTCGTTCATCGCCTCGAGCTCCTCATCGCAGACTTGCCACCCTACGGCGCGCTCGCTCTCTTCGGAGCACCGGCCATCGCTCTCGCGCCCGTCAAAATGTTGGCGCTTTATTGGCTCGCCGGCGGCCACCCCGCGCTCGGCATCGGTACCATCCTGGCCACGAAGGTTGTTGGCACCGCGCTCGTCGCCCGTCTCTTCCAGCTCACCAAACCGCGCCTGCTCACCATCGGCTGGTTCGCTTGGGCCTTCCAACGCCTGCTCGCGCTCCGCGCGGCCGCCTACCACGCCGTCGCCGACTCCCTCGCCGGGCGCTGGCTCCGCCGCCACTGGCTCCGCTTTCGCGACCGTTGGCGCGCCGCCAAGGCCGGTTGGCTCCGCCTGCGCTGGAATGGACTCCTCGCCCGCCTCCGCCGCAAGCCTACTGAGACTGCGCCACCAGCGCCCCGCTCTTCCGCACCGTGATCTTTCCGCGCCCCGCATTCAACGTCACCTGCGGACCCGCGCCCGTCGTTCCCGACAGCCGCGCCCCACGCGACCCCTCGCTCGACCGCGTCAGCGTCCCGCCGAACTCATTCTCCACCTCGCCCCGGTCCACCGTCGCCGACAGCGTGAACGCGCCCTTCTCCGGCAGCGACACTTCGATCTCGCCGCTCTTCGTCCGCGCCTCGATCGCTCCCAACGCCAGCCGCGAAGGCACCAGCTCGATATCCCCGCGGTCGATCTGAATCTCGGCCGGTCCCGTGAACTCCCGCAGCCGCACGTCCTTCGAAGTCGATTTGATCCGCGTCGGCCCGGCGACATTGTCCGCCTGGATCTCGCCCCGCGAAATCCGCAGCGAGCCCGGCACCTTCGCCATCGTCATATCGATCGACGAGCTTTCAAACCGCAGCGGCTTCGCCAGATTCTTGAACTCGAGCCGCCCCGTGTAGGAGAAATCGGCATTCACCTGGCCCTCGATGTTCTCGAACTCCAAATCCTCGCCGCTGCCCTTCAGGTTCACATCGCCCTTCACGCCCACGGCTCGCACGATGTCGCTCCGCTTCACCTGAATATCCACCTTACCGCCGATGTTCTGCATCCGCACGCCCGCGTTGTCGCTGATAATCGTCACTGCGTTCTTCACATCGGTGATATCGAAATCGCCGCGCCGGCCCTTGCATTCGAGCACCGCGCCCTTCGGCACCGTCAAATCGATCTCGTGCGAAATCTGCTCGTCGCCGCTCCACTTCTCCTGGCTCGTGCGGATATAGAGGATCTCGCCCTGCCGCTCGAACCGCATCTCCGTGGCCTTATCGGCGCGCTCCGCCGTCGCGCGATCATACGCGCGCACCACCTTCCGCCCGGTCACTTTCAGCTTCGGATCGTCCGACCCCACAATCCGCGCATCGCCCCGCAAATTCTCCACCACCACGCGCGTCACGCCCGCCGCATCCACTCCGCCATTCACCGGAAAATCGAAGCGCTCGCCCATGATGTCCCAGTTCCACCCGCGCAGCCGTCCCGTCGGAAAATTGTTCACCAACCGCTGGCCGGTCGAGATCCCCGAGCCCAGCAGGCACAGGAACACCACGAACGTCCATTCGCCGCCCGACAGTCCCGCGCGCGGCAACACCTGGCCGCGGCTATGCCACACCACGATCTCCACCAGCCGGATCGCACCCCAGGCGATCAGCACCCACGGCCAGTATTGCGCCACCAGTTGGCCCACCTGCAGTTCCGGCCGCAGATTCTGCACCAGAAACAGCCCGCCGATCAACATCAGCACCAGCGGACCGATAATCGACACGCGACGCGTCATGCCTGTGGCCCTCCCGTATATCCGAACGGCGATCCCGCCGGCGGCGCCGGCGTTTGCCGCGCCATCACCGCTTCGCCCAGCTTCAACACCGCGTAGACGATGATCAGCACCGGCCAGCTCTTCCGGAACATGATGCCGCCCGAATAATCCAGTTGGATCAGCCCGCCCAGCACCATCAACATCACCGGACCGCGAATCGCCGCCAGCAGCGCCATGTTATTGCCCACGGTCCACCCCCTCGCCGGTCATCCGTCCGTACAGCATGTAGCCACCCAGCGCGATCAAGCCCAACGGCCACCAGCGCAACAGATACCGGAAGTTCACCAGCTCGAAATTCATCAGCAGGAACAGCACGCCCAGCGCGATCAGCACGATCGGGCCCACCGGCACGGCCGATTGCTTGCCATCGCCCAGAATCCCGGAGAATTCATCCACCGGCAGCCCCGCCGCGCGGCGCTTGGCCGTATGCATCGCCTCGAACGCCATATAGAGGACGAACACCGGAATCAGGAACCAGAACATGTTGTCCGTATCCACGATCTTGATGATCAGCCCGAAGATCACCGCATGCGCCAGCCCCTTCGCGTATTGCCCGTTGTAAACCGCGCCCACGCCCGGAATCAGCAAGCCGAGAATGAACGCCAGCGCCGCGTTGTCGCCCAGCGACCCCAACGCCGGAGAAGCCGCCGCCGTCGCCGTCGCCGACGCGTACGGATTGTCCGTCGCCGCCGAACCCGTCGGCGCATGCGCCCCGCAGTACATCGTCCCGCCCGAATAGCGCACCGTCTCCGCGCTCAACGGCGTCCCGCAGGACCGGCAATAGCCCACTGTCGGCGCCGCTTGCACCGGAGGAGGGAGAGCCGGCGGTGTCGCCCCGCCCGGCGTGGGATTCTCGGTCGTCATTGCTTCGTGTCCTCTGCTTTCGTCTTCTCTGTCTTGCCTTCGCCGGCCTTCCCATCGGCCGATTCCAGCTCCGCCAACCCGGTTTGAATCTCCCAAACCGTCTTCAGATTCTCGTAGTACTTCACCGCCCGGTCCCAGGTGCGATGCGTCTTGTCCTCCACCGCCACCCACACCTTCACCGGATCCAAATCACTCGGCTTCAGTTGCTTCACCGGCGCGGCGAACTTGCCCAGCATCGAAAAGGACAAAATCGTCATCGCCATGCCCATCGCGAATCGCGGCTGCAGAATCGGATCCAGCACCGGCGCCAGAAAACGCCGCAGCCAGCTCCGTTTCTTGTTCTTCACCGCCTCGCGATGCAGCGGCGAATCCTGAATCAGCCGCGTGATCAACTCGGCCGGCGGCTCCACCTCCGCCACGCCTTCCAGAAAATTCATGAGCCCGCGCTGCTCGTCCACCAGCGCCCGGCAACCGGCACACTGCCCCACATGCTGCTCGCACTCGGCCTTCTGCGCGCCCGTCAACTCGCCATCCACGTACTCGCAGATCAATAGCTCGAATTCGGCGCAGTTCAACATTGGAAGGCCACCTTGTGCCGCTTCAGCAGCCGCGCCAGCTCCGCGCGGCCCCGGTTCAATCTCGATTTCACCGTGCCCTCCGGCACGTTCAACGCTTGCGAAATCTCGCGATACTCCAGCTCTTCGATATCCCGCAGAATCACCGTCTCCCGCAGCTCCGGCGACAGCTTTTCGAGCGCCTTCTGCAGCAGCTCGCTCGCCTCGCGCCCCACCACGCGCCCATCGGTCCGCTGCGCGGGAGCCATCCGCTCCTCGAGCATCGGCAGTTGATCCTCGATCGAGTCCGACAACCGCTCCAGCTTCGTCCGCCGGTAATGGTCAATCAGCAGATTGCGCGTCAGCCGCGTCAGCCACACCGAAAACGTCCCCTCGCCCGACCGGAAACTCCCCATCGCGCGAAAAACCCGCAGGAACACGTCCTGCGTCAGATCCTGTGCTTCGGAATCGCGGCCGGTGAATCGATAGCAGATCGAATAGACGCGCCGCGTATGCGTCTTCACCAATTCTTCCCAGGCCGTCTCATCGCCCTTCAGGCAACGCTCCACCAGGATCGAATCGGTATCCAGAACGTTATCCACGCTCTTTCCCTTTTCGAGGCCTCCCGGCCATGGCAGAGCAAGCGCGGGCGCACTTCCGGTGGCAGCCGGTAAGCTGTTTGGTTTCAGCCAGTTGCCCGATATGATGCTTGTCAGCATAGCCAGTCTCGTCGTCCCAGAAGCGAACACTGTGTCCGCTTCCAACCATGATGACGAGTCCGGTGTGCCGAAAGTTCACAAAATTACAGCCCGCGCAGCCAGCGCAAGATGAACTATTGTAAACCTCTCGCGAGCAAAAGAACCATCTTCACCACCGTGTACGCCGCCAGCAAGAGCAGCAGCACCTTGTTCCGGCCCACGAACCGTCCCACCCGCTCCCCGAACGTCTCCTCGTAGACGCTCACCCGCTCCCCGTCCAGGTACCGCGCCACGTCCGCCCGCATCTCCTCCGCCGACCCATATCGTCCCTCCGCGTCCGGATTCATCGCATGCGCCGCGATCATCCGCACCGGCCCCGGCCGCTCCTCGATCAGCAGCGCCTCGAGCGTCGCCCCCAGCGAGTAAATGTCCGACGCCACCGTCGGCTCCTCGCCCGCCGACACCTCCGGCGCCATGAACCCCGGCGTCCCCCGCACCGCCACGCCCCAATCCAGCACCAGCACCTCGCCGAACGCTCCGGCCATGATGTTGGCAGGCTTCAAATCCCGATGCAGCGTCCCGCGCGAATGCGCGAACGCCACCGCGTCACACACTTCCAAAAACACCCTCAGGCGACCGGCCAGCGTCAGCGTCGCCGCATGCAGGTCCAGCCGCTGCCCGTCGATCAGCTTCATCGTATAGAAAGCGCGGCCATCGTCCAGCCGCCCCGCGTCATACACCGGCACGATCCCCGGATGCTCGAGCTTCGCGATCGTCCGCGCCTCGCCGCCCTGCTCGTCCGCCGCCAGCACCTTCAACGCCACCGTCCGCTCCAGAGTCCGGTCAAAGGCCGACCACACCGTGCCCCCGCCCCCGCGCCCGATCTCGTCCTGCAGCTCATAGCGCGTCTCATCCACGCTCGGCCGGTCCACCACCCGCCGCAGCCAATCCACCACGCCATCGCTCAACGGCATCAAGGCGACCCCGCCTCCCGCGCGAACAACGCCCGGCTCTCCACCTGCCACTCCGCCTCGCCCGACGTGATCCCGGCCAGCCGGTCCAGCGCCAGACGCCGCAATTCCCGCCGCGCCCACGCCAGATCATTCGTCACCTTCGTCACCGCCACGCCATGCCGCGCGCCGAGCTCCGCATACGAAGGCCGCGGGCCATCCGTCAAATCATGCGCCTCGAAAATCGCAAACGCCAACCCCCGCCCGCTCAGCGAGCACCAACGCCGCAAATCCTCCACCGCCAGCGCGAACAACTCCCGCTGCCACTCGCGATAAAAGATCTCCTCCGGATTCGCCGCAGGATGCGCCAGCGCCAATTCGCGCTCGGCCAGCCCAAAGTCCAGCGATTCCATCGCCGCCCCGCCACCGCGCTTCAGTCTCTGACCTGCGGCGTGTTCATCCAGCGCCATCCGATCCACACAAGTGCGCAGATACGTGCGAAACGTCCCGCGCGCCGGATCGAACTTCTCGAGCCAATCCCGCTCGAGCAGCGCGGCGAAGCACGATTGCGTCAAATCCGCCGCGGCATCATGATCACGCCGCCACTTCAGCCGAAGGTGTTTATAGACCGGTTTCCAATAGGCTTCCACCAGCTCGCCCAGCGCGGCGTCGCGAAACCCGGCATCGCCGGAAGTCGCCGCCGCCAGCAAACTGTGGCGCGTCACGGGAAAGCGGTCCATGCTTTGATTCTAGTGGTGATCCACCCGCGGCTCGATCTGCCGCGTCCGCAGCTCCCGAATCACCTCGATCAGCTTGTCGATACAGACTTCGGTAAAGATCCGGCCCTTCTCGAGCGTCGCCTTCGTCGGATCGCCCAGCGTCCCCGTGCGCGAATACCGGCTGAAGAACTCCTGGAAGAACACCGGCGACGGCCGCTCCAAGTCCCAATAGAAGTACTCCGAGCGCTGCACCGGAAAATCCGGCTCCGCATGCTGCATCTGCACCAGATCGCCGCGCAGATACATCAACAGCGACGTCTCGAGCTCGCATCCATGCGCCATCCCACCCGGATACGCCGACTCCCGGTGCGCCCGGATCAAATCTTTCGGCAACAGGTTCCACCACGGCACCATCGCGCAAATCGACGGCGTGTGGTTCGTAATGTTCCGCGCCGCGATATCCAGGAACGGCACATTGCTGCCATGCCCATTCACCAGCAGGATCTTCTTGAAACCATGGTGCGCCAGGCTCTTGCCAATGTCGGTGACGTATTTGATGAAGGTATCGCCCTCCACCGCGATCGTCCCCGGAAAATCCAGGTGATGCTCATTGAAGGCATAGCAGACGCTGGGCAGCAGCACCGCCTCGCGCGCAATCCGCTCCACCGCGCGGCGGGAGATTTCGGCGGCCGTCAGCACGTCGGTCATCAACGGCAAATGCGGCCCATGTTGTTCGATCGTGCCCACCGGAATCACGGCCACGCGCTCCTCGGCGACGGCCACCTTCACCTCGGGCCACGTAAATTCTTCGTAGCGGTACTTCATCGTCGTTCGCTATCATACGCTGACAACCATGCGCCCGTGGACACTGAGCGGCTTCCTCTGGTTCAGCTACTTGCTGAACCACGCCGACCGCCAGATCCTCCCCGTCCTCTTCCCCGCCCTGCGTCAAGCGTTCGGTCTTTCTGACGCGGCGCTCGGCCTCACCCACGCGCTCTTCCTCTGGACCTACGGCCTCTGCTCTCCGCTCGCCGGCATCCTCGGCGACCGCTTTCCCAAGCCCCGCCTCGCCGCCGGCAGCCTCGCCGCCTGGAGCGGTGTCACCATGCTCACCGCCACCGCGCCCGGCGGCCCGTTCCTCATGGCCTCCCGCGTCCTGCTCGGCGCCACTGAGTGCCTCTTCTATCCCTCCGCCGCTGCCCTCCTCGGCAACGCCCATCCGCCCGCCACCCGCTCCCGAGCGATGGCCCTGATGGTGTCGAGCCAGATCTTCGGCGTCGCCCTCGGCGGAGCTCTCTCGGCGCGCCTCGGTGAAACCTACGGCTGGCACATGCCCTTCGTCGCGCTCGGCGCCATCGGCCTCGTCTACTCACTCCCCCTCTGGCTCTATCTCAAGCGTTGGCCCTCACCCATCTCGCAAAACGCTGGACTCGACGGCCTCGCGACTCTCCTCGAGATCTCCGCCTTCCGCCACGTCATCGGCTTTATCGCCGTCAGCAACTTCTCGCTCTTCCTGGTCTACTCCTGGCTGCCCTCCGTCATTGCGGACCGTCTCCACTACGGCCTCGCCCGCGCCGGCTTCGAAGCCAGCGTCTTCCCCCAAATCGGAACTCTCCTCGGACTCTTGACCGGCGGCTTCGCCGCGGACTGGGCCGGCCGCCGCCACCCGCGCGGCCGCTTCGCCGTAGTGCTCGCTGGCTTCCTCCTGAGCGCGGCAGCGATGCTCGCCCTCGCCTGGTCCAACGACCTCTGGCCCCTCCGCGCCGCGGCCATCGCCTTCGGCTTCTCCAACGGACTCATCAGCGGCAACCAAGTCCCCTGTGCCTTCGACGTCGTGCCCGACCACCTCCGCGCCAGCACCGTCGGCGCCTTCAACTTCCTCGGCGGCCTCGTCTCCGGCCTCGCCCCCCTCGCCGGCGGACTCAGCCGCGGCACCATCGGCCTCGATCAACTCATGCTCTGGACCGCCCTCCTCCTCGCCACCGGCGCCCTCTTCCCCGCCCTCGCTTTCCGCACCACGAACCACCGAACGACAATGGGAGCATGAGCTTCGACGACTACAAGCTCGTCATTTATCGCAACCAGCCCGACGGTTGGGTCGCCGAAATCCCAGCCATCGCCGGTTGCCACGCGCTGATGCCCACCGCCAAAGAAGCGGTCGTCGAGCTGGCCAAGGTGTTTCAGTTGATCGAAGAGGAACATCGCTCGAGCGGAAAAGCGCTCCCGCGGGACTCCACCGAGATCGTCCAGACCTGGCGCCCCCGCTACCGAGCTTCAGCGCATTGCAGTCCGGCTCTCAAACAAAATGGGCATCGAACTGTAGACCTTCGAACGCCTCCGGTGAGGGGCAAGCGAGGCGGCTGCGAAGACGCATAGCCCGGCGGGGAAGGATCACCGTTCGTCGATCTCGGCGTAGGCCTCACCCTCGAAGACCAGCTTCGCCGCGCTCTGCACTTCGGCCCAACTCTCCGCGTCGAGAGAATACGTGATGACGAGTTCGCGAACTCTAGTTTCCCGTGAACCGGCCTCTGTAAAACGGCAGGCCAAACGCTGACGAGTCAGATGAAACCGTTCAATTTCTCCGTAGAGGACGGCCGCCTGGATCTCCTTCACGGTGCAAACTCCTTCGTCGTCGTCAACGGCGCGCGAGAAGTTCCAGTGTTGGCCGCCCAGATCTGGATCACCTTCGCCGAAATGAATCCCCCACACAACGTACGAAGAAGTGTATTGCTCTTGAAAGCCAGCCACAGAGTCCGCGTGGAACTTTATCTGTTCGGCGATTGGTCTATCGGACTTCATTCGCTCAACCTAACGGGACTGTTCCCCCGGGCGATTGGCGAAGCGAGGATCGCCTGCCCTTACACCGCGACGATCGTCACCACGCCCGACAGCCCCTCGAAATCCTCCGGATTGCGCGTATACAAGGGCAGCCCTGCTCCCACCGCCGTCGCCGCGATCAGCAAGTCCACCGCCCGCCGTCCCCGTGCCTTTCGCCCGGCCTCGAGCGTCGCAGCATACACGCGCCCGTACGCCCTCGCGGCCTCCCCATCGAAAGGCAAAGGCTCGAAGGTCGCCTCCGCGCGCTGCAGCCGGTCCTGCCGCCGCGCCCGCTCCGCGGGATCGGAGGTGGCATGCGGTCCCGCCGCCAACTCCGCCATCGTCAGCGAGGAAACGGCCAGTTCCAGCGGCAACACAGCCCCGTCCAACTCGTCGAGATCGATCACCACCGAGGTGTCGATCAGCCCGCGACTATGCCGGCGCTCAGGCACGCGGCGTCGGATCCTGATTCAACACTGCGTCCACGTCCCGCCGGAACCGCTTGTGGGAGATGCGCGGCGCGTTGGCGAACGCCGCCACGGCGGCTTCCACCGGCACAAACCGCCGCTGGCGAAGCGGAATCAACTCGCCCACCGCCACCCCGTTCCGCGTCACCACGAACGACTTCCCCTGGTCCAGCGCTCGCATCACACGACCGCTTTCGTTCCGAAGTTCCCGCTGCGTGATTTGCCGAATCATGAACCCAGCGTAGCACGTGCGCTACAGCCCCGAAATCAACCACGCCGCCGGCACCAGAATCACCAGACTCAACCCACAAGCCTTCAAAAACGCCCGCCCGTGAAACGCGTAGTCCTTGTACCCCGCCGCCCCAGCCGTCCCTGGAATCGGCGGCCGCCGAGGATCGACCAAATACGCATAAGGCCAATCGATGAACAGCAGGTCCCAAAGATTCACCACCATCCAGCAACCGTAGAGATGGATAAACGTGTCCCGAAAAGAATACCCACCCGCCGTCTCGCCTAACCACTTCCAGGTCAGCAAAATCGGCAAGCCAAAGAAGCACAGCAACACCCCAGTGCCCACAATCACCGTCAGCCGCCGCTCCCCCCACGTCTTCGGCGGCGCCATCCGCTGGATATCCGCCGGAAACGCATGCAGCCACAGCCGCGGCATCAGCAGAAAGCTCAGCCAAACGATCATGGAAAACGGCGCACACACTGTCAACCCATCAAGCAGGATTCGCCCCATATCGCTCTACCGCTTCGCCCTCCCTGAACCTCATCTGTGGCCATTCCCGTTCCACTTTATTTCTCGAACACCCTCAATCACTTCCCCACATCCGAGAACGTTTTTCGCCCCTCGACTGCTAGCATGAAACCGGGTCGCCCCCGGCCTTCCCAAAGATCGCCGCGCCAGGCGCCCCAAGCTCTTTGAAAACCGAAAACACCGCAGCACGCCCGGGGCCGCCCCGAACAGAATTCATCACTTTTCATCACTTTCATCACAAGGTCAGGCCCCGGCGAAGTGATTCACCGGCCCCTGCCCGCCGCCCAACCCCGGCGACGTGCGGATCGCCGCCGTAATCCACTCCTTCGCTCCGGCGATCGCCTCCCCCAGCTCGAGCCCCGCCGCCAGCCGCGCCGTGATCGCCGCCGAGTAGCTGCAGCCCGTCCCATGCGTGTGCACCGTCTCGATCCGCTCCCCCGCGAACTCGCGGAAGCCGCGCCCATCGAACAGCACGTCCACGGCCTCGCCCGTCAAATGTCCGCCCTTCACCAGCACATTGCGCGCGCCCATCCCGTGCACCCGCCGCGCCGCCTCCCGCATCGCCGGCAAGTCCTCGATCACCAACCCCGTCATCGCACTCGCCTCCGGCAAATTCGGCGTCACCAGCGCCGCATGCGGCAGCAGGCACACCTCCACCGCCCGACGCGCGTCCTCACTCAACAGCGGCGCGCCGTGCTTGGAAATCATCACCGGATCCACCACCAGCGGAAACGTGAACCGCGCCGCCTCCGCCGCCACGGCCTCCACAATCGCGCGGCTCCCCAGCGCGCCCGTCTTCGCCGCCCCCGGCGGAATGTCGTCCACCACGGCGCGCAGTTGTCGCACCACGAAATCGGGCTCCAACAGTTCCACCGCGTACACGCCCCTCGTGTTCTGCACCGTCGCCAGTGTCAGCACGGCCTCGCCGTACACGCCGAACCGGTGAAACGTCTTCAAATCGGCTTGAATGCCGGCCCCGCCCGAAGGATCAGAACCAGCGATCGTCAGTGCGACGTTCATGCCTTCTTCACCGTCGGAAACAGCGGATGCTCGGTCCGCGCGCTCGCAAAAATCGACCGCGCCTTCGCCACCACGTCCGGATGAGCCGCCGCCACATTCCGCGTCTCACCTGAGTCCGTCTTCAAATCGAACAACTCCACGGCAGCGCCCAGGCGAATCGCCTTCCAATCGCCGAACCGCACCGCCTGCGCGAACCCGCGCTCGTGGAACTCCCAGTAGAAATACTCATGCGCCTTCTGCCGGCCCGTCCCCAGCAATGTCGGCACGATCGAGACGCCATCCAGCCCACCGGGCGTCGCCGCCCCAGCCAACTCCGCGAAAGTCGGCAGCACGTCCCAGAAGGCCCACGGCACGTCGCTCGCCTGCCCCGGCCGGATCCGGCCCTTCCAACGAGCAATCGCCGGCACGCGAATGCCGCCCTCGGTCAAATCCCGCTTCGTCCCCTTCAGCGGACCGTTCGAATCAAAGAACTCCGAATCATGCCCGCCTTCCTTGTGCGGCCCATTGTCCGACGTGAAAATGATCAGCGTATTCTCCGCGAGCCCCTTCGCCTGGAGCGCGTCCACGATCTCGCCCACATGCCGATCCAGCCGCGTCACCATCGCGGCGAAATTCTTCTCCACCGCCGGCCAGCTCTGGCCCGAGTAAGGCGCGTCCTCCGGCACTTCCTGCCCGTTCCCTGTATCGCGCCCCATCTCGTTGTTCGTATGCGGACTCGTCATCGGCACATACAGGAAGAACGGCCGGTCGGCAGTTTGCTTGTTCAAGAACTCGAGCGCCCGCTTCTGAATCACGTCCGGCGCATAGTCTTTCTTCTGCGTCCCCATGTTGCCGGTCAATTGCAGCGCGCCCCGCCCATCCAGCAAGTGCTCCGGATAGTAGTTGTGCGCGTGAGTCTGGCTGAAGAAGCCAAAGAACTCATCGAAGCCCTGGTCGAGCGGATAACCCGTTGACCCCAACAAGCCCAGCGCCCACTTGCCGAACATCCCCGTGTGATAGCCGGCTTGCTTCAGCACCTCGGCCAGCGTCACGTCGCCCGGCTCGAGCGGCACCTCGCCCGGAATCTTCAAATTCCCCCGCACCCGCGCATGGCCCGTATGCTTGCCCGTGTGCAGCGTACAGCGCGACGGCGCGCACACCGTCGACCCCGCATAGGCGCTCGTGAAACGAATTCCTTCGGCCGCCAGCGCATCGATGCGCGGCGTCTTGATCTTGGTTTGCCCGTAGCAACCCAGGTCGCCATAGCCCAAATCATCGGCCAGGATAAAAACAAGATTGGGCTTCTTTGTTTGATTCGCCAGCAGCGCCGTAGTGGCTAGCGGGAAGAGATCTCTGCGTCGCATATACTGTTCCGAATGCTCGACAACGTCATCATTGTCGTCTATTTCGCCATCGTCTTCTGGATCGGCTTCCGCTTCACCAAACGCGAAAAGACTTCGTCCGATTACTTCCTCGCCTCGCACGACGTCGGTTGGTTCGCCATCGGCCTCTCGCTGTTCGCCACCAATATCTCGAGCGAACACTTCATCGGCCTCGCCGGCTCCGGCGCCACCACCGGCCTCGCCGTCGGCTGCTACGAATGGTCCGCCAGCTTCTGCCTCTTTATCCTCGGCTGGGTCTTCGTCCCGCACTATCTGAAGAGCCGAATCTTCACCATGCCGGAATTCCTCGAGCAGCGTTTCTCCCCGGCCTGCCGCTGGTACCTCACCGTCATCTCGCTCGTCGCCTACGTGTTCACGAAGATCTCGGTCGCCCTCTTCGCTGGCGGCATTCTCGCCCGCGAAGTCTTCGGCTGGGATTACATGACCACCGCCGTCCTGCTCGTGGTCGCCACCGGCGTCTACACCATCGCCGGCGGCCTCGCCGCCGTCATCTACACCGATCTCTTCCAGGCCATCCTTCTCGTCGCCGGCGCCGTCGTGCTCACTTGGCTCGGCCTCGACAAAGCCGGCGGCTTCGAAGGTCTCCGCGCCGCCCTCCCCGCGGACTTCTTCCACATGATCAAGCCGAACGACCACCCCGTCTATCCCTGGCTTGGCACCACCGTTGGCACGCTCATCCTCGGCATCTGGTACTGGTGTACCGATCAGGTCATCGTCCAAAGAACATTATCAGCAAGAAATGTTTCAGAGGCGCGCAAGGGCGCCTTCTTCTGCGCGGCCCTCAAGATCCTGCCGGTCTTCATCCTCGTGCTGCCCGGCTTGATCGCCAAGACCCTCTGGCCCAACGAAGTCACCGGCGACAACGCTTACCCGCTGCTCGTCAAGAACCTCATGCCCGAAGGCCTCCGCGGCTTGACCATCGCGGCTTTGCTCGCCGCCCTCATGTCCTCGTTGAGCGGCGTCTTCAACTCCTGCTCCACGCTCATCACCATGGACATCTACAAGAAGCTCCGCCCGCAGGCTTCGGAAGCGCAACTCGTCAGCGTCGGCCGCATCGCCACCGGCGTCGTCGTCGTGCTCTCCATCGCTTGGATCCCGCTCATCCGCGGCTTGAACAACGAGGTCTATCAGTATCTGCAGAGCGTACAGTCCTATGTCGGCGCGCCCATCACCGCCACGTTCCTCGTCGGTGTCTTGTGGAAAGGCGCCACCGCCCGCGCCGCCCTCGTCACCCTCGTCACCGGCGGCCTCATCGGCGCCGGACGCTTCGCGCTCGACATCCTCCGCAACGCCATGGGCATGGACCTCGGCGTCCTCAACGATCTGGTCGCTTACAGCTTCCTCAACTTCAGCGTCTGGGTCTTCTGCTTCTGCGTCGCGCTCATGTTCGGCATCAGCAAGCTCAGCGCCGCTCCAGATTTAAAACACGTCGCCGGACTCACCTTCGAAACCGGCACCGACGTCCTCAAAGCCCGCCGCGCCGACGTCGTGCTCACCGCCGTCGTCGGCCTCTCGATCATCGCCTTATGGATTCACTTCGCGTGATCGCTTCGTCTGAAAAAACGTCTGCAACAGCTCGGCGCACTCCGCGCCGAGCACCCCTTCTTCCACCACCAACCGGTGATTGAGCAACTCTGAATCCGCCAGCCTGAACTTGCTTCGCACGCCACCGAAGCGCAGGTCGCGCGCGCCGAAAACCAGCTTCGCCACGCGCGCATTCACCAGCGCGCCAGCGCACATCACACAAGGCTCGAGCGTCACGAACATCGTCGTGCCTTCCAACCGGTAATTGCCCACCAGCGCGGCACCCTCGCGCAAAGCGATGATCTCCGCATGCGCGCAAGGATCATTCCGCCCGATCGGCGCATTGGACCCGCGCCCGATCACTTCGCCCGAAGCGTCCACCAGCACCGCGCCCACCGGCACCTCGCCCCGCGCCTCGGCCTCCCGCGCCAAGCCGAGCGCCAGCCGCATGTAGTCGTCCGGCGCCTGCATCAGTGCCGGAAATGCCGCATGCCCGTGAACACCATCGCCACGCCCTTCGCATCGGCGGCCGCAATCACGTCAGCATCTTTCACCGAGCCGCCGGGTTGGATGAACGCGGTGGCGCCATGCGCCACGGCCTTCTCGAGCCCATCAGGAAACGGGAAGAACGCATCGCTCGCCACCACGCAGCCGTCGAGCGGCAGCCGCGCCTTCTTGGCGCCAAAGTCCACCGAGTCGACACGCGACATCTGTCCCGCGCCCGCCGCAATCAGTTGCCCCGCGCGCGCATAAACGATCGCGTTCGACTTCACGTGCTTCACCACCTTCCAGCCGAACTCGAGCGCGGCCCACTCGGCCTCGCTCGGCGCACGCTGCGTGACGACCTTCGCCGTCGAGCGATCGAGCCTTCCGGTATCGGCCGATTGCACCAGGAACCCGCCGGTGATCGAGCGCACCGCCGGCGCCTGCAAGTCAGTGCTGCTCACGGCCAGCAATCGCAGGTTCTTCTTGGCAACCAAAACCGCCTTCGCCGCGTCACTATAGGAGGGCGCAGCGATCACTTCGATGAAGGTTTTCGCGATCTCCTGCGCAGTCTCTTCATCCACCTCGCGGTTGAAGGCCAGCACGCCACCGAACGCTGAAACAGGATCCGCCTCGAACGCTTTCCGGTAGCTCTCCGCCAGCGATTCGCCTTCCGCGCAGCCACACGGATTCGTATGCTTGATGATCGCCGACGCCGGCCGCTGAAACTCGAGGATCAGCTGCCAAGCGGCGTCCACGTCGACGAGGTTGTTGTAAGAAAGCTCCTTGCCCTGCAGTTGCGTCGCGCCCGCAATGCCGCTCGTGCCGCTGGCATAGAGCGCGGCGGTCTGATGCGGATTCTCGCCGTAGCGCAGGTCCAAGCGCTTGGGCACGGTGATCACCAGCGGCGCCGTCGCCGGCTTCGGCTCTTCGAGCGACGCCGGCAAGGTGAGCGAAATCGCGCGATCGTAGGCCGCCGTCAGTGTGAAGGCCGCGCGTGCCAGTTCCCAGCGCAGTTCGCGCGGTAGTGAGTTGCGATGCGCTCGCATCTCATGCAGCACGCGCTCGTATTGTGACGCAGCCGTCACCACGGCGACGTGCTCCCAGTTTTTCGCCGCCGCGCGGATCATCGTCGGTCCGCCGATGTCGATGTTTTCGACCAGTTCTTCGAGCGTCACACCGGGCTTCGCTGCGGTCTTCTCGAACTCGTAGAGGTTGACGACCACGAGATCGATCGTTGGGATGCCGTGGCGCGCGATGGCGTCCATGTGTTCCGGCACATCGCGGCGAGCCAGCATGCCACCGGCGATGCGCGGATGAATCGTCTTCACCCGCCCGTCGAGCATCTCGGGGAACTCGGTGATCTCGGAGACCTCGCGCACGCGCAGGCCTGCTTCATGCAGCACGCGGGCGGTGCCGCCGGTGGAAACGAGTTCGACGCCGAGTTGATGGAGGCCGCGGGCAAAGTCCACGATGCCGGTCTTGTCAGTCACGCTGAGCAGCGCGCGGTCGATACGGAACATGAACCGACTATTGTCCCTTAGACTGGAAGGGCTTGACTGAACTCCACGTCGTGCTCGTGTCGCCGCGCAATCCGCTGAACATCGGCGCGGCCGCCCGGGCCATGTCTAATTTCGGATATACGCGTCTGAAATTGGTCACTTCTTACCGCGACCCCGTCGAAGAGGCACGCAGCGGCGTGCATTCCTCCGAAGTGCTGCGCGACGCCCAGGAGTTCGCCACCGTCGGCGAAGCGGTGGCCGATTGCGAGCTCGTGGTCGGCACGGCCTCGATGGATGCGCGCGAGCGCCGCCAGCCGCTCGACCGGCTCGAGGACGCCGCCGTGCACATGCATGACGTGCGCGGCCGCGTCGCGCTATTGTTCGGCTCCGAGAACCACGGCCTGAACAATGAGGCGCTGAGCTATTGCCAGCGCCTCCTGCGGATTCCCACGCGGCCCGAGCACGGCTCCATGAATCTGGGGCAGTGCGTGGCCGTTTGCTTATACGAGCTCAGCCGTCGCGACGCGGTCCGCGGCGAGGACCCTGCGGCCCGCGAGGTCCGCGCGGAGGCCCGCCAGGTCGATCGTCTTTCGGACCTCGTGACGGAGGCCCTTGCGGAGGCCGGCTACGCCCGAACCCTTTCGACGGACGAGAAGCTCCGCCGCCTCGTTCGAAGGATGGACCTTCGTCCCCACGACGCCCAAACTTGGCAGGGGATTTGGCGCCAGGTCCTCTGGAAGCTCCGCCATCCGGGCGCGGCGGCCGATCGCTGAACTTCTTCGGCCCACCGAAGCCACCGCCGCTCGGACGCGGCGGACGGTCACCGAACTTGCCCCTCGGCGGCGGCCCGCCGTCGTCATCGCGGCGGCGAAAGCCGCCCGAAGCCGGCCGCCCGCCAAACGGGCTGCGCGGCGGCGGCGGACCATCGCCTTCGTCGCGACGCCGGTAGCCGCCCTTGGCCGGGCCATCGCCAAACTTGCCGCGGGGCGGCGGACCGTCCCCAAAGCGGCCGCGCGGGGGAGGACCGTCACCAAACTTTCCGCGACGGGGCGGCCCATCATTGTCATCGCGGCGGCGATAGCCGCCCTTCGCCGGTCCGTCACCGAACTTGCCACGCAGCGCCGGAGGACCATCGCCTTCGTCGCGACGGCGGTAGCCGCCTTTCGCTGGTGCGTCACCGAACTTGGCGCGCGACGGCGCCGCAGCCTTCACCGGCGGGCGAATCGGCTTGCCCCTCGTCACCTTGGTCTTCGCCACCGGAGCAGGCGCTTCAGCCGGCTCTTCGTCGGGCTCAGCCACTTCATCATCATCTTCTTCGGCGTCAGCACCTTCCTTGGGCTCGCCGTAGGTGACGGCTTCGAGGAACAACCCAGCGGCGGGTGCGGTCCACGTCGCAATGCGCGGTTCCTTCTCGCCGGTCAGGAAGCGATCGATGTCTTCCACCGACAGGTCCCCGAGCCCGACGCGCACGAGCACGCCGACGATGCGGCGCACCATGCGCCACAAGAAGTGCGAGGCAACGACGCGGATGAGAACGAGATTGTCGTCGCGCTGGACGCCGGCGTCGGTGACGACGACGATGGTGGAGTCGCCGGACTTCGACGGATCGTCCTGCGCGAAGGCGGCAAAGTCGTGCCGGCCGATGAAGCGCTGCGCCGCATCGTTCATGCGGCCCACGTCGAGCGAGTCCTTCACCCACCAGACGTACTTCTTCTCAAAGGAGGATTTGCGCAGCGAGATGCGATAGACATAGCTGCGCTCGGTGGCATCGTGCCGCGCATGGAAGCGCGGAGGCGCCTCTTCGGCGCGCAAGATGGTGATCGAGGCGGGCAAGCGCTCATTCAGAGCGCGGACGACTTCGGCGCCGGAGCGGGCGGGCGCGTCGACGCGCAGGTGAGCCACCTGCGCAATGGCGTGCACGCCGGAATCGGTACGGCCGGAGCCTTGCAGTTCCACCGCGGTGCCGAAGTATTCTTCAGCCGCGGAACGTAGTTCGCCGGCGACGGTTTTCGCGTTGGCTTGTTCCTGCCAACCGTGATAGCCGGTGCCGTCGTATTCGAGAGTCAACTTCCAAGTGGTCAAAGAACAAGCCTAGCGCGATACGATGAAGGCGTGGAGAACCACCGGCTCGAACGAGTGATGGAAGCCCTGCGCGAGGAGTTGCGGGAGATTATCGGCTATGAACTATCGGACCCTCGCGTGGAGTCAGTAGAAGTGGTGGAAGTGCAGGTGGACCCCAGCCTGAAGAAGGCGCTGGTGCGCATTACAGCGCCGACGGGCCAGGTGGACGGCGCGGTGGCCGCACTGGAGCATGCGCGCGGATACTTGAAGAAAGAACTGACGCAGCGGCTCGAAATGGGGCGCATCCCGGACTTGCATTTCGATGGCTCGGCGGATCTTGGTCCGCAGAAGCGCGTCGACAGTTTGCTCAAGCGCGTGCGCCGCGGACGGCCGCGCGGCTAGCGGACTTCACTGAGCAAGCGGCGGCGGACGAGTTCGCGGGCAAGCGCTTCCTCGCCGCGGGCCATGGCCCAGCGATGGTTGGCGGCGAAGATGGGTTTCAGGAGCCAGGAGAGATAGCGCAGCAGCGGCTTGTCGGCGCGGACCTGCCACGTAAAAACGACATCGCCATTTTCACGGAACTCCCAATCGCCGGTGCCGTCTAGGTCGCCCCAGGCGCGGAGGGAGAAGCCACGGGGGCGATCGTCGCGGGTGCGTTCAAAGCGCCACTTCAACGTGTAGGGGAGCCAGCCACGGGACCAAACTCGGTAGACGCCGCCGCTTTCGGCAGTGACGGCGAGGTAGACCTCGCCCCACCAGCGGGGCAGCGATTCGGCGTCGGCGAGGATGGCCGCCACTTCCTCGCGCGGAGCGGCGACGTGCCAGCGAGAAATGAAGACGTAGTCGTGAGCGGCCATCTTGCCTTGGATTACGGAGAGCGCAAGCGAATGGATTTGCTAACCTGCGATCAGCCATGGAGGAAATACGGGTCCGGAGTTGGGCGGAACTGAACGAGCGCTTGTACGAGCGCTCGTGGGATGCGCGGCACGGCCGCTTTCGCTCGGCGTATGTCTTTCGCGGCCTGCCCGACTTCCGTTACGACCGGCGCACGTCGCTGAATCGCCTGGGCGGCAACTACGCCGAACTCGAAGACGACCTGCTGCGCAACTTCCGGAAATATGCACACCGGAGCTCGGCGCCGGGCGACAGTTGGTGGAACTGGCTGGCCGTGGCCCAGCATCACGGGCTACCGACGCGGTTGTTGGATTGGACTTTTTCGCCGTACGTCGCGCTGCATTTCGTTACCGAGAAGTACGACCTGTTCAACGTGGATGGCGTGGTGTGGGCGATCAATGTGGGCGAGACGCTGCGCCTGCTGCCGCCGATGCTGCGCGCGCTGCTCGAGCGCGACGGGGCGACGATGTTCACGGCCGATCTACTGGCGGAATACTCGCCGACGATCGATGGGTTCGACAGGCGCGTGACGAGCGAAGGACCACCGTGCTGTGTGTTCTTCGAGCCACCGTCGCTCGATGAGCGGATCGTGAATCAGGCGGCATTGTTCTCGATGATGTCGAGCCCATCGCTCCAACTCGAGGAATGGCTGCGGGAGCACGAGCGCGACCAGCCGAACCTGTTTCACAAGATTCTGGTGCCGGCGAGCCTGAAGTGGGAAGTGCGCGACAAGCTCGACATGGCGAACGTGACCGAGCGGGTGATCTATCCGGGACTGGATGGTTTGTCGTCGTGGCTGAAGCGCTACTACTCGCCGAATCATTGGATTGAAGTGGCGTACCCGGGCGAGAGCGCTCGGCCGGCGCGCATCGAAGAGATGCACGATGGCGTGATCACGATCAGCTATCAAGCGGCCAGCGGGCAGACGGTACGCGCCGAGATCCGGGCGCGGGGTGGAGCGGAGTGGTGGGATCAAACGCGGCAATGCGCCGTTTTCGTGAAGCCACGGCTTTGACACAATAGGGCGGTGATGACGCGCCGTTCCCTTTTCTCATTGGCCGCGAGCGCCAGCTTGGCCCAGGCTCAAAGCCGGCCGAACATTCTGTTCCTTCTCTCGGACGACCATAGCTATCCGTACGTGGGCTGCTATGGGTATCCGAACATGCAGACGCCGACGCTGGACAAGCTGGCGGCAGATGGGCTGGCGTTTCATCGAGCGTTTCAAGCTGCGCCGCAGTGCGTGCCGTCGCGCACGGCGATGATGACGGGGCGCTCGCCGGTGAGCGCGCGGATGGGGCGATTCAATTCGCCGCTGCCGCCGGACGTGGTGACTTTACCCGACCTGCTGAAGAAGGCTGGCTATTTCACTGGCGTCGCGCGGCGGAGCTATCACTTGGACGGGCCGGGCGCCGGCGCGCGTGGTGGCTATGTGGGCGAGGTGATCGAGCGCGAGGGCTTGAAGACGTTCGCCAAGCGCGTGGACTTCGTGGACGGATCGGGCCCGCAGGCCACCAGCAAGGTGGTGAACGACTTTTTCGACAAGGTGCCGAAGGGCAAACCGTTCTTCTTCTGGGTGGGCTTCAATGACCCGCATCATCCGTGGGATGCGCCGCCGAAGCATGAGCCGGCCTCGCTGGAATTGCCGGAGCACTTCCCGGATCTGCCGGGCGTGCGCGAGGACTTTGCGAAGTACCTGAGCGAGATTACGCGGGTGGATGGCGAGGTGAAACTCATCCTCGAGATTCTCGAGAAGCGCGGCCTGGCACAGAACACGCTGGTGGTGTTCATGGGCGACAACGGCATGGCGCTGCCGCACGGGAAGGGGTCGTTGTATGATCCGGGCCTGCAGGTGCCGTTGATCGCGCGCTGGCCGGGCAAGATCCAGCCGGGCGGCAAGACGCACGAGTTGATTTCGGGCGAGGACATTACCCCGACGTTCCTCGATGTGGCGGGCGTGGCGAAGGCGCCGGGGATGAGCGGGCAGAGTTTCCAGAAGCTGATGCGGGGCGATGCCTCGTATGCAAGCCGCAAGTACATTTGGGCGGCGCGCTTGCAGCATGGCAGCGCGACGATGACGCCGCAGTTGAAATCGAGCGGCTTCGATTTGTCGCGCTGCGTGCGCAACGCGCGGTACAAGTTGATCTACAACGTGACGCCTTGGATGGAGTATGCGCCGGTGGACAGCGCGGGCGACGCCGGATGGAAAGACATGCAGAAGGCGCATGCGGAAGGGCGATTGAACGCGAAGCTCGAGAAGACATACTTTTCGCGGCCGCGCCCGATTTACGAGCTGTATGACTGCGAGACGGATCCTTCGGAGTTGACCAACCTGGCCGGCAAGCCGGAACTGGCCGAGATCGAGCGGGAACTGCGTAAGGCGCTGATTGAGAAGTGCGTGAAGGATTACGACTTCATTCCGCCGCCAGTGCTAAACTGAAGCTGGCATTCCCTCGATGGTGATCTACCTTCCGTCCCACCCGGACGAGAACACTCCTTTGCTCGACGAACTGACTCCGCGGGAGATCGTGCGCGAGCTCGACAAATACGTAGTGGGGCAGGCGGACGCAAAGCGTGCCATCGCCGTCGCGCTGCGGAACCGCGTGCGGCGGCAGAGGCTGGATCCGGATCTGGCTGAAGAAGTGATGCCGAAGAACATCCTCATGATCGGGCCCACCGGCGTGGGCAAGACGGAGCTGGCACGGCGGTTGGCGAAGCTGGCGAACTCGCCTTTCCTGAAGGTGGAAGCGAGCAAGTTCACCGAGGTCGGTTACGTGGGGCGCGATGTGGAATCGATCATTCGCGACCTGGTGGAGACCGCCATCGACATGGTGCGCGAAGAGAAGCTGGATGAAGTAGAAGAGACGGCCGAGCGCAACGCCGAGGACAAGATCATCGAGCTGCTGATGCCGGTGCTGGCCGAGGGCGCTACGCCCACCGAACCGCCGGAGCGCACGCGAGAGAAGCTGCGTGAGCGGTTCCGCGCGGGCAAGCTGGATGAGCGCACGGTGGAGCTCGAGGTGAAGGATCGCGGTCCGCGCTTTGAAGTGTCGACGGCGCAAGGCATGGAAGAGATGGACGTCAGCATCAAGGACATGCTGCCGGGGCTCTTTGCGCCGCGCAAGACGAAGCGCACGATGCGCGTGGTAGATGCGTTCGATTACCTGGTGCAGGAAGAAGAAGATCGCCTGGTGGATATGGACCAGGTGACGCGCGTGGCCATTGAGCGCGTGGAGCGCAATGGCATGGTGTTCCTGGATGAGGTGGACAAGATCGCTGGCCGCGAGGGCGGGCACGGGCCGGACGTTTCGCGCGAAGGCGTGCAGCGCGACATTCTGCCGATTGTGGAAGGCACGACGGTGAATACGCGTTACGGCTTCGTGCGCACGGATCACATTCTGTTCATTGCCGCCGGCGCGTTCCATGTTTCGAAACCATCGGACTTGATTCCGGAGTTGCAGGGCCGCTTTCCGATCCGCGTGGAGCTGAAGAGCCTGACCGAGGCGGACTTCATCCGGATTTTGAAAGAGCCGAAGAATGCGTTGATCAAGCAGTACACGGCGCTGCTCGAGACCGAGGGCATCAAGCTGTCGTTCACCGACGATGCGCTCGAGGAGCTGGCGCGGTTCGCGGCGCAAGTGAATGAATCGGCCGAGAACATTGGGGCCCGGCGGCTGCATACGATTCTCGAAAAGGTGCTCGAGGAGATTTCGTTCGAGGGTCCGGACTTGCGGAAGAAGAACGTGAAGATCGACGCCGCGTATGTGAAGAAGCAACTGGCGGATATTGTCTCCGACCAGGATTTGAGCCGCTATATCCTGTGAAGCCGCTGGCGATCATCGGCGTGTGCCTGGGTCTGACCGCCTGCGGTTACGTGGGTGAGCCGCTGCCACCGGCGGCGCGGTTTCCAGCGCCGGTGACTGATCTCAAGGTGGCGCAGCGCGGAGCGTTCCTCGAGGCGACTTTCACGCTGCCCGCGGTGACATTGGAAGGCTTGCCGATTACGCAGAAGGATGCGGTGGAGTTGCGGATCGGCGCGGGGCAGTGGCCCGAGGGATCGCGCGAGTACAAGGTGGAGTGGCCGAAGGAAGGCGCGGCGGTGACGTATCGCGCCGAGGCGAAGGATTGGGCGGGGAAGGACGTGACGATCGGCGTCCGGCTGGCGAATCCGAAGGGTCGCCTGGGTTCGTTTTCGAATCTGGTTTCGATGAAGGTGGTGGAGCCGTTGGCGACGCCGTCTGGTATTCGCGTGGAGGAGAAGCCCGAGGGCTTGCGCTTCACGTGGCAGGGAGCGCGCGCGGGATTGAAGTTCCGCATTCAGAAGCAGGATCCGATGCAGGCGGAGCCCGTTTTGCTGGCGACGGTGAACAAGGCCGAGTATCTGGATGAGAACTTCGAATACGACCGGCTGTACCGCTATACGATCCAGGCGTTTCAGACTGTCGGCGCGACGGAAGCGCTGAGTGAACCGAGCGCGCCGTTCGAGATTACGCCGAAGGACAAGTTTCCGCCGGCGGCGCCGACGGGATTGACGGCGCTGGTGGGCGTGACGTCGATCGAGCTCGCGTGGGATCGGTCGTCGGATTTCGACTTCGCTTTCTATCGCGTGTATCGGTCGGTGGACGGGGCGACGGCGGTTAAGGTGGGCGAGACCGGCGCGAACCCGAGCTTCAGTGATCGCGACATGCAGGCGGGCAAGGCGCATCGCTACACGGTGACGGCGGTGGACAAGCGCGGCAATGAGAGCGCGGCATCGGCGTCGGCTGAGGTGCGGCCTTGAAGGGCCGCCTGCTCACCTTCCTTTTCTTTTTCCTCCTGGCGGGTGTGTTCGAGTTTGCGACGACGGGCGGTATACCGGGCGGCGATGATGGCTATCGGCATGTGAAGTTGGCGCATCGCTATGTGACCGAGGGTCGCGCGGCGCTGGACGACCCTTTTCGGCTGGTGGGCTTCTGGCCGAAGCCGATGGATGGCTGGTTCGGCTATCACCTGTTGCTGGCGCCGTTGACGGCGTTGCTGCCATTGATTGCGGCGGCGAAGGTGCTGGTGATGTTCGAGATGGGCTGCCTGGCGCTGGTGTTGTGGCTATTGCTCGAGGACGCTGGCGTCGAGTGGAAGTTCGCCTGGGTGTCGTTGGCGATGTGCGGCAGCAGCATGGTGTTCTATCGGGCGATGTATGCGCGGCCGTTCTTGTTGTCGTTGATCCTGCTGTTGCTGGCGGCGCTGTTCGCCTGGCGGGGGTCGCGGTGGGGCGTGTTTTTCGTGGGGGCGGTGCACGCTTTTTGCTATTCCATCGTTTTTCTCGTGGGGCTGCCGGTGGGTTTGGTTTGGCTGATCCGGCGCGACCGAGACTCTTGGCTGAATGTGCTGGCTTGCGTCGGTGGGGTCGCGGTGGGGGATGATGGCGAGTCCGTTTTTCCCGGAGAATGCGCGGTTTACGCTGGTGCAGACGCTGGGGCCATTGACGGCGGGCGTGACGCAAGACCTGGATATCGGCGGGGAGCTGAAGCCGGTGAGCTTTTGGTGGTTCGTGGGCTCGGTGCCAGTGGTCGTGCTGTTTGTGGCGGCACTGGTGGTGGCTTGGCGGCGGCGGTGGTCGTTGGGTGGGATGGCTTGGGTGTTCCTGTCGTTTGCGTTGGTGACGCTGGTGGGGAGTTTGCGCGTCGCGCGGTTTTTCGATTACTTCGTAATGGCGGCGGTGGTGTTTGCGGCGTTGGTGCTGTGGCCGGTGGTCGCCGGACGGCGGCGGGATGCGGTGTACGCCTTCGGGCTGTTGTTTTTGTTCTGCGCGTTGAATTTGTTTTTGGCATGGAAGACGCTGGCGGCGACGCCGGATCCGGCGCGGTGGCGCGGGGCGAGCGAGTTCCTGGCGAAGCAGGAGCGCGATGCGCTAGTGGTGAATACGCGGTGGGCGGATTACTACTTCCTTTACTTCTGGAATGCGCGGAGCCGGTATTTGATCGGGATCGATCCGACGTTTTATTACCTGATGAACAAGAGCGGGTATTGGTTCTGGAGGCATGCTTCGAATGATGAAGCCGTGACGTGTGGGCAGCCAGTGTGCGGGGCGGCGGGGGGGCCGCCGTCGCGGTGGTTGACGGACTCGCCGGCGAAGTTCGTGGTGTTGGATCGGGAGCGGAATCCGCGGTTGGAGGGGGATTTGAGGGGGTCGGGGCGGTGGCGGGAGGTGTTTCGTGAGGGGGGAGTTTCAGTGTTTGGGCGGTGAAGAGGAGCTATCCTACGATGGTAGGATACACGTATGCCCATCGGGAACCCTTCACCGAAGCTCGCTATCACCGTTGACCCCGAAGTGCACCGGAAGATTCGTACCGCAGCGGCGCGCGAAGGGGTGAGTGTATCGGCATGGCTGACCAGCGCGGCCCGGGAAGCGCTGCAACGGAGGGCGGGCCTGAAAGCGGTGGCCGAGTGGGAACAGGAAAACGGCGCCTTCACGGAACAGGAGCGGGCGGAAGCGCGGCGGAGAGTCGAAGCGGAGATAAAGGCCCTCCCAGTGCCGCGCCGATCGGTGCGCCGACCAGCGTGAGCCACATCATCTATGATGCGGCTGTATTAATCGCAGCGGACCGGAACGAACGGAAGGCGTGGGCCTCGCACGAGGCTCGCCTCAACGCGGGACTACTGCCCTTGGTTCCGTCAGTCGTGGTGGCGCAAGTGAGCCGATCCGCGCGACAGGCGCCCTTGAGACGCTTTCTGAACGGCTGCACGGTGGTGCCATTTGCGGAGGGCGATGCGCATGAGGCAGGCCAACTGCTTGCCGCGAGCGGGAGTGCAGACGTGATCGATGCGGCTGTGGTGGTGTTGGCCGCGCGATATGGGGGAATGATTTTGACTGGTGATCCTGACGACTTGAAACGGCTGGCGCAATATGCGCGGTATCATGTGGCCGTCATGGATTTCTAGTCAAACGAAGCGGGCGACGAGTTGAGCCTTGATTTGAACGTAGCGGAGGAGGAAGCCGCCTTCGTTCATGCGCCGGCGGCGGAGCCAGCCGGTGACCTCTTCGTTGCACTTGCTGGCGTTGCAGGACTGGCAGGCGGGGACGATGTTCTGGAGAGTGTAACGGCCGCCGCGGGAGATGGGCAGGACGCAATCGCGTTGGAGGGGCTCGCCGATGATGCCGCAGTAGGCGCAGCCGATCCAGGCCTCTTGCAGGGCGAGCCATTGTTCGTCGGTGAGGTCGTGGTCGACGCGGGCCATGCGGCGCTGGCGACGGCGGGCGGCGCGAGCTCGCCGGGTGCGGGGGGCGGGCATTTCTCCACGGTAACGCAGGCTGGCGCCGGGGTCTCAGTAGGGCAGGAAATGAAGGTGAAGTACGGGGTGGTCTTCGAGCGGGCGGCGGCGAATTGGGCAGCCTACGTGCCCGACTTACCGGGCTGTATGACGACGGGGCGCACACATGCGGAGGCGCGCGTCAATATCCAAGAGGCCATCCGCGCTGCGGGAGTATGGCGAGCCGGTTCCGACGCCGGCTAACGCAGGGCGAGTTCGAGCGGCTCGGCGCAGCGGACGAGCGGGATGACGTGGTCGACAGTGTCGTCGTCGCCGAGGTGGAAGGCGACGGGGATGCCGTCAGGATCGGTGACGTCGATGGAGAGCTCTTCGCCTTCGAGATGCTCGAGGCGGAAGAGGAAGGAACACGACGGATCCTCCTCGTCGAAGATGTAGCCGAAGCCCTCGGGGTAGAGCTCGTAGACGCGGCCGCGGCGGAAGTCGTCGAGGTCGTAGTTGCGGTCGAAGAAGGAGTTGTTGCGCCTTGCCATCTCATGAGAGTTATCGACCGCTCCCCCACAAGCCTTTAAGGTGTATCCCTTACTTTTTTGCGGCAGAGGCCCATTTGAGGGTGAGCAGATGGCCGAGCCAGGCGGCTTGGACGAGGAAAGTTGGTAGCCAGACATAAGGCGCCTGTGTGACGAAGGTGTTCGTAGGCTGATTGGGGAAGGCGCGGAAGGGGGTCGGCATCGACAGGATGGCCACGGAGACGATGTTGACGAGGAGCGCGAGGCCGGCGAGGTTCCAGGCGATCAGGCCGGCGCGGGGGAGCTTTCCTTTGGCGTAGAGCCAGGCGGCGAGGGGCGCGGTGAGGCCGGTGAGCACGTCGAAGTTGCGGCCTTCCCAGGTCATCTGCACGGGCACCAGGCCTTCGCGGTGACCCCACCAGAGGAAGATCTCCACGGCGACGCGAAAGACCTGAAAGGCGGTGAGCGCGACGAGGCCGGCGCTTTGGACCCAGGCTCGGCCGATGTTCGACAGGCCGAGGGCGGTGGTGCTGGCCGTGGTGGCGAAGACGAGTAGCAAGATGCGGGGCGGGAGCGTTCCGAAGGCGAGGAGTCCGCTGGCGGCGATCATTGCCGTGAAGGCCAGCCAGGCGGCCATGGCGAGCGCTCCGCTCATGCGCCAGCGCACTGGAAGGAGCCAGCAGAGCACGCCGGCGAGGATGACGACTTGAGCGACGAAGAAGCCTTCCACGCTCATAGAACGCGGGCTTCTAGGGACTTCCAGATCAGAGCATTTTTGTCAGGATTAGGGCCGGTGATGGTGGCGACGCAGAGCGCGCCGTCGATGGCCACGAGACCGTGGAGCGTGTCGTCTTCAATGGCCGCGCGACGTTCGTGGGGACCGTCCTCGAGCGACTCGTCGCGTTCGCGGTGGAAGGTTTCGTCGAGGATCTGTCCGGCGGATTTGCCTTCGGCCTCGAAGCAGCGCAGATGGACGGTGGTCTCACCGTCGGACGCCATCCAATCGTCGTTGTCGGCACCGGTGATGACCATGGCGCCGGGCAGGCTGATGGTCCAGGGCGCGCGGACGAAGTAGAGCACTTCGTGACGGCGGTAGCCGATGGTGCCGCGCTCGGTGGGCTCCTCGCCGGCGAGCAGCGCCTCGAGCTCGGCGATTTCGACGGCGGGGCCGGAGCCGGCTTTGGCGAAGTGGCGGAGGGCGCGCTCCATGGTGTCGCGCTCGAAGTCGTCGGCCGGGGGACGCCAGGAGATGGCGGTCCAGAGCAGGGACTCGCCGGCGCCACGGTGGTAGGCCTCGTCCTTGTCGGGAAGCTGCCAGGAGAAGAAGTCGGTGGTGGGAGCGGCGAGCCAGGCTTCGTCGCGCGGGCCGAGGGGCGTGAGCACGCGGCCGGGGGCGAGGAAGATCTGGTCGGGCGGCAGGCCGATCATGACGTGATCCGCCTTCTTTTCGCGGATGTCCTCGCAAACGCCTTCGAGCCATTCGATCATAGCGAGGGCGGGGGCGGAGGGGTCGCCGGTGAAGAAATAGCCGCCTTCGTCGTTGCAATGCTCGCCGGGTTCGTCCCATTCGACCTGGAGCTCTTCGCCGAGCTGTTGAACGAGATCGCAGGCCGCGATGTGGTAGCCGGGGCCGGTGCCGGAGGTGGTGGCGGAGACGACGATCTGGCCACGGTCGGGGAAGGAGAAGATCAAGGGGTCGGCGGTGGGGTGGAGCCAGAGGAAGGCTTCGCCTGCGCCTTCTTCATAGCGGCAATCCTCGTCTTCGGCGGCATAGCCGGCGAGCCATTCGAGCGCCTGCTCTTCCACTTCGGGAGAGGCGTATCCATTGAGAACAAAGCCTACGGACATGGTTGAACTCGTAGGATAGCGTTCTTACGAATTGGTGCGGGCGAGGAGGGCGATGACGATGACGATGGCGACCACGAGGAGAAGGATTTTGACGACGCTGTAAGGGCGATCGCCTTGCACTTCGCCGGTGCGCGCGTTGACGAGCACCTGGAAGAGACGGCCCTGGAAGTGATAGGCGCCAATCCAGACGGGCAGCAGGACGTGGCGGAACTGAACGTCGCGGTAGCGGGTGTCGAGCTGCTGGATTTGCTGCTCGTCGCCGCCGATGTCCCGGCGGACGGCGGATTCGATTTGGGGCTGCATCAACTGCTTGGCGAGTTCGAAGCCTTCTTCGAGCACGACTTGGTAGCGCTGGGCCTGGAAGCCGGCGAGGTAGGCGGGGTCGTAGGGCACGAGCTTGTCGAGGTCCCAGGGGTCGAGGTCGGCGAGCTTGATGCGCTGGACGGAGGTGCTGGCGGGCACAAGGAGGTTTTGGAACGAGAGCGCGACGCGGCCGGCGGCGCCGGACCAGCGGATCCTTCTGATGCGTTCTTCAACACGTTGGCCTTGGGCGTTTTCGCGGATGGCGGTCTCGTAGTAGGCGTCGCCGCGCTGGCCAGTGTAGGCGGAGAGGGTTTCGGCGTCGAAGCCCCAGAAGGGTACATAGACGCCTTGTAGGCCTTGGACGAGCGCGAGTTGCTTGAGGGCGTTGGGGGCGAACCAGAGTCCGCCAAGCCAGTTGGCGATTTGATTGTTGGCGCGGTTTTGCTCGAGGGCGAAGGGGAGGACGGCGCCGGGAGCGATGAGAGGGTCGGCCGCTTGGGGCTGCATCACGATCTTCGCGGCGCAGAAGGGGCACTGGCCGGCGACCTTGGGCGGCTCGAAGTCGACGGTGGCGCCGCAGCCCTGGCAGGTGACCTGGAGGGCGGTTTGCGAGAGCTTTTCGGCGCTCGCGTTGGCGGCGGATTGGAGGGCGGTGCGAAGGTCGTGGGAAGCGAGGCCATCGGCGTTGGCGGCGGCGGGGGCGATGGCTTGTTCATTGCCGCAAGAGGAGCAACGGAGCTTGCCGGTGGTGGGGTGGAAGACGAGGTCGGCGCCGCAGGCCGCGCAGGTGAAGCGCACCCTAGTATTCTAAGAGTTCAGATGACGCGCCGCGGATGGTTGGCCGGAATGCCGGGGCTCCTGCGCAGCCAGGACGCCCGGCGGACGAACATCGTGTTGATCCTGACGGATGATCACGGCGCGCACTTGAGCTCGCTGGGCACGCCGGGACTGCATACGCCGTCGATCGATGGACTGGCGGAACAGGGCACTTTGTTCGAGCGCGCGTTTGCCTGTACGGCGTCGTGCGCGCCGTCGCGCTGCTCGATTTTGACGGGGCGGTATCCGCATGTGAATGGCGTGTGGCGGAATGTGCGGCTGGGGATGATTCCGGTGCCGGCGGACGTGACGGATACGGTGGGCGTGAAGGCGGAGATTCCGACGCTGCCGGAGCTGTTGGGCGCGGCGGGCTATCGCACGGGGATCACGGCGAAGTTTCACTTGAGCCCGCGGGAGAAGTTTCCCTTTAGTCAACAGATTGCTTTGGAGCAGCGGCCGCAAGCCTATTTCGATGCGGTGAAGACGTTCGCGAAGGAGAAGGGGCCGTTCTTCCTGATGGCGAATACGACGATGCCGCACCGGCCGTATCGCGCGCATCATTTCGCGCATGCGCGTCCGGCGGTGGAGGCGCGGTCGGTGAGGCTGCCGGCGAACTTGCCGGATGTGCCGGAGGTGCGGGCGGATTGGGTGGACTACTTGACGTCGATCCAGTGCGCAGATGCCATCGTGGGTGGGATTCTGGAGGGCTTGGCGAGGAGCGGCCGCGATGAGGAGACGCTGGTGATTTTCGCGGGCGATCAGGGTCCGGCTTATGTGCGCGGGAAGGCGACCTTGTATGGCTTGGGCACTCATGTGCCGTTGATCGTGCGCGGCGAGGGATTTGCGGCTGGGCGCCGGCGGTCGGAGTTGGCGAGCTTGCTGGATATTGCGCCGACCGTGCTCAAGGCGGCAGGGGTGGCGGCGCCTTCTGCGTTGGATGGATTGGCGTTGGATGGGCCGTTGGAGCGCTCGCTGTTGTTTGCCGAGCACAATGCGCATGGGGCGAATGAGCTTTATCCTTGCCGGAGTGTGTTCGATGGGCGGTTCCGGTATATCCGGAATTTGACGCCGGAGAAGGAGTATCCGTTTATCGCGGATGCGCGGGACAATTCGCCGCGCTGGGATAACCGGGCGTTCGTGGCGACGGAGGCGGCGCGGGAGAGCTTTCCGCTGCAATATGAGTTGATTGGGAAGACGGTGAAGCGGCCGGCGGAGGAGCTTTACGATACGGCGAGTGATCCGTTCGAGATGCGGGATTTGGGGGGCGATGGGCGGTTCGCGGGGCCGAAGCGGCGGTTGGCGGTCGCGCTGGAGGAGTGGCGCCGGCGGACGGGGGATGGGGAAATACGTTAGCGCCGAACGCGCACCGACGAATTCCCTAATCAAGTATCATTGCGAGAGCACGGCGGCAATTCGAATGGCAGAGATTAACCTCACGCAAGCGGAAGCAGAATCCCTGATGGAAATGGAAAAGACGGCGGCGGATGATCGACGTTGGACCTTTCCGAGTCCTGGCGAACGAATCGTCATACCCTTAACATCGGTTGATCGCCGCGAAGACTTCCTCTTGGATGTGACCCGGTTTCAAATCAAGTTGACGAAAGCGACCTTTCAGAATCGAGCGCGGGCCGCAATCGTGTTGTTTCGTCTCGACATCGACGGTGCTCCACACCGAAATCCTGACGGCAGCGAAATTCCATGCCCACATCTGCATGTGTATCGGGAGGGATTCGCCGATAAATGGGCCATAATAGCGCCGACAGGACGTTTTCCTGACACAAGCGATTTACCCTCGACTCTCGAGGCCTTCATGTCGCACTGTAATGTCGTAACGCCTCCAGTAATCGAGAGAGGATTGTTTTCGTGAGTACGGTACAGGAGATTGAACGCCTGGTTGCCGGCTATCAGGCTTGGCTCAAGGACAAGACGCGCCTACGAGAGCTGGGTGAGGATTGGGTTGAAATTACAACCCCCTACCTTGATCGCCACAACGACGCCATCCAGCTCTATGTCCGAGCTGACAATGGAAGGTATACCCTCACTGACGACAGCTACACGCTTCGGGATCTTGAGTCCTCCGGATGCAAACTAGACACGCCCAAGAGGCAGGAACTCCTCAACACAACCCTGAATGGTTTCGGCGTTCACCTCAGTGAAGAGGCTCTTGTAGTTCACGCCTCGGCCACTACATTTCCTGCCCAAAAGCATAGCTTGGTTCAAGCCATGCTCGCGGTGAATGACCTCTTTTACTTAGCTAGCCCTCATGTGCAGAACCTATTCTTCGAGGACGTCGTGGCCTGGCTGGACCAGCAGGAGGTTCGTTACATCCCAAAGGCGAAGTTCACAGGCATCAGCGGCTTTGATCATCTTTTCGATTTCGTGATCCCCAAGTCACCCAGACAGCAGCGGCCGGAACGCATTCTAAAGGCGATCACACGACCGAATCGCAACAGTGCCGAAGCGTTCATTCATGCTTGGAGCGACACCCGGGAGGTTCGACCGACCGATTCTCAGGCATATGCAATCTTGAATGACCTGGAGGAGCCGGTGTCTCCAAGCGTGCTGGACGCACTCTCCAACTACAGGATACGTCCCGTACCATTTAGCCGACGTAGCGAGTTCGTCGCTGAGCTCGCAGCCTAGCAAGCTGCCGAGACCTCTGAAGCGAGTGCTATCGCCGCCGGGCGACCGACACCGCCACGACGACGACGAGCGCGACGGCGGCGAGACGGAGGAGCGTGGCAGCGTCGAGAGACGGATATTGCCCGAGGCGCTCGCCGCGCTCGAGCATCCAGTGCCAGGCGGTGTGTCCGATCAAGACGGAGATGACGAGCACGCCGTAGCGCGCGTCTACTTTCGCGAAGAGCGAATTCAGCAAGGGCACCGCCGCGAGGAGCACGGCGAGTTGGCCGAGTTCGACGCCAAAGTTGAACGAGACGAGCGAGAGCAGGAGATGGTCGCCGGCGAACTGGAGCGACTCGTGGAGCGCGAAGGCGAAGCCGCAGCCGTGGATGAGTCCGAAGGCGAAGGCGAGTTCGGCCCGGTGGGTGGGCGCCGAGCGCCAGCAGTTCTCGATGGCCATGTAGAGGATCGACGCCGCGATGAGGGTTTCGATGAGCGGGGGGAACCAGAGCGCCGTGGGCGCGTAGCCGAGCGCGGCGAGCATGAGCGTGAGTGAATGCGCGGCGGTGAAGGCGGTGATGATCCAAACGAGATCGCGCCAGCGGCGAGTGGGGATGACGAGGCAGAGGACGAAGAGGAGATGGTCGAGGCCGGAGAGGATGTGCTCGATGCCGAGGGCGAGGAAGCGGGCGAAGCTTTGGGTCCAGGAGGGGTCGAGCGAGAGGCGGCCGGGGTCGGTGGTCCATTGCCAGGCGCGGATGCGGCCGTCGGGGAGGGCGTAGCGGACGACCGTGGTGACGTTGGTGGCCAGGCGGCGGAAGCCGGTGTCGAGCTCGAGGGGGTCGTTGGTGGAGAGGGGGACTTCGGCGTGGAGGTCGAGGAGGACCTGGTTCCAGAGGAGACGGTCGGCGTGGGTTGGCTTGGGTTGGTTCAGGTGGCGGAGCGCTTCGTCGATGGTGGCGAAGCTGCGGTCCGACGGGAGGGAGACTTGCGTAGCGAGCAAGCGGGGCGCGGGCAGGCGTTGGCCGCGCTGGTAGAGCGCGAAGCCGTCGAGGAGGTTGGCCTTGATGGCATTGGGCAGGAGCGGGTCGAGCCTTTCGATATCGAGGAAGCCGTCGCGCTCGGGGAAGGAGATGTCGCGCAGAGTGGCGAGCGGGACGCGGAGGAGAAGCTGGAGTTTGTCTGGTTGGGGGCAAAGCCAGAGCTGCGCGGTGGCGTCGACGGGGACTTCGTGCGCCAGCGCGGTGAGGGGCAGGAGAAAAAAGAGACGCGCGAGCACGAAGACGAGTAGTATACTACCCCGCATGATTGGCTTCCGCAATGCGGCTTTGTTGAGTGTCGCCGGAGTGTTGGGCGTGGCGTCCTATTGGATGGATCGGCCGGCGGTGAGCGCCGCGACGGCGCAGGCGCCGAAGTTCGAAGTGGATCCGTTTTGGCCGAAGCCGCTGCCGAACCACTGGGTGATTGGCGCGACGATCGGCGTGGCGGTGGATGCGCGCGACCACGTGTGGATCATTCATCGGCCGGCTTCTTTGGAAGCGAAGGAACAGTATTTGACGGCGAAGCCGCGCGAGGCGGATTGTTGTGCGGCGGCGCCGCCGGTGCTGGAGTTCGATGCGGCGGGCAATCTGGTGAGCAGTTGGGGCGGGCCGGGACAAGGCTTTGATTGGCCCGCGTCGAACCATGGGATCGACGTGGACCACAAGGGCAATGTGTGGATCGGCGGCAATGGGCGGGGCAAGCAGAACGCCGCGCTGCCCGCGGACGAGAGCCGCATGGGCGTGGGTCCGGTTTACGACAGCATGTTGCTGAAGTTTTCGACGAGTGGCAAGTTCCTGATGCAGATCGGCAAGCCGAACCAGAGCAAGGGGAGCAATGATCCGGATAATTTGCGGCTGCCGGCGAAGTCGATTGTGGATCCGAAGACGAATGAGCTTTACGTGGCCGATGGTTATGGCAATCGCCGCGTGATTGTCTACGACGCCGATACGGGCAAGTACAAGCGGCACTGGGGCGCCTATGGCAACAAGCCGGATGACACGCAGTTGCCCGCCTATGATCCGAAGGCGCCGCCGGCGAAGCAATTCCGCACGCCGGTGCATGGGGTGGCGTTGGCGAACGATGGACTGCTGTATGTGTGCGACCGCACGAACGATCGCATTCAGGTGTTCAAGACCGATGGCAAGTTCGTGAAGGAGACGTTCATCGAGAAGGAGACGCTGGGCGATGGCGCGGCGTTCGATGTGGCGCTGTCGCGCGATGCGGCGCAGAAGTATCTGTACGTGGCCGATGGCTCGAACATGAAGGTGCACATCCTGCTGCGCGAGACGCTGGAAGAGCTGGCGACGTTCGGCGATGGCGGGCGTCAGCCGGGGCAGTTCTACGCAGTGCATTCGATTGCGACGGATTCGAAGGGCAACCTTTTCACGACGGAGACGTATCGCGGGCAGCGGGTGCAGAAGTTCGTCTTCAAGGGCGTGGGCGCGGTGGCGAAACACGATCAGGGTCCGCCTTGGCCGCATCGCTGATTCTTGTTCTATTGGCGCTGGATGCGGAGTTGATTCCGCGTGAGCAACGCTTGGCCGCGTACGAGGATGCGATCGTTTCAGTGCGGGTGCGCAACTCGTCCCCGACGGCGGTGAGTTATGCGACGGCGCGGCTGGTTTCGACTTTTCGCATTGGGGTGAGACATGATGATGGGCGGCCGCTGGCATTGACGCCGGTGGGCGAGCGGGAGTTGCGGCCGTTTACGAGCCGGTGGTCGGCGCTGATGTGGGGTGAGGAGTGGCCGGTCGCCTTGCGCGATGAGCGCCGGGAGACTCTGGAACCCGGTGGGGAGCGCGTCCATGATGTGTGGCTCGGGCAGTGGCTCGAATTCGAGCGTCCGGGCCGGTACACGGTGTTCCTGCGGGATGCGCCAGCGAGCGCGCCGGTGGTCTCGTTGACGATTGGGGCGGATTTCGAGAAGCCTGCTTCGGTGGTGACCGTGTACGAGAAGGACTCGATGTTGCGTCGGCGGTTGGCGCTCGAGGCGCTGGCGCGGGATCCCTCTGATGCGGCGGCGTATGCGTCGATATACTCCGTGGCGCGATTGGCGGTGGAATCCGGGGCGTCGGCGCGGGCTTCGCGCTTGGGTTGGACCGAGGCGCAATTGATGGAGTGGCAGAAGCAGTTGGCGAAGGATGTGATCGCGCTGGGAGTGTTGCGGCGCGCCGATGCCCGGCCATTGTTGTTGCGCGCGTTGGCGTCGCCGGCGGAGTGGTTGGCGAAGGCGGCGGCGCGATCGCTTTCAATGATCGGGGATCCGCTGGATGCCGCGGCGGTGGTGGGGCGGGGGCCTTTGTTCGTGGCGGAAGGGTGCTATTTTGCGACGCCTGCCTTTCGCGCGGGGTTGTTGCGCGCGGCGCCGGAGGTGACTTCGCGCGCGTCGGCGGAGGCGGAGCGATGGCGCTTGGCGGATGAGGCCGTGGCGGCGGGGTTTCGCTAAGGCCGCGAGAGGCGCTCGATGCCTTCCTGGCTCCACTGGATGCCGTAGCCGGGGCCCGTGGGGATCGCCAGCATACCGTCGGCATCGAGGGTGACGGGTTCGGCAAAGAGCTCGTCGAGGTAGGGCTCGGGCGTGAGGAACTCGATCCAGCGGGCGTTGCCGGCGGCGGCGGTGAGATGGAGATCGGCGGCGAGGCCGACGCCGGTGTTCCAGCCGTGGGGCACGACGAGGATGTTGTGGTCGTCGGCGTACTGGCCGATGCGGTGCTGCTCGGTGAGTCCGCCGACCTTGGTGACGTCGGGCTGGAGATAATCGACCGCGCGGCGCTCGATCCAGGGCAGAAAGCTTTGGCGGCGGGTGAGCACTTCGCCGGCGGCGATGGGCACGCGGGAGTGGCGCGTGAGTTCGACGTAGCCGTCGATGTCGTCGGGGCGCAAAGGCTCTTCGAACCAGGCGACGCCGTAGGCATGGAGCATGTGCGAGGTTTCGAGGGCCCACTTGTAGCCGTGAGGCCAGAAGGCGTCGGAGCCGCCGGGGTCCACCATGAGCTCGCAGTCGCTGCCGATGGCATCGCGCGAAGCCTTGATGATGGCTTCGTCGGTGGCGGCGTTGCGGCGGCCGAAGGGTCCCCAACCGATTTTGAAAGCACGGAAGCCGCGCGCGTGGGCAGCCAGGAGCTTGTCGCGCATGCGCTCGGGCTCTTCCATGAGCATGGACGCGTAGGGCTTGATGCGGTCGCGATGCTTGCCGCCGAGCAAGCGCCAGATGGGCTGGCCGGTGGCTTGGCCGAGGAGATCCCAAAGGGCCATGTCGATGCCGGAAATGGCATGGGTCACCGAGCCGCCGCGCCCTTGCCAGAAGGTGTTCTGGTGGAGCATTTCCGACGTGGCGGCGGGATCGAGGGCACTGGCGCCCGTGTAGAGCGGCCGCAGCAAATGCAGCGCGCCGTCGACGAGCGGGGCGGAGGTATAGACGCTGCCGAGGCCTTTCAGACCGGCGTCGGTGGTGACTTCGATGAGCGTGCGCGTCTGTTCGCGATCGGAAAAGCGAGCGGGCCAATCCTCATAGGCTTTGCCGTAGAGCGGAATGGCGCGGATGGATTCGATCTTCATATGAGGATGATTTCGGTGACCCAATCGGCGGTGGTATCGCCTTCGCGGTGGACGGTGATGAGGGGCGAACTCTGGCGATCGCCATAAGCGCGGCTGCGCCAACCGAACTCGCCGCCCTCCTCGTAAGAGATGGTGGCGCCGGGGGCGCGGAAGGTGATTTCAGCGTACTGGCCGAGCTGATAACGGTTGGGCGCAAGAGGAGAAGCGGGCAAGCCGGGATGCCAGAACTGCTCGATGAGCACGGGCGCGGGCTCGGTGGTCTCGACGTGATCGACGATGCGGAGCAGACCGTCGCGCAGTTCGACCCGGCGGCGGTGGCGGACGGCGGCGGAGGTCCACTCGGCTTCGATGGCATCGAAGGCGTCGGTGGTTTCGAAGCTGACGAGCTTGACGGTGGGTTTGGCGAGCCAGGCGAACGGGCCGGACTGTGGCGCCTGGTCGCGCTGGTTGACGCGGATGGCATTGTGCATGGCGGAGCCACGGAAGGCGCGGCGCGCATCGGGATCGAGGTACGAATAGGTGCCGGGATCAATGAGGATGTCGGCGTCGGCGGCGCGGACCATGACGTTGAGCGCGTCGGAGTGGGAATGGCCGGCGCGGAGGCCACCGAAACTGCCGGCGTCGACGGCAACCCAGAAGCGGCCCCGGCTGAGAAAGGCGGCGCCGGAATCGGGAAAGTGGCGGGAGCGGGGCGGCGCATAGGCGCTGAGGTTGCCGAAAGCGGATTCACCGAGCCACCAGGCGGCCTGGGGCTGCACGTCCTCAGCGGAAGCCAGCCATTCTTCGTGACCGAAGAGGCGCGCGCACGTGGCGAGCGTCGCGCGGCCGAACTGATCGCGCGGGCCGTAAGGATGGAAGAGGCGACCACCGTCGTCGTCGCCGGAGAAGGGAATGCGGCGGGACTTGCCCATCCAGGCGTGAAGATAATCCGCCATGCGTTCGAGGACGGGGACGAAGTGCGCGGGGCGTCCGGCCAGGAGGTAGTGGAAAACGAAGAAATCGAGCGCGTAGACGTGGTAGTAGGTGGACTGCTCGAAGTGGGCACCGTCGGGCAGGACCTGGTGGACGAGTTCCTCGCGGGCGATGCGCCCGCCGAGTTCCACCCAGCGGGCAGCGCGCGGCATTTTCGGATACAAGACTCCGATAGCATGGAGCGCGATGGCTTCACCCTGGAGGTGGGTATTGGGCGAGAAGTAGACCGAGAGGTTGTACTCGAGGTGCAGGCCGTGGCGGTAGAGTTCGTCGACGAGGCGGGCGCGGACGGACGCGGGAAGATCGGCGCTGGCGAGGTGATCGACCCAGGCCCAAGAGAGAGCGCGGAAGGCGACCTCGAGGGCGCTGGTCCAATTGATGCCGAACTGGAAGGGATTCTCGGTCCACCAGTGTTCGAGCTGGGCGGCGAGATCGTCGAGGTACTTGCGTTCGCCGGTGAGCCGCCAGGCCTGAGCCAGGACGACGAGGTGCTGGTGGCGATTGGTTTCCCAGATGATCTTGTGGTCGCCGACGGCGGCGAAATCAAGATAGGGGATGCGGCGGAAGTAGATGAGCTTGGAATCGCGCTGATGAACGATGTCGCGCCGCCAGGGAATCTCCGGCGGGAACTCGAGATCGAAGCCGAGGATCTCGAAGCGGCGCTCGAGAATGTCGTCGGCCAGGCGCTGGATTTCGGAGGCGAAGCCACTGCGGCGGATGCGGTCGAGCGGCGGCGGGGGGAGCAGCGGCGCGAGTTCGCGCTGCTCGGCGCGCAGGCCAGGGCGCGCGATGGCCAGAAGGGCGTTGGCGGCCTCCTGGCGGACGCGAAACCAGAGCTCCCGCGGGGAGCGGTCCTGGAGCTTGATGAGGACAGACACGGGTCAGGCGCCGAACGCTTCGCGCAGAATCTTGTAGCTTTTCGGCACGGCGGTGGAGGCGTCTTCCTTGCCTTCCATTTCGAGCGAGACCCAGCCTTGGTAGCCCGCGTTACGAAGGATGCCGGCGATGCGCTTGTAATCGAGGTCGAGCGTGTACCATTCGCCGCCGCCGTGATAGGTTTTGGCCTGGACCATGACGGCGTGGGGCGCCAGTTGGGCGATGCCGTCGTAGGGGCTGACGTTGTTCGGGAAATTGCCGGTGTCGACGTTGAGGCCGAGCCAGGGGTGGTTGACGGCTTTGTAGATGCGCAGCAGGTCGGCCGGTTGAGTGGTGAGGCCCCAGTGATTCTCGAGCGCGACGAGGACGCCTTCCTTTTCGGCGATGGGCATGCACTCGTGGATAGCGTCGACGCACCACTTGATGCCGTCGTCGAGCACGTAGCCGGAGACGGGGGGCTCGAGGCCGTTGGCCTTCATGAGGTCGTTGAAGTTGGGGATGGTCTTCCAGCGGCCGCTGTTGAGGCGGAGGCAGGGAATGCCGAGCTGCGCGGCCAAGCGGATGCAGTGCTGGGTGTGGCGGATGTTCTCCTTGCGGACGTCGAGATAGGGCGAGACGAAGTCCTGATGGATGGAGAACATGGGCAGCGAGAGGCCCGCGCGGAAGGCGTGGCGCTTGATCTTGCGCAGGTACTCGGGAGACTCGTCGTCGAGCGCGCGGTGGAGGATTTCAACGCCTTCGAAGCCGAGACGGGCGGCATCGTCGATGACCTGTTCGGGCGGGATGCGCTTCGTTTTGAAGTGCCAGTAAGAATAGGTGGAAACGGCCAGGCGGATCTTCTGGGTGGTGGACGCCTGGGGAGTTTGGGCAAGCGCGGGGAGGCCCGGGAGGGCCAGCATTGCGCGGCGGCTGAGCATTCTACGAGCTTACTGCGTTACGGGGGTGTAAGGGCGAAGGCCATAGGCGGCGGGCGTGGCACGCACGGGCGCCTGAGCGAAGTAGTTGGAGCGCGAGAGGTTCTTGTAGACCTCGCCGGCGATTTGCGAGGCGACGGGACCATTGACGGCGCGCGCGCCGGTGAGCATGACGACGACGACGAGCTTGCGGCCCTGCACTTCGTTGTAGGAGCCGAACCAGCCCATGTGCGTGCGCTCGTCGCTGTGCGTGCAGGTGCCGGTCTTGCCGAAGACGGGCTCGGCTTCGTTGTAATTGGCGCGCTGGCCGGTGCCATAGAGCACGGTGCCCGCCATGCCGGGCTTCATTTCGCTGACGACGCTCGCGATGGGGAGATAGCGCTTGACGCGCGGCGTGAAGTTGGCCGGATCCTTCGAATACTGGAGCCAGTAGAGCGTGCCCTGGTTGGCGATGGCGCCGACGAAGGCGGCGAGTTGGAGAGGGGTGAGCTGAATGCCGGTGCCGAAGCTGGTCATCATGCCGAGGCCAGCGGAGGGAACAGATTCGGGCAGCTTGCCGGGACGCTCGTCGTCGACGCCGATCATAGCGCGCTCGCCGAGGCCGAAGAGGCGGCCGTAGTAGGTGACCTTCTCAAAGCCGAGCTGGTTGCCAAGCTGGGCGAAATAGGCGTTGTTGGAGTGGGCCAGAGCGTCGGTGAGCGCGAGGCTCGAGTGCTTGGCGATGGGGATCTCGGTATTGCGGTCGATGTGGCCTTCGAGCAGCGACGCCATGGCCGCGTAGAGCTTCACCGTGGAACAGGGGATGTAGCCGGATTGGAAGGCGAGGCGTTGATTGACGATGGAGAGCACGCGGCCGGTGTCGGCTTCGGTGACGACGATGCTGCCGTTGTATTCGCCGAGGGCGTCGACGGCGGCGCGGCGGACCTGCTGATCCTCGCCGGTGAGACGGTCGTGGGCGGTGGAATCGGCGAAGTTGGGCGCGGTCCAGACGTCGCGGCGCACGACAGGCTTTTTCGATTTCTTCGCTTTGGACTTGGGGAGGAGCGATTTGGTGGGGGTTTTGCGGCGGGAACTGGGCGTGCGCGAAATCGTGGCGGCGTCAACGCTCAGCGACAAAAGGATAGGGAGGACAACGGTCCAGGTCTGCATGCGACTCTCCTTCGCTACAGATCCCGCGGGGGCGGTGGATCTTCTCTTCTTATTCTCAGGACCACTCCGGTACTTATCGTCCCGGCGGTACAGTACTGTTAGTCTACTCTACTTCTTCGCCAGAAGAGCAACGGCCGCTTGCGCAATTTGTTCGTCCTGATCGGAAGTGACACCGCTGACGCCGACGCCGCCGATGAATTTGCCTTCGTGAACGAGAGGAAGGCCGCCGGGAATGGCGATGACGTCGGGGATGGAGAGCACGGCCTGGTCGCCGGACTTGACGCGGTCGAAGAAAACGCGGGAGGGGCGGCGGAGCTTGGCGGCGGTGCGCGCCTTTTTCTGGGCGATCTCGATGGAGCCGTACTGGGTGTCATCCATCTTTTCGAGGAAGACGAGGGAACCGGAATCGTCGACGATGGTGATGACGACGTTCCAGTTGTTCTTGCGCGCCTCGGCTTCGGCGGCGGCGGCGAGCTCCTTGGCGAGCGCGAGGCCCATGGTCTTCTTGGTGGGCACCTGCGCGAAGGCGAGCGTGAGGGTGAGGAGACTGAGGATGAGTTTCATGGTTTGGCGATGGCGGCCTCGATGGCCGCGGCTCCGATGGCTTCGTCCACCTCCGAGGCGGCGCCGCTGACGCCGATGCCGCCGATGGTGTCGCTGCCGACTTTGATGGGCATGCCGCCCTGGTTGGGGAAAGCGCCCGGCATGGCGAGCACGCCGGTGTCGCCGGATTTGAGACGGTCGGCCATCACCTTCGACGGGCTGCGGTAGAGGGCCGAATGGCGGGCCTTGCGCTGGGCGAACTCGATGGTGTTGAGGCCGGCGCCGTCCATTTTCTGGAGGAAAAGCAGGTTACCGCTTTCGTCGACGATGGCGACCGTCACCTTCACGTTGCGCTTTTGCGCTTCGGCTTCAACGGTGGCCACCATCTGTTTGATGACGGCCAGGTTGAGCGACTTCTTCGTGGAGAGGTCGGCGGCCGGCGCGGTGAGCACGGCCGCCAACGCGAGGATCGCGGCGGGTTTCATTTCGCGAGGCCGAGGATGCGGCGGTTGCGCTTGGTGTCGGACCCGGCGCCGGCGAAATCGTCGAAGGCTTTGGCGGGCGAGGTGATCAAGTGCGAGGCGATGAAGGGCGCGCCTTCGGCGGCGCCTTGGGAGGCGTCCTTGTAGCAGCATTCCCATTCGAGCACGGCCCAGGATTGATAGCCGATGGCCGTCATGCGAGTGAAGACCTGCTTGAAATCGACCTGACCGTCGCCGAGCGAGCGGAAGCGGCCGGGACGATCCTTCCAGCCGAGGAAGCCGCCGTAGACGCCGGCGCGTTCGCTGGGGCGGAACTCGGCGTCCTTGACGTGGAAGGCCTTGATGTAGGGCCCGTAGGTATCGATGAAGCGCACATAGTCCAGGCATTGCAGGATGAAGTGCGAGGGATCGTAGTTGATGCCGACGCGCGGGTGGTTGCCGGTGGCGGCGAGGAACATTTCAAACGTCGCGCCGTCGAAGGTGTCTTCGCCGGGATGGAGTTCGTAGGCGAAGGTTTGATCGTACTTGTCGGCGAAATCGAGGATGGGCTTCCAGCGCTTGGCGAGTTCCTTGAAGCCTTCTTCCACGAGGCCGGCGGGGCGCTGCGGCCAGGGATAAAGCGTGGGCCACAGAATGGCGCCGGTGAAGCTGGGCAACACCTTCAGGCCGAGATTGGCGCTGGCACGGATGACGAGCTTGAGCTGCTGAGTGGCCCACTCGGTGCGAGCCCTGGGGTCGCCATGGACCTTGGCGGGCGCAAAGGCGTCGAAGAGCTCGTCGTAGGCCGGGTGGGAGGCGACGAGTTGGCCTTGCAGGTGGCAGGCGAGCTCCGTGATGGCGAGGCCGTTGGCCTGGGCGCGCCAATCGTCGCAATAGCTCTTCGATTCGGCGGCCTTCTTGATGTCGATGACGCGGCCGTCCCAACTGGGGACCTGCACGCCGAGATAGCCGAGATCCTTGGCCCATTGCGTGATGTTGGGGAAATTGTCGAAGGGGGCGGCATCGCCCATGAACTGCGCGAGGAAAATCGCGGGACCTTTGATTTGCGTCATCAGGGGCCATTGTACTAGATCGGTTATCCTGACGAGGATGCGATTTCTTCTTCTGCTGCTGGCGTTGTCTTCCGGGCTGGAAGCGGGGTTGAAGGCGGGCGCGGCGGCGCGCGTGATCACGCCGGACATGCGCGACAACTCACCACACCGGGCCCATCCATTTTGGGCCGGTTTCGGACAAGGCCGTGCGGCGACGGGCGTGCATGACGACCTCTACGCACGCTGTTTGGCATTGAGCACCGGCGCGAAGGCGACGGTGGTGATCTGCGGCGTGGACGCGATTGGATTGTTCAACGCGGATGTGGAGAAGATTCGCGCAGCGGTGAAGGCGAAGGCCGGCCGGCCGGTGGAGATGATCGTCGCGGCGAACCATGGCCACCAGGGGCCGGACACGATGGGCTTGTGGGGCGCGAAGACCGGCGTGAGCGGGATTGTGGAAGCCTACAACCAGTTCGTCGTCGATCGCACGGTGGAAGCGGCGCTCGAGGCGTTGAAGGGGATGAAAGGCGCCCGCTTGTTTATCGCGAAGGACAACTCGCCGGTGCTGAAGACGTTTTTGAACGATACGCGGCCGCCGGTGGTGAACGATGCCGAAGTGACGGTGCTGCGCCTGACGACGAAGCGGCGGCGCGCGCTGGCGACGCTGGTGAATTGGGCGAATCACCCGGAGGCGTTGGGGTCGCGCAATACGGAGATCACGGCCGACTATCTGGCGGAGTTCTACAAGACGATGGAGACGATGGGCGGCGGCATTCCGGTGTTCGTGAACGGCGCGGTGGGCGGGATGCAATCGCCGCTGGGCGTGAAGCTGCGCGATCCGCGCACGGCGGACCAAGCGCCGGCGAATTCGTTCCGCTTTGCGGAGATCATCGGGCAGCGGCTGGCGGAGGTGGCGTTCGAAGCGGTGCGGAGCGCGCCGGAGACGAAAGTGAACCGGATCGAGTATCGAGAGAAGCGCGTGAAGATCCCAGTGGCGAACGCGAATTTCAAATTGGCGGCGGCGGCCGGGTTGTTCAAGGGGCGGAAGCCGTTTGGCGCGGATGGGACTTTAGAGACGGTGGTGGGGTACTTGCGCTTGTCGCGCGGGGAGAAGCCGGTGGTGGAGGCGGCGGCGATTCCGGGCGAGGCGTATCCGGAGTTGAGCGTCGGCGGAGTGGAGAAGTTTCCGGAGGCCGACTATCCGCAGGCGGCCGTCGAGCCTGCGGTGAAGCAGCAGATGAAGGCGCCGTACCGGATGTTGTTCGGCTTGGCGAACGACGAGATCGGGTACATTCTGCCCAAGGCGGAGTGGGACGAGAAGGCGCCGTATTTGAAAGGCGCGGCGAAGGCATGGTATGGCGAGGTGAACTCCGTGGGGCCGGAGGCGGGGCCGGTGATTACGGGGGCTTTCAAAGAGTTGGTGAGATAATTCAGGTATGTTGGCTGCGGTTCAACATTGGCGCGCGCCGGCGGCGGTGCGATTCACGCGATCCGATTGCGAGCGGATGCGGGCAGAGGGTCTTTTGCCCGCGTCGTATGAGCTGGTGAATGGAGAGGTGATTGCGCAGATGGGCCAAAACGTCCCGCACGGATCGCTCGTCAAAAGGCTGATGAGCCGCTTGATGGCGCAGCTCGGCGAGGACTTCGTGCTGTCCCAGGTATCGATCGACGTGTCGCCTGAAGACAACCCGACCAGCGAGCCAGCTCCTGATGTCATTGTTCTGAACAAGCCCGATCGAGAATTGGGATCGCGACCTGTTCCTCGCGACATTAGACTGCTGGTGGAAGTTTCGGACACGACGCTCGCCTATGACCTGGACGAAAAAGGTCCGCTGTACGCGCGCGCGGGGATCGGCGAATACTGGGTGGCCGATGTGAACCGTCGCGAGTTGCATCGGCACACGGAGCCGCGCGGCGGATTCTATTCGCGCGTGGTGGTGCTGGGTGAGGCGGACCTGGTGATGCTCCCCTCGGGCACCGAAACGACCGTCGCTGCGCTGTTCGGCCGCTAAGGCTTGCATTCGGCGCCGAGCGTGTTCGACGCGCCCGCGCCATTCACGACCGTCAACGACACAGAACCAATCGAACCCGGGCTGCCCTGCACGGTGAACTCCTGGCGGTAGCTGAAGAGGCCGCCGGGCGGCGGATTGTCGCGCCGCGCGAAGAAGGCGCCAAAGGTGTTGGCCACGTCGAGCGTAAACTCGGTGGCGGCGAGCGTTTCGCCGGCCGCGGGCTCGAAGGTGAACCGCGCCTGCCGCATTTCGCGGGTGTTCGTAAAGCCGTCGGCCGTGATGACGAGCGTGCGGGCGTCGAAGTTGCGGTCGCAGCGGAGGCCGGTGATTTCGGGGGCTTGGCGCAGGACGGTGACGCGCTGGGTGACGCCGGGCAGCGCCCCGCTGCGGGCGGGAGTGACGGTGCTCGAGAGTACGATGATGCCGGCCGTAGCGCCGGTGTTCAGGAGAAAGAGATCGGATTCTCCGCTGCCAGCCGGAATGGTCACGCGGCGGCGGGAGAGGGCGACCGAGGGATCGAACGGCCCGCCGCCTTCGGGCTCGAAGTCGAGCGCGAGGTCGATGTCGAGGTCGACGGGGAAGGCGGCAGCGAGGCGCACGCGGCCCGCGATGGTGGCGCGTGAACGCAGCGCCGCCGGGCCGTCGAGGAAGAGCGTGATGGCGGGCAGCGCGGGCAGCACAGCGGTGAGATTGAACTCGTTGGACAACGCGCCGCCGGGGCCTTGCACGCGGATGGGAATCGCGCCCGGGAGCGTGAAGGCGCTGGCGGGGAGCGTGGCCCCGAGACCACTGCCCGCGGCATCGGTGGCGACGGGCTGGCCGTTGACGACGAGGCGAGAACCCGCGAGGATGTTGGCGCCGACCGCCAGCAGCCGCGGCGCGGGTCCACCGACGGTGACCGTGGCGGGCGAGACGCTGAAGAGTTCCGGCGCGGGCAGCACGTTGGTGCTCATTGGATTGGGGATGGCGGTGCCGCGAGGCGGAATCAATTGGATTTGCAGCGGGCCAGCGCGGTCGAGCAGCGCGGCTGGCACGGGGATCACCATCTGTGTGATGGTGAGGCGCGTGGGCGTGCTGCGCACGGGCGGACGGCCGTCGCGCGAGAAGTCGACGACGGTGTCGGCCTGGAAGCCCACGCCATCGAGGGTGAGGAAGGCGTTGGTGTCGCCGGCGGCGAGCAGGCCGCTGATGGTGATGTTCTGCGTGGCGCTCTGCTGGGTGACGACGATCTCGTTGGAACTGACGCCATCGGGCGTGGTGACGATGAAGCGCAACGTCGAGAGATCAAGACCGCCGGGGAGAATGGCGATCAACTGACGGTCGCTGACGAACTGCGTGGCGACGTTGAGGCCGTTGACGATGATGCGGTGGGCGGCGCGGAAGAAGTTGCCGTTGACGCGCATGGGCGCGGTGGCGTCGCCGGTGACGCCAGTGATCTCCGGCTTGGGGAGCACGCCAAGATTGAGGGCGTTGGAGGAGCCGCCGGCGGCGATGACTTGCACGGGGAGGTCGCGCGGCGTGGCGACGGCGCTGGCGGGGACGTTGACGAGCAGCAGGCTGGAAGAAGTGGTGTTGGGCGTGAGCGTGAGGTCGCCGAGCTTGACCTGAGAACCGGGCAGGAAGCCGGAGCCCGTGACGGTGAGCGTGAAGGCGCTGCGCGTGGCGGTGACGCTCACGGGGTCGAGGCTCGAAAGAATGATGCGCGGCGTGACGTCGAACGGGAGCGAGTTCGAGAGGACGTTCTCCGGCGTGCGGATACGGATGGTGGCGCGGCCGGGGTTCGCGATGAGACGAGCGGGCACGTCGGCGGCGAGGTTGTCGTTGAAGACGACGGTGGGCAGCGCTTCGTTGTCCCACAGGAGCACGGAACCCACGGGAACGCCCTGCGCCTGCGCGTTGAGGCGGAAGGCGGGTCCTTGGGCGACGGTGGTGACGGGGTCGAGCGACAGCAGGCGCAGCGGACGTTCGACGGTGAGCGAGACAGGCACGAGCAACGGGCTGTTGGCGGCCTGCGGGCTGACGATGCGGATGGTGCCATCGTAGCGGCCGGGCTGTAGGGGGCCGTTGGCGGGCTGCACGTTGGTGACGAGCGTCGTTTTTCCCGTGGGAATGGCGAGCACGAGCGGCAACGCGCCCGGCACGTCGAGCGACACGTCGACGTTGACCAACGGATTCGAGGTGGCGATGGTCAATTGCTGCGGCGCGGTGATTTGGCCGTCGCGCACGGTGAACGCGAGCGCGCCGGGCGCGGCGGTGAGCAGCACGGGAGCCGCGCGGCGGAGTTCGAAGAGCGGCTGGGGATTCGACGCGGTGAGACTGAAGCGCGGAATGGCGAGCAACGGCGTGGACGACGGCGCGAGCAAAGCTTCGACGCGCACGGGGGCGGTGGTGACGGTGCCCGCGGGGGCGGTGACGAAGACGGGCAGCGTGAGCGTTTCGAGCAGGGCGGGGTTGGTTTGCACGAGCTCATAGACGGCAATGCCCGAGCCGCCCAAGAGGCTGATGGGCGCGGTGGGACTGCCGGGCTGCGGTTGAAACACGCCTTGGCCGGAAACGTCGGTCTGGATGAGGCGGGCGATGGTGACGCCGGAATCATCCTCGTTGGTGGTGCGGACGAGGAGTTGCGCACCGTCGGGCACGTTGGTGAAGCGGAGCACGAGGCGGGTGGCGTGGTCGGCGAGGCCGGCTTTGGAGAGATCGCCGTAGTTGCCCGCGCTGGGGAAAGCGGAGTTGAAGAAGCCGGTTTCGGTGTTCGCGTTCACGCCGGGGGTGTTCTGGTTCGCTGGCGCGGGGGAGACGTCGGCGGTGGCCGGCGTGGCACTGGTACGGCGTTTGAAGAGCGCGGCGAAGGTTTCGGAATAACGCAGCGTGGCGGCGCGTTGGGCGTTGAGCGCCGCGGTGGAATCGATGAGGTTGCCGGTGGGCTGGAGCGCGAGCCCGGGCGGATCGAAGACGGAGACGGCGCCGGCGGCCACGGGCGTGGCGACGGTGAGCGTGACGGGCGTGAACTGGATGGGCGTTTCGAAATTCTGGAGCGAGAGATCGAGCGTGACGGGCCCGTTGGCCTGAGAGGCGTCGACGCGGATGTTCTCGAGGCGGTAGCGGCGGACGGCGTTCGCGCCGGGGGGATCGAAGGGGATGGAGGCGAACTCGAGCGTACGGTCGCTCGCGCTGGGCGCGTGGGAGCCCTGGAAGACGTTGCGATTGAGCTCGCCGGCGCCGTAGTAACCGGTGCCCTGCCCGTTGCCGTAGCCGAGGCAGAAGCCGGTGAGGCAGGGGAATTGCTGGCCGGGCGCGGGTTCATCGATGAGCAGCAGGGCATCGCGCCAGACGCGCGGAGCTTCGCCGGTGGTTTGCCCGAGGATGCGCGAGGTGATGGGCACGTTCGCCGCGACGCGCCAGGTGATGGGCTCGAGCGTTTGGAAGAGCGGCGATCCGCCGGTGCAGGTGATGAGAACGGAGGCGGCGAGTTCCGCCTGTCCACCGGCGCGGACGGGGACAGCGGTGGCGCTGGCGTTGCAAGTAACGGTGGACGCGGCCGAATTCGTGAGCGCGAACGTGGCAGTGCTCGACAGGCCGGAGACCGAGGCCACGACGCTATAAGCGCCGGGGATGTTGTTCGCGGTGAACGCAGGCGCGGTGGCGAGGCCTTCGGCATTGGTGACGGCCGTATTGACGCCGTTGGCAAAGACGCCGCGCGCGCCGGTAGACGGGGCCGTGAAGGTGACCGTCACGCCGGAGAGAGGATTCTGCCCGGCGTCCGTGACGCGCGCCTGCAGCGCGGTAGAGAAGACCGAGCCGACTTGCGCGGATTGGGGCGTGCCCGCGGTGGCGGTGATGCTGGCCGGTGGTCCGGCGTTGTTGGTGAACGAGAAGGTGACCGGAGCGGAGGCCGGGGCGGCGTTGGCCGTGACGTTGAACGCGCCGGCCACGGTGCCGGCGGTGAGCACGGGCGCCTGGGCAATTCCGCTTTGATCCGTGGTGACGATGGCGGTGGCCGCGCCGTTGAACGTGCCGCGCGCGCCGGTGGAAGGGGCCGTGAAGGTGACGTCGATGCCGGAGATGAATGAATCGCCGTCGGCGGCGCGCACGCGCAAGGGCGCGGCGTAGGCGGCGCCGATGGCGGCGCTCTGGCCGGAGCCGGACAGCAATTGCAGCGTGAGGGCGCGGTTGGTGAGCGCGAAGGCGGCATTGCCGGTGACGCCGCTGACGCTGGCGACGACGCTATAAGTGCCGGCGAGGTTGTTGGCGGTGAACGCGGCGGCGGTGGCGATGCCGTCGTTGTTGGTGACGGCGGTGTTGGCGTTGTTGGCGAACGCGCCGCTGGCGCCGGCGGCGGGCGCCGCAAAGGTAACCGTGATGCCGCTGAGCGGGTTCTGCTGCGCATCGGTGACACGCACGGCGAAGCGCGTGGCGAAGACACCGCCGAGCCGCGCCGACTGGGGAGTGCCAGCGCTGGAAACCAAAGCGGCGGGGGCACCGGCGACGTTGGTGAGGTCGAAGGTGGCGGCGGAGTTGCCAGAGCCGGGCGCAAAGGCATCGACGGCATAGCGGCCGAGGGTTTGATTCGCGGTGAACACCGCCGAGGTGGCGATGCCGTCGGCGTTGGAGACGGCGGTGTTGACGCCGTTGGCGAAGGCTCCGGTAGCGCCGGAGTTCGGCGCGAAGAAAGTGACCGTGACGCCGCGGACGACGGCGCCCGTGGCGTCGGCCACGCGGACGCGCAGCGGCGCGGCGAAAGCGGTGCCGATGGGCGCCGATTGCGGCGTGCCGGACAGCGGAGTGAGGACGAGTTCGAGGTTGGTGAGCGCGAAGCTGGCGGTGCTGCTGGTTCCGGGAGCGCTGGCGACGACGTTGTAGGCGCCGGTGGTTGTGTTCGCGGTGAAGGCGGGCGCCGTGGCGATGCCGCTCGCGTTGGTGACGGCCGTGTTGACGCCGTTGGCGAACGTGCCGCTCGGGCCGGAGGCGGGCGCGGTGAAGGTGACGGTGACGCCGCTCACCGGGTTCTGATTAGCGTCGAGCACGCGCACCTGGAAGGCGGTGGCGAAGGGCCGTCCGGCGGGCGTGGCTTGCGGCGTGCCGGCCACGGAGGAGAGCGCGACGGTGGTGTTGGTGAGCGCGAAGCTGGCCGCGCCGCTCGCGCCGGGCGCGGTGGCGGAAACCGTGTAAGCGCCCGCGATGCTGTTGGCGGTGAACACGGACGCCGTGGCAAAGCCGCTCGCGTCGGTGACGGCGGTGTTGACGCCGTTGGCGAACGTGCCGCTCGAGCCGGTCGCTGGCGCCGTGAAGGTGACCGTCACGCCGGGCACGGGCAGCTGATTGGGGTCGAGCACGCGCACCTGCAGCGCTGTGGAGAATGCCGTGCCCACGCGCGCCGATTGCGGCGTGCCCGCGGTGGCGGAGATGACGGCGAGAGCGTTGGTGAGCGAGAAGCTGGCAGTGCCGGTGGCGCCGGGTGCGGTGGCAGAAACCGTGTAGGCACCGGTGGTGTTGTTGGCCGTGAAGGCGGGCGCGGTGGCGAAGCCGCTCGCGTCGGTGACGGCGGTGTTCATGCCGTTGGCGAACGTGCCGCTCGCGCCGGACACGGGCGCCGTAAAGGTGACCGTCACGCCGGGCACGGGGAGTTGATTCGCGTCGAGCACGCGCGCCTGCAACGCCGTGGGAAGGCACCGCCGACACGCGCGGGATTGCGGCGTGCCGCCAGTGGCGGAGATCACGGCGAGGGTGTTCGTCAGCGCGAAGGTAGCCGAGCCGGAAGCGCCGGGCGCGGTGGCGGTGACGGTGTAGGCGCCCGCGATGCTGTTCGCGGTGAACGCGGGCGCGGTGGCGATGCCGTTGGCGCTGGTGACTGCCGTGTTGATGTTGTTGGCGAACGTGCCGCTGGCACCGGAGCCGGGCGCCGCGAAGGTGACCGTGACGCCGGCGACAGGATTCTGATTCGCGTCGAGCAGGCGGACTTGCAGGCCGTGGGGAAGGGCGTGCCGACCCGCGTCGCTTGAGGAGTGCCCGCCGTAGCGGAGAGGGTGGCCAGCGTATTGGTCAACGAGTAGGCGAGGGTGTTCGCCGCGCCGGGAGCGCTGGCGGTGACGGTGAAGGCGCCGGCGGTCTGGTTTGCGGTGAGCGCGTTCGCCGTAGCCACGCCGTTGGCGTTGGTGACGGCCGTGTTCACGCCGTTGGCGAAGACGGCGCTGGCGCCGGAGCCGGGCACCGCGAAGGTGACGGTGACGCCGGGAACCGGATTCTGGCCCGGCATCGAGCAAGCGCGCCTGCAGGGCGTTGGCGAAGGCGGTGCCGGGCGCGGGCCGATTGATTGTTGCCGGCGAGGAGCGAGAGCGTATAGCCCACGTTGGTGAGCGAGAAGGTGGCGCTGGCGGCGCCTGGGGCGGTGGCTTGCACCGGGTAGGTGCCGGGTAGATTGTTCGCCGTGCACAGGGCCGAGGTGGCCACGCCATCGGCGTTGGTGACCGCGACAGTGACATTGCCGATGAACGCACAGGTGGCCCCGGAACTGGCCGGAGCGATGAAGGTGACGGTGATGCCCGGCACGGGATTGTTGGCGGCATCGAGCACGCGGGCCTGCAGGGGGGCGGCGAACGAGGTGCCGAGCGAGGCGGATTGCGGCGTTCCGCCAAACGCCTGCACCGTGACCGGCACGCCCTGATTGCCGAGTTTCGAAGAGCGCGGCCGCGGCGGCGCCGGTGGTGGTGGCCGAGACGGTGTAAGAACCGGACACCGTGCCAGCGGCCGCGTTGATCTGCGCCAAGCCATCGGCATTCGTGTTCACGGTGCGCACGCCGGGCAGTTGCGCGGTGGCGCCGCCCGCGGGTGCGCTGAAGGTGACCGGCACATTCGCCACTGACTTCTTCGCGCCGTCGACAACGAACACAGTGAGCGGCGTAATGAACGACTGGCCGAGAGGCCGCACCTGCCGCGAACCGGCAACGGCGCTGAGAACACCGGACCCAGGAAGGCGGAATTGTCGCCCGCGACGAAGGCGGGCGCCAGCGTCGCGCTGACGGGCGCCAGCAGCAAACGCACACGAATCGGGAGACTCTCGTAGCCGGAGGGATAAGAGGCCACGACGCCGAAATTCATTTCATTGACGAGGGAAGCCGAATCGTTGAGCACCTCCCAGGTGGCCGTGGCGGTGCCGTTCGTGACAGAGAGCGGGACCAGCCCCTTGTCGCCGGTGATGGTCTTGAAGTCGCCGGTGCCGTTCGCGTCGGACACGATCAACCGGGCGGCCGACTCGAGATTGGCGCCGTCGTTGGTCTGCGTGACAAAGAGCGTGACGCCACTGGGAATGTTGGTGAAGATCGCCTGCAGGCGGGTACCGTGATCGGCCAAGCCGTTGGGCGTGAGATCCGGAAAATAGACGCCGGTCTCGACACCCGCGACGACGTCGGCCTGAGCGGTAGGCGTGGGTCGCGTATCCAGATCCTTGGGCAGGTCGGCCGAGCGGCGGCGCAGCGCGCTGGCGAAGGTTTCACGAAAGCGCAAGGTGGCCACACGAACGTTCGTCCCGCTTTCGCCCTTCAGCAGCCTGGCGTCGGCGACGGAAGTGGCGACGGGAGTGGTGACGACCCCGACGGTGGCGGAGGCGTTGCTGACGCTGACGGCCTTGGCGACGATGCCATCTTGCCGGGCCGAGGACACTTCTATGCCGAAGGGCACGGCGAGCGCGCTGATCTTGACGGTGGGCCGGTCGCCCGGCGCGAGAGCGCTGACGTCGAGCCGGAGATTGTCGAAGCGATAGGTGCGCGTGGAGTTGCGCGCCATGTCGAAGCGGATGTTCTGCACCTGGATGACGGTGTCTTTGACGCGCTCGGCCTGGTAGAGCTCCTTGGCGTTGGGATTCGGCAGAGGATCGATGCGAACGATGGTCTCGAGAAAGCCACTGGCGGCCGCGGCGCGCGAGGTGATGGGCACGCTGCTTTCGAGCGTCAGGTTCAAGACGAGGCCGGAGCCGATGCCGGAGGAGGTTTGGCAGACCAGGGAGAGCGGCGCGGTGAGCTCACGGCGTCCGCCCGCGCGCAAGGGGGTGGACGGCGTGGTTTGCAGGGTGCAATCCGCGTCGTTTTGACCGGCCAGCGGGGCGATGGCGGCCAATAGCAACAGGCTCCAACGAGCGATCTTCACGAACTTCTTCCTCGTCGCTTCAGGCGGGGGCGGCGAAGCCTTCCTTCGAAGATGGCACGTTCGTTCTCGAGCGCGCAAGGCTTCCCGGCCGGATTTCTCCGATTCCGGCGCCGCCGTCATGTTAATTAGCGCAAGTGCGGTGCACGAAGTGTCATCGGGCTAACGGCAATCGGCATTTTGCGCGTTCGAAGTGCCGATGGAGTTCACCAGCGTGAGGCTGACGCCGGTAACAGCGGCGGGGTCGCCTTGGATGGTGAAGGACTGGGTGTACCGGAACACCCCGCCCAAGGCCTGCGAAGCGGCGCTGGCAAACCAGGTGTTGAAGAGCGACGCGAGGTCGAGCGTGAACTGCGTGGTGGGCACGTTGGCGCCAGAGCTGGCCTGGAACTGGAAGTTGCCTTGGCGAATGTCGCGCGGGTTGCTGATGCCGTCGGCCACGATGGTGAGCGTGCGCGCGGCGGCGTCGCGCCGGCATTCGAGGGCGGTGAGCTCCGGCGCGCGGCGGGCGATGGTGATGCGGATGGAGGGTCCGGCGGTGAGCGCCCCGCCAGCGGGCGTCAGGCGCACCGTAATGGTGATGACACCAGCAGTGGAGCCGGTTTCGAGCGCAAAGGGCACGAGTGGATCGGCGCCGGCGCGGAGAACGGTGGTGAAGCTGCGCGAGCCGTTGGCAAAGCGGATGAGCGGATCATCGGGCAGGTTGCCATCGGGAGAGAACGTGAGCAGGAGCTCGACGGTGACGTCGGCCGGGAAGGCGTTGGCCAGGCGCACGCGGCCGGTGACGGTTTGGCGCAAGTTGGCGGTGCCGGGCACTTGTTCGAACGTCGCGTCGGGCAGCGGGGGGAGCACCACGGTGATCGTGAAGGTGTTGGACACGGCGCCGCCGGGGCCTTGCACTTGGATGCGCAGCGTGCCCGGCGCGCTGAAGAACGACGCGGGCGGCGTGCCGGTGATCTGCTGGCCGTTGACGAAGGTGCTGGGAATCGGCGAGCCGTTGACGAGGATCGTGGAGCCGGCGGGGAGGCCGCTGCCGGTGACGATGAGAGTGACGCCAGTGGCGCCCACGACGAGGTTGCCCGGCGTGATGGATTCAACGCGCGGCGCCGGGTTGACGGTGATGATGATGGGCGGCGGCGCGGGATTGCCCGGGGGCGGCACGATCACGATTTGCACCGGGCCGGTGCACGTGAGCGGGGCGGGCGGCATGGTGAAGGTGATGCGCGTGGGCGTGATGCTGGTGGGCGTCACCGTCACCATAGGCTGGCATGTGGAGATGATCTGAATGGTGGTGCCGGTGACAAAGCCGGCGCCATCGATGTTCACGGGACCGCCGGAATCGCCATTGGTGAAGACAGGATTGACGATCACCGCGGGCGTAGCGACGCTGAGCGAGGCCGAGTTCGAGGACACGCCATCGGACGTGACGACGGTGAGCGGGTAGACGCCGGGCACCGCGGGCGCGGCGAGCGTCAACAGAAACTCCTCGCTCGACACGAAGACGGCATTACCCGAACCGCCGCCGCCCACGCGCAGCGCATGATCGGACCGGAAATTGCGGCCGCGCACGCGGACGGGCTGCACGGGCACGCCGGGCGAGATCACCGGCGGATCGACGCTGGTGATGACGGGCACGGGGTCGATGACGAAGTCGACGATGTTCGACACGATGTTGAAGGGGTTCAACACCTGCACAGGCACGGTGCGCGGCTGGGCCAGTTGCGCCGTGCTCAAAGGCACCACCAGGCGCGTTTCGCTGCCGGATTGTGGCCCGAGCGTTTCGCCGCCGAAGCGCACTTGCGAGGCCGCCACGTAACCGCCGCCAGTGACGACGAGATTGAAGCCGGACCGCGTGGCGGTGACACGCTCCGGATCGAGGCGCGTGATGAAGACGCGCGGCACGATCTCGATGGGCAGCGCGTTCGACGTGCGGCCGTCGGGCGCGCGAATCGTAATGAGCGCGCGGCCGGGCTGGGCGTAGAGCCGCGCGGGGATATCGCCGATGAGCGTGTCGCCGCCGCCGGTGGTGTTGAGAATCTCGCCGTTCCAGGCCAGCGACGAGCCCGGAGGCACGAAGCGGCCCACGCCGGTGAGCTTGAAGCCCGGGCCGCCCGCCTGCACCACTTCGGGCGTGATGCTGAGGAGGACGAAATTGCGCTGGACAATGAGCGTGACGGGCACGAGCACCGGGCTGTTGATCGCCCGGCCGGAGCTGACGCGGATGAGACCGTCGTAACGGCCCGGCGGCAGAGTGCCGGCGCTGGCCTGCACGCTGGCATTCAAGTTCGTGCGGCCGCTCGAGGGCGTGATGGTGTTGGGAAACGAGCCGGGACCCTCGATGATGACGTCGAGCGGGATGTTCGGGTTCGACGACGCGGCGGAGAGCACCTGGGGCGCCGCCGTTTGCCCTTCGAACACGGTGAAGAGCATGCTGCTCGGGTTCACCACGAGCGAGACTTGCTCCGGTTCCACCGGGCGCGCCTTGAAGGTGAAGAGCGCGAGATTCAGGCTGCCCAGATTCGGAATGAAACGCGGGATATCGGCGCTGGGCGCGAAGGGCGCCAGCACGGCGTCGACGCGGATGGGCGTGGTTTGGTTCACGCCGGCGGCGGTGGTGAGGTAAATGCCGAAGCTCGCGTTCTCGATGAGCTCGACGTCGGTGCGTAGGAACTCGTAAGCCGCCGCACCGGCGCCGCCGATGAGCGGCACGGGCACCACGCCGTTGGCGCCGGCCAAGAAGGGGCCGGAGCCGGTGGCATCGGTGGAGACGAGGCGCGCGGAGGTGAGCGATTCGTCGTTGACCGAATTGACGAAGAGCTGCACGCCGGCGGGGACGTTCGAGAAGCGGAGCCAGACGCGCAGGCCGTGGTCGGCGAGACCGGCGAGGCCGAGATTGCCGCGCGCGCCCGCGCTGCCGAGCGCGGGATTGTAGAAGCCGCTTTCGTTGGTGTAGGTGGCGCCGGGAGTGGACTGCGCTTGCGGCGCGGCTGCGCCGTTCAAGCCGGTGGTCCGCGTCTTGAAATGCGTGCCGAACACCTCGCGCATGCGCAGAGTGGCCAGGCGCTGCGGGGTGGACTGCGCGGTGGTGGCGTCCACCTCGACGCCCGAGGGCTGCGGCACGACGCCCGCCGCATCGAACACTTGCGCGAGTCCGGCGGCGTTGACGTTGGCGATGGTGACGGAGTTGTTGACGAGCCGGAACGTCTCCGGAGCGCCATTCACGGAGACGTTGAGCGTGATAGCGCCGGGCGCGAGCGCGCTCGTGTCGATGCGGAGATTCTCGAAGCGATAGCGCCGGACGCTGAGCGCGGCGCCGCCGAAGGGCGCGGCGTCGAGCGGAATCGCGGGGAACACGAGTTGCGTGTCGCTATTGAGGTAGCTCTGATAGACGTTGCGATTCTGGCCGGTGCCGTTGCCGTAGTAGTTAGCGCCCTGGCCGCTGCCATTGCCGAAGCCGGAGCAGACGCCGTTGGCGGCGAGGCACGGATACTGGCTGGAGGCGGCCGGATCGTCGATGAGCAGCAGCGCCTCGGTCCAATTGGTGACGCCGTCACCGGTGACGCTGCCGAGCGTGCGCGAGGTGATGCGCACGGGAGTGCCGGACGGGTGGGAGAAAGAGAGATTGAAATTCGCCGCGGGCAGCGTGCCCTGGAACGGGAAGCCACCGGCGCACGTGAGCAAGCCGCTGGCGGTGAGCTCTGTTTGTCCACCTTGCCGGATGGGCAGCGCGTTGGCCGTCAGCGAGCAGCTCATCAACGCGCTGGGCGCGAGGAACGAGAGCGCGGGCAGGTCGGCCAGGGCCGTCTGCCCAAAGCTCGGCGTGGGAAGGAAGCTATCGGGCGGCGCGATGGGCTCGAGCGTGAGCCGCACGCTGACCACGCCGCTGGAAGTGCCGGAGGAATAAGATGCGTAGAGGCCGAGGTCGAAGGTATCCAGAGTGGCGGGATCGGCGTTGAGAATCTCCCACACGGCGACGGCGGTGCCGCCCGAAGGCGTGAGCACGACGGAGGTGCCGGTGGGCGCGGCGTTGAACGCGGCGCCGGTGCCGTTGGTGGTGGTGATGAGGCGGGCCACGCGCGCGAGAGTGGCGTTGTCGCTGGCCGGAGCCACGGCGAGCGTCACGCCGGCGGGGATGCCCGTGAACACGGCGCGCACGCGCGTGCCGCTGGCGGCGACGCTGGTGGCGTTCAACGAGCCGCGATCCTGCAAGCTGGGCAGGTTGGGATTCGTGAAGCCGGATTCGGTGGTGTACGGCACGCCGGGCGTGCTTTGCGCCACGAAGGCGGGAGAGCTGTCGACGCTCGAGGGCGTGGCCAAGGAGCGGCGGCGCAGGGCGTTGGCGAAGAGCTCCGCCACACGCAACGTGCCTACGCGCGCGTTGGTGACGGTGGAATCCGTGACGATGGTGACGACGCCGGTGCTGGTCTTGGCGGCGTTGAGAACGGAGCCGGCGATGGGCGTGGCGGGCGCGCCCACGGAGAGCACGGGCTGCGTGAGGGTGACGCCGGTGGCGCCCAGCGTAAAGGTGACGGCCGCCGCGCTCAGCGACGTGGTGTCGACGCGGACGTTCTCGAGGCGGAACGTGTGCGTGCCAGCGTCGAGCGGAATGCCGCTCCATTCGAGCACGTTGGATGAAATCCGGCGAGCTTGAAAGACGCTGGGATTATCGCTGTTGAAGGGCGTGGCCGCGCGGCCCACACAGCCTCCGGCACAGAAAAACTGCTGGGCGGGAGCGGCGTCATCGCGAATGAGCAGCGCTTCGGTCCAGGTGTTGCTGTTGCTGTCGATGGCGGTGACGTTGGTGGTGATGACGGCGTTCGACGTGAGGGTGAGCGTGGCGAAGGGGAGCGTGCTGGCCTGCGGGTAGGTGTTGGGATTGTTGCACGTGACCAGCACGCCCACCAGCTCCGTGACTCCGGTGGCACGCAGACCGGGCGATTGCACGGTGGCGCTGCACGTGATGGGCGCTTGCGCCCAACCGACGGCGGCGCACGCCACGGCAAGAAGCGCACTGCGGCGCAACAGGCTCAACGCTCACCTCCGTTGAAGGCGCTGAAGAAGAGCTTCGTTTCCGCCAAGCCGGGCTCGGCCATCCAGAGCGGCGCGTCGTCGAGCGTATTCAAACGCAGCAAGCGGCCGTCGAGCTGGCGATCGAGCCGGGTGGGCGCGCACGGGCAAGTGGCCACGACGGAGTCGGCGCCAAGCCAGGCGAGTTCGCCGTTGCGGCGGGCGAGCAAGATGCGGTCGCCCACGGGGAGCGCGGCGGCCGTTTCGCTTTGCTCGGCCAGCAGTTGCGCGGCGTTGCTTTCGATGGCGATGACTCCGCGGGCCGTGGCGGCGATGGCGCGCTCGGACTTCGCGGCAAACTCGAGCGAACGATACTCTTCGCCGTCGAGCACCGCGTCCTGGCCGCCCATGCGGACGGCGAGCAGCTTCGCGCCAGCGGCGGCCAGCACTCGGTCGCCAGTGTCGTCGAGCGCGAGCAAACCGTCTTGCGCGACGGCGGCGGACCACTTCACGCGGGGCTCATTCGGCAAGCCGGCGAGCACATCGAGCGAACCGGCGCGCGCGACGACGGCATGGTCGCCGGAGGGATTGAAGCGCAGGCGATCGGGCGTTCGAGCGCGAGGGCGAGAGTCTGACGCCGGTCGAGGGTGATCAACACGAGCGCGCCATCGGTGGCGACCGCGAGCGCGTAGCGTCCGCCGGGAGCCACTTCCGCGCGCAGGAGGTCGCCGGCGTGAGGCAGCGCTGCGCCGACATAAGATGCGCCAGGCACCCCATAGATGGGCCGCAGCGCGCCGGCTTTCGCGTCGAACACGAGGCCCAGCGCGGGTGCGGAGAGCGAGCCGTTCTGCGCGTAGGCGGCGAGCGCGGCCAGAGCCAGGAAAGCGAGGCGCATGAGATCAACGTCCTCCGACGGTGCCGCCGCCGGGCTGGATGACGGTGGGCGACGGGCCCGCGGGTCCATTATTGCGCGTTCCCACGGCCACGCCGACGGCCGCGGCGGTGGCGGCGGCGGCCACGATGGTGATGATGAGGCCGGTGCTCATGCCGCCCGCGCTGGCGGCGGAGGCGACATTCTTCATGGCAATTTCCTTCGCGGCGGTGCGGCCCTGCGATTGCGCGCGCACGCGCATCTTGAAATTGCCACTGTGCGAATTCGGCCGGAAACCGCTGGCGATGGCGCGGCCCTGGGCGTCGGTGGTGACGGTGAGCGTCTGCGCGCCACCGCCGAACACGCCGCCGGCGCCATTGCCGGGCAGCGTGAAGGTGACCAGGGCGCCGCCCACCGGCTTGTCATTCTCGTCGCGCACTTCCACGATCGGTTCGCGCGTCAAGCCCTGTTTCAGGTTATTGATAGCGCCTTCGCCTTCGATCACGACGATGTCCAGCTTGCCGGCGGTCTGCGCGGGCGCGGGGGCCACCAGTAAGGAAACCAGGGCCAGGCTCAACCAAGAACGCACGTTCATAAAGGGTGATGCAATCCTTCCTCACTCTGGTATGCGGATTCCAGAGCTCAAAAAGTGACTCGGCAGCGCGGGGGAAGTGAATGACCAGTCGGGAAGCCGTTTCCCGCATACTATGATACGGGAGGTCGCGGCGGCAATGACCACCACTACCAATAAAATATTGTTACTTCTCTCCGCCTTCGCCCTGCTTTCGCAGGCGGAAGACACGCTGACGCCCCGGCAGCTCTTCTATTCGAAGAAACCGGCCGAGGCGCCGAAGCAGGTGGCGACGGCGCCCAAGAAGGCACCCGCGCGGAAGGCTCCGGCCAAGCCCGCACCGAGGGCTTCAGAGCCGGTGAAGCTCGAGGGCGGTGCGCAGGTGATGTACGCCACTACAGCGCCCGCGTTGGCGCTGCGTTGGAGCATCATTCAGGTGGAAGGGCCCGATAGCCAGTACGAAGTGATGGCGCGTACCTTCTCCACGGGCGACCAAGTGCGCATCCGGGTGCAGCCGAATCAGAAGGGCTACCTCTATGTGTTCGCGCGCAATTCGAGTGGCACCTGGAAAGCGCTGCTGCCCGGCTCGGGCGGCACGTCGAACGCGTTGAATGAGGGCGAGGATTTCGTGTTCCCCGGCGGGTCGAAGGCGATCGAGTTCAAAGGCGCGAAAGGCGAGGAGCGGCTGTTCGTGATGTTCGCGCGCCAGCCGATCGCCGATGTGGAAGGCGCGATGAAGGGCCTGGGCACCGCGCCGGACGGGAAGAAGGTGGAGTTGCTCTACGCGTTGAACGACACGCGAGTGGAGAACATGCGGCAGATGTATGCGCGCGATCTCGAGGTGGAAGAAGTGAAGCCGCAGGGCAAGCCGAAGCCGATGCGCGTTTCCGCCGGCGCTCCGCCCGCGGATGAAGCGGCCACTTATGTCGCCAGCAAGTCGGCCGCGACGGATGGCCGCCTGGTGGCGGAGATCAAGCTTACCCATCAATAGCCTTATGCGCACACTACTGGGTGTTCTTCTGGCGTGCGGCTGTTGCGCGGCGCAGGTAACTTTGGAGCGCTTGCGCGACGGGAGTTGGCAGGAGATTCCCGCCGCGACCGTGGTGGATTCCGGCGACCAGATCCGCTTTCGCTATCGCGCGGCGGGCGACGGTTTTCTTTATGTCGTGAATCAGGGGTCGAGCGGCGCGCGCGCGCTGCTGTTCCCTTCCCCTGAGGCCGGGCGCGACAACACGCTGAAGGCGGGCGCCGATTGCCTGGTGCCCGCTGGCGAGCACGTGTCGTTCCGTGTGAGCGGGCCCGAGGGTCTCGACGTGCTCTATTTCATTTCGAGTCCAGTGGCGTTGAGCGATCCGGACCGGCGCGCGTTGACGCGGCCGGTGAAGCGTCCGCCCGTGCTGTTGCCGCGCTGCGACGACGGTATTCTGCGGGCGCGCGGCGAATGTCAGGACGCGCAGGCGGGCGTGCGGCCGCCGTCAGCGCCGAACATCATCGAGTTTCGCTTGGCGCATCGCTAAAGCCAGCGTCGCGTGGAGCGATGGCGGTGGATCCGGAGCGGCGCGGGTCGCACGCGGTGCGTTCGAGAATGATCCCGGCGGAACTCGCGGCGGAAACGGTCTCGCGGACGGGCTTCGGCTTCGCTGGGCGCGAAGGCGATGGCCGCCAACGCGAGGAGAACAACGCGAATCAGCATGCGCATGAGACGTCGCTATTCGGGTTTGGTTAGCTTGCCGAGCACCCGAAGGGCGGCTTCCACCAACTTTTCGCCCGAGCCCTCGGCCACGCGACTGGTCACCACCTCATAATTGCCCTGCTGCCAGCCGGCGCGATCGGGATAGTACGTCACGGGCCCATGCGCGAGCGTGACGACGAACGTCCTCCTGAACGGCGAAGCCTTCTTGATGGCGAGGCCGAGTTCGACGAACACTTCGCCCGGCAAGGCGACGATGGCGAGATCGCGGCCGAAGGCGAAGGCTTGCACCTCGGCGTCGTAGGGCTCGCCTTTGCGCGCGGCGACGTCGAGCACCTTGTAGGCGAAGACGGTGTCGAGGAAGCTGACCTTCTCTTGTTTTTCGACGCGCGCGGCCAACGTGTGGGCCTTGTCGATCTCCTGCGCGTTGACGGCCGGCGGCACGAGCTTCACCGTCTCGCTGGCGGCTCGCACCGCGCCTTCGATGCGCTCGAGCTTCGTGTAGGTCTTGATCACTTCGCCGGCCAGCACCGTGCCGATGCGCTCCGCCTCTGCGTGGCCTTTCTGTGGACGGGCGTGGGAGACGTCGACATGATTGATGTTGCCCGCGGCGCCTTCGGTGAAGAGCGTCAGGAAGCCATCGCCTTTCACGCGCTCGAGCAGGCGGCGCAGGGTGAACGGATAATCGGCGGAGAACTCGAGCCCGCCGACGGTATCGAGATGCAGCGCGTAGTTCACCCACGCGGCGCGCGGGCGGCCTTGTTCATCGTCGATGGCGAGCAGGCCCACTTCGTCGTCGATGGGTCCGGCGGGGCGGGCGATCTTCGGGTTCAGCTTGCGGGATTCCAGCCGACGGTGCCGTCCTTCATGTGGAAGCGCCGGTTGAAGGCGAGCGATGCTTCGCGCCCGCTGCCGGCCTTGATCGTCGCCGGACGAAGATCGGCGTTGGCGAGCTTCACGCTGTCGGCGATGCGCTGCGGCAAGGCCTGCATGTAGGCGCTGAGGATCGGGAGGTCGCCGCCGGTGATGCGCTCCCGCGTCGACCCGGAGCGCAAAACGGGGCCGGTGTGCGAATGCGTGGCGGAGATCATCACGTGCGTTGCGGGGATACCGGTGGTCCTGGTGACGATGGCGCGCGCCTGCTCCACCACCTGCGGAGGCAGATTCACAAGGTCGCAGGCGACCAACGCCACGCGCGTTTCGCCATCGCGCAGCACGATGGCCTGCGCATAGAGATCGTCGTGCGTGCCCGTGGCGAGCCGTTGAGAGTAATAGCCGGCCATCGGCGTGCCGGGCTCGGGCGTAATGCGCACGCGGGCGCGGCCGGCGTCGAGCGCGGCGAGGCTCAGCAAGGCGATCCAGAGCATGCGCATAGCGTACCCTGGGATTTGGGTACTTTGCACGCGGTCGAGCACTTCCGGTCGCACATTCTCGGCAATCAGCGCCAGCTCACCATCTACCTGCCGCCCGGCTATGAGCATGGCCATGAGCGCTATCCGGTGCTCTACCTCAACGATGGGCAGAATCTGTTCGACGATCATCGCGCTTTCGTCTGGGGCCAGACGTGGCGCGTGCGTGAGACGGCCGATCGCCTGATTGAAGAAGGCAGCATTCGCCCGTTGATCATCGTCGGCATCGATCACGGCGGCGAGCGGCGCATCGATGAAATGGCCATTACGCGCGACCTGCGCAGCGGCCGCGGCGGCCAGGCGAAGCTCTATGGCCGCCTGATCACCGAAGAGATCAGCCGTTTGTCGATTCGCATTTCCGCACCTTGGCCGGCGTGCTGGATACGGGGCTCGGCGGCTCGTCGCTGGGCGGACTCGTCTCGTTGTATCTCGGCTTCCGCCTGCCACACGTCTTCGGCAAGCTGGCGATTCTTTCGCCGTCGCTCTGGTGGGACAACCGCATCATGCTCACGCGGGCTGCGCATGAACCGGCATGCGGTGAAGGCGCGCATCTGGCTGGATATCGGCACGCGCGAAGGAAGGTCGCACGTGCAGATGGTGAAGAACACACGGCTTCTGCGCGATGCGCTGCTGGCACGCGGTTGGCAGGCGGGACGGCATCTGCATTATGCGGAGGTGGAAGGCGCCGGGCACAGCGAGCAGGCGTGGGCGCATCGCCTGCCCGATGTGCTGCGCTTCCTTTATCCGCGCGAAGAGCCGGTGTTCCCGGAGGAGCCCCCGCTGCCGGACGACGATCCCATCTGGTAGCTCACGCGAACAGATAGGGCCGCCACGCGCTGACCTCGGCGCTCTGCCACATCACCAGGCGATGAGCCCGGCGTGGCTGGCGGTGGAGCGTCAGGCGCGCTTCGTCGGGCGTGCGGTCCGCTTTGCGGCGGTTGCACGCGTGGCAACAGGCCACCAGGTTTTCCCACGTCGACGCGCCGCCGCGCGAACGCGGCAACACGTGGTCGAGCGTGAGCTCAGCGGGCCGGAACACGCGCACGCAGTACTGGCATGTGTTCCGGTCGCGCAGGAGGATGTGAGGCCGCGACGCGCTGAGAGCTCCGCGCGGAATCCGGCGATAGGCGGTCAACCGGATCACGGCGGGCACCGCATGCGCGGCGCGGGCGGAACGAAGCTCGCCCGCGTCCCGCGCTTCAATGGTGGCGGCGCCTTTCAGCACCAGCACCACCGCGCGCCGGACGCTGGCAGTTTGGACGGGCTCGTAGCTCGCATTGAGCACGAGCACCGTTGATCGGCCAGACATGGGCGTCACCCTCCTTTCTTCTCGAGCAGATTCTCGAGCAGCCCCTCGAAGCCGCCGCTCACGGTGATGCGATCCACCTTGGCGGTGAGCTTCTCGAGCGTCTCGAGCTCCTTCAGCCGGACGAGCACCGGGTTGTCCTCCATCAACTTGGCGGTGTTCAGCAAGGAGCGCGTCGCCGCCGTCTCCTCGCGCCGGCGGATCAGGTTGGCCTGCGCCTCCTTCTCCGCCGCCACCACGCGATTGAGGATCTCGCGCATCTCACCCGGCAGGACGATGTCCTTGAACGCCAGGTTGAAGACGCGCACGCCCAGCTCGTCCATCTGGGCGCGCACCTCCGCCACCGCCTGCGGGTCGACGTCGGTTTTCTCCTCGAGCACCTGCTCGAGCGTCCGCTTGCCGAGCGTCTGCCGCACGGCGAGCTGCAGCGTCCGATAGAGCGTCTCGGCGTAGTCCTTCACGGCGGTCTTGGCGCGCACCGGGTCCACCACCTGGTATTCCGCCAGGATGTTCACCCGGATCGACACCTTGTCGCGCGTCAGGATCTCCTGCCCCGGCACCTCGAGCGTTTGCCGGCGCAGGTCGATGGTCTCGACGCGCGGCAGTCCCGCCACCTTCCAGAACGCATAGCGTCCCGGCGTGAGCGTGCGCACGAAGCGGTTGTCGACGAAGAGCAGGCCCACGCGGCCCTCTTCGACGGTCGCCAACACCGCGTAGGCCAGCAGGCCGCGCGGCTCGAGCGCGGCGAGCTTCGCCGGAGGCACCTCGAGCTGCTCCGCGGCGTTGATCACCTCGGCGGTGATCTCCGCCTGCTTCCAGTAGAGAGCGCGCTGCGCCGGGCCCTGAAGGCCGGCCAGCTTGCCCTCCACGAAGATCAACGCCACCTCACCGTCGCGGGTCTCCACGACGTTGAAGAAGCGCTCCACGATCTCCGGCCGGTTCTTCACCAGGAAGCTCGCCCAGTCCCCCGTGAAGAGCCCGGTGCGCAGCGAGTAGGTTTCGGTGCCGAGCGTGCCGGGCGCGCCGAAGATGCGGTAGATGCCGGGCTCGAGGATGCACGCGAAGCGGTTCCGGCGCGTCACCAGCACGCGCTCCTGGTCGCCAACGAGGATCTTCTTGTAAATGAACATGGGAGTTACTTCCTTTCTTGTTTGTTTATTATTTTGAGTAAACGCAAGTAAGTCCGCCCCCCGCTCTCCGGACCACGGAAGTCGAGCGGGAGTCTCTTCAAGAGGCCCGTCCTAAACCACCGGGCTGGCCAGTTTCAAAGGGATCGCAGAACGCGGCGTCCGCTGTTCAGAGTGAACGGGACCGGGTTGCGGGGAGCGGCGATGGGGGTTGGGAACTGCTTTGCAGGCAGTAAAGGGGATAGCGGGAATCGAACCCGCGACTCCGAGAGCTTCAGTCTCGTGCTCTTACCAGGCTGAGCTATATCCAGGGGAGGGAGGGCACGTGCCTTTCCACGCCGGCATGCGGTGACCGAGGCGGTCCGCACCGGTGAGGCGTTCGAACCCCAACCTTTGGCATAGAAGAATCATGAGTGTGTACCCAGGACTTAGTCTAACTACTTACGCGGATTTCGTCAAGAGTATAATGAACCATGTTTGTTCTGCTGCTGCTCTCCGCCGCGCGTTGAGTGACCAGGTCACCATCCGCCGCGATACTTACGGAGTTCCTCACATTCTGGCCCGCACCGAAGCTGCCGCTTCCTACGGGCTCGGTTATGCGCAGGCAGAAGACCACGCCGTCGAAATTGCCAAACGCTTCCTGGGTGCCCGCGGCCGATCGCACGAGGTCGGCGGAAAAATCGAAGACGACTTCCGGGTGCTCCAATTTCACAACGTCGAAGAATCGGAACGCGCGTACAAAGCCCTGCCGCCTCTGTACAAGATGCTCGTCGATTCCTATATCTCCGGCGTCAACCGCTACGTCGAAACGCATCGCGCAAAGCTGCCCGCGTGGATTCCCGTGTTCACCGGCGCCGACGTGCTCGCGCTCACCCGCTCCGGTGGACTCGCCGGCATTTCGAGCGCCGCGAACGCGCCGGACTTGAATCGCGAAGGCGACCTCGATCCCTACGTCACCGAAGCGGGCTCGAATGCGTTCGCGCTGCATGGCTCGCGGACGAAATCCGGCGCGCCGATCTCGTCGGCAATCCGCACCTGCAATGGGGCTCGCTGTATTGGGAAGCGCACGTGAAGGTGCCCGGCAAGGATCGATTTCTTCGGCTCCACGCTGCCGGGCATTCCGGTGCTACGCGCGGGCTTCAATTCGCATTTGGGCTGGGTGAACACGAACAACTCGCCGGACCTGGTCGATGTCTTCACCTTCAAAGCGCTCGAGGGCGACCAATACCTGTTCGACGGTAAACCGATGCCGCTAAAGAAGCACACGGTGAAAATCGGCGAGCAATCGCGCGACTACTGGGATTCGCATCTCGGCCCCGTGATCCGCCGCACGAAGGAGAAGATCTACGTGGTCCGCAGCGCGGGGCTCGACGCCGTGCGCTACTACGAGGGGTTCTATCTCTTGGCGAAGACGAAGAACTTGAAGGAGTTCAAGCAGGTGATGGAGCTCGGCCTGATTCCGTTCTCCCACTTCACCTACGCCGACGCGGCGGGCAACATCTACTACGCGTGGAACGCTCGCCTGCCGCGCCGCCTCGAGGACGGCACCGATTACACCCGCCCCGTGCCCGGTGAGCCCAAATACATCTGGAAGGACTTCTATGCCTTCCACGAGTTTCCGCAGTTGACGAATCCCAAGGGCGGCTACATCGCCAATTCGAATGATGCGCCCTGGTATACGAACCTGACGGATCCGCTGGACGCGACGAAGTTCCCGAAGACCTTCGAGAACGGCGACCTCCGCCTGCGCCAATCCGTGATGCTCGAAGCGCTGAACGGCAGCGACAAGAAGTACTCGCTCGAAGAAGCCTGGCAGCTCAAGCACACGAACAAGGTGCTGCTGGCCGATCGCCTGCGCGGGGATTTGATCAAAGCCGCGCGCGCCAATGGCGACCCTGACCTCGCCCGCGCCGCCGCCGTGCTCGAAGCCTGGGATGGCCACGTGAATGCGTCAAGCAAAGGCGCCGTGCTCTTCCTCGCTTTCGCGCAGCCCTACCTGAAGAGCAAGACGCCGTTCGCCGTGAAGTTCGACCGCGCCAAGCCGCTCGAGACGCCGCGCGGACTGGGCGACCCGGAGTTCGCGCTGAAGTGCCTGCGCGACGCGATGAAGACGACGAAGGCGAAGTACGGCGACGAAGCCGTCGCTTATGGCGATGTGAATCGCTTCCGCTGTCTGGAGAAAGACCTGCCGGGCGACGGCGCGTTCGGCACCTACGGCGTCTACCGCGTGCTGAATTTCGAACCGCAGCCTGACGGCAAGAACGCCGCCGGCTTCATCAATGAAAAGCGCGGCCACGCCGGTTTTGGCGACGCGTGGATTCTCTCCGTCGAGTTCACGAAGCCGTTGCGCGCCGTCTCCGTAATCAGCTACGGGCAGAGTAGCGACGCGCAATCAAAGCACGCCTGCGATCAGCTCGGCCTCTTCGCCGAGCACCGCTTCAAGCCGCTGTGGTTCACCGAGGCCGAGATCAAGAAGAATCTCGAGCGCGAATACAAGCCGGAGTGAGCGGCTACCAGCCCTTCACGACATTGACGCCGGGGATCGCCTTCTTCAGCTTGTCGATCCCCCGCGTCGGTCACTTTCGTCTGCCAGACATAGACGCTCTTCAACGCCGTCAGGCCGGTCAACTGTTCGAGACCGGCGTCGGTAACGGCGGTGCCGTAGAGGTTCAGATACGTCAGCTTCGTCAGGCCCTTCAGGTTCACCAAGCCCTTGTCGGTGATGGCGGTGTTCTCGAGGTGAAGCTGCTCGAGCTCGGTGAGGCCTTTCAAATAGCCGAGCGCGGCATCGGTAATGCCGGTCTTGCCCAGGTGCACCCACACCACTTTCTTCAACGCGGTGATGGGCGCCACCTGCGCGTCCTTGATGGCCGCGCCGGCCAGATAGAAGCTCACCTCACGGCGATCGTCGTTCTGGGCCAGCGGACGCACGGCGCCGCCGGCTTTCTCAATGGCGGCGATAGCGCCGGCTTCGTCGCCGGGCTTCACAGGGGCGGCTTTCGCCGGAGCCGCCTTCGCGGCGGCCGGCGCTTTCTTTGCTGCGGGCGCTTGCATGAGTCTCCCTACTACTTCTTCTTGATGGATTCAATGAACGCCATCAGGCGCAGGATCTCATCCTGCGTCAGGCGATTGCCAAAGGGCTGCATGGCGCCGCTGGCGCCGGCATAGATGGCCTCGAACATGCCCACGTCGTTGGCGACGCGCGGATAGGTGACCTGCGCATCGACAATGTTGGAGCCAATGCGCCCGGTGCCATCGGCGAGGTGGCACGCGGCGCACCACTGGTCGTACGTCGCGCGGCCGGCGGCGATGGCGTCCTTGTCGCCGCGATACGGGTTCTTGCCGCTCTTCTGGAAGTCGAGCACCTTCGGCGTCACCGTCTCGTTCGGATACTGCGTCAGCTTCAGTTCAGCGTTGTTCAGCGGATGGCGGAACACGGGCGCGCCGGAGGTGGGCGCGACGGTCTGGCTGATCTGCTGCACGGTCATCGCCGTCTCCTGGCCGGGCTTCACTTCGGAAGCCGGCACGATGCGCCACAGCGCGCCGGGCGGGTTGCCCATCGGGCCACGGTCGGCCGTATAGAAGCAATTGCAGTTCACGGCATACACATAGCCGTCTTCTCCATTGCCGCCGGCGGTGAACTGCAGATTGGTGTGCAGCATTTCCTGAAGCTGCCACTTCGCACCGTCCCACGCCAGGCCGAACAGGCGGCCCGTGCACCAATCGCCCACCAGATACGTCTTGGTCATGCCGCCGTAGTTCGCCACGCCCAAGCCTTCGATGGAGCAGCCATGGCCGTCCTTCAGCGGCGCGGCGCCAGGATAAGAAACCTCGTGCGGATACTCACCAGCGGGCAGTACGCCGACGGTGGGGCACTTGTCGTTGGGGCCCGTCATCGGGTGGCACCAGGAACCCTGCATCAAGTTCCAGCCATAGTTCTCGCCGCCCTTCGAGCTCTTCGGCTGATAGTGAATTTCCTCCCAGTGGTTCTGGCCCACGTCGGCAATGAACATGTCGCCGCTCTTGGGGTCGAAGGAGAACTCATAAGGGTTGCGCAGCCCGAACGCCCAAATCTCCGGCCGCACGCGCGTCTTGATCTTCGCGAAGTCCACTTCGCTGATGCCGAAAAGCTGCATCAGGCGCTCGTCGCGCGCGCGGGCGAAGGGGTTGTCTTTCGGAATCTTGTAGGGCACCGAATCGTCGTCGGCGGTGTTCACGTCGATGCGCAGCATCTTGCCGAGCCACGTAGTCAGGTCCTGGCCGGCGCCGTAGGGGTCGCCTTCCCAACCGCCGTCGCCGGAGCCGATGTAGAGAAAGCCGTCCGGACCGAACTCGATCTGGCCGCCGTTGTGGTTGTAGTAAGGCTGCTCGATCCGCATCAGCACTTTCGCGGTGGCGTTGGTGCGCTCCGGCGTCATCACATTGGGGCTCTTCGGATCCACCTGGAAGCGCACGATCACGCCGTCGCCATTGAACGGCAGCGAAGCGTAGTGCACGTAGAAATAGCCGTTGTCGCGGAACTGCGGATGGAAGGCCAGCGAGTAGAGGCCCTGCTCCACGAAGCCGGTTTGCACGTCGCTGCCCAACGGATTGATCTTGGTCAGATCGAGGAAGGGCTGCGGGTTTACCTTGCCGTCCTTGTTCACGATCTTCACGCGGCCCACGCGCTCCACCACGAAGAGCCGGCCGGTGCCGTCCATCGGGCTGGCGACGTTGGTGGGATCGTTGAACCCCTCGGCCACTTTCACCAACGCGACCTTGGGATTTCCGGGCAGGCGGCCACCGGGCCGCGCCACTTGTTCCTTGGTCGAGGGCAGGGTCTGAGCCAGCAACGTGGCAGCCACCAGTAACAGAAGGCGGTTGAAGCGCATCCGTTGCATTATACAAAGAGTGTTCTTCGTACTCCTGGCGCTGTCCACCCTGTCGGCGCAAGTCACCACCACCACGTTGAGCGGCCGCGTCGTGGATTCGTCCCAACAAGCCGTCTCCGGAGCCCTGGTACGAGCCTCGTCCCCCGCGCTCGACCGCGAAACCAGCACGCTCGCCGATGGCTCCTATTCGCTTCCCGCTCTGCCACCCGGCGTCTATGAAGTGGCCGTGCGCGCGCCGCGCTTTGCCGAAGCGCGCGCCAACGTGACACTCACCGTCCACACGCCGCGCCGCGCCGATTTCACGCTGGCCATCGCGCCGGTCACCCAGAGCGTCGAAGTGCGCGCCCAGGCGGACAGCGCCGAGCTCGGCGTCGCCATCGACCGCCAGCAGATCGCCGATCTCCCCTTGAACCGCCGCGATTTTCTCCAACTCGCCTTGCTCGCGCCCGGAGTCGCGCCGCCGGTGGAGGGCTCCCAGCTCGCCCAAAGGCAGTCGTTCGCCATGCATGTGAACGGCGCGCGCGAGGAAGCCAACGACTTTCTGCTCGACGGCGCCGACAACAACGATCCAAACACCAATCGCTACGCCTTGCAGCCGCCCGTCGACGCGATCGAGGAATTCCAGCTCGCTACCAATGGCCATAGCGCCGAGTATGGCCGCAATGCCGGTGGGCAGGTGAACGTCGTCACGCGCCGCGGCACGGACACCTGGCACGGCTTCGCGTATGAGTATCTGCGCAACCGCCATCTCGACGCACGCAACTACTTCGCCTCCACGCAAGCCCAGTACGTACGCAACCAGTTCGGCGGCGGCGCAGGCGGCGCGGTGAAGAAGCGCTCCACTTTCGTCTTCGCCAACTGGGACGGCCTCCGCGAGCGCCGCGGCATTCCGCGCGTCGCCACTGTGCCCACGGCGCTGATGCGCACTGGCAACCTGAGCGAGCTCCCCGGCACGCCGCTCGACCCCTTCACGCGGCAGCCGTTTCCCAACAAGACCGTACCCGCCACGCGCCTTCATCCCTTGGCGGCTCGCGTCCTCAATCTCTTCCCCGCCCCGAACCTGCCCGGCGCGGCGGGCAACCTGCTGACGCAGCCCGTGCTCGCCGGCGACCAGAACCAATGGAACGCGCGGCTCGATCAGCGCGTGCGCGACAAGCACCTGTTCACACTGCGCTACTCGAGCGGCACGCAGCAGCTCTTCGAGCCCTTCGCGCAGGATACGGCCAGCATCCCCGGCTTCGGCAGCGACATCGCGGATCGCGGCGACAATGCGACGGCGCAGTATCAGCATGTCTTCACGCCGTCGCTCACCGCCACCTTCCTCGCGGCCTACAATCGCGTGGCGCGCGCCGTCATCCAGGAGAACGCCCGCACCGACGTGAATGCCGCCTGGGGCGTGAACTGGCTGCCGCGCGCCGCGAGCGACTTCGGCTATCCCGCCTTCAACATCGCCGGCTTTTCGTCCGTGGGCGACACGACCCAGTTGCCCATCGATCGCACTGGCGACACCGTGCAGCTCAACACCGTAGCCGGCTGGACGCGCGCCCGGCACGGCGTGAAGTTCGGCGTCGAGCACCGGCGCAATCGGCACGATGGCATCAACAACATCCTCACGCGCGGCTCGCTCACCTTCTCCGGCGCGGTCTCCGGCACCGGCGCCAGCGACGCGCTGCTCGGCTATCCGTCGCTTGGCATCCAGGCCACCGCCGACGCGCTGCAGCAATTGCGCATGCACTCCACCAACGCCTTCGTGCAGGACGATTGGAAGGTCACGCGCCGCCTCACGCTGAACCTCGGCCTGCGCTATGAATACAACACGCCGGCCTACGATCCGCGCAGTCTGCTGTCAACGCTCGACGTCGCGAGCGGCCGTTTGCAGAGCGTGCGCAGCGGCACGTTGCCCGATCGCAACAACGTCGCGCCGCGCCTCGGCTTCGCCTGGTCGGTGGACGATCGCACAGTGATCCGCGGCGCCTACGGGCTCTTCTTCGACGCCGGTCTGCTGCTGGCGAATACGGCGCTCTATTTCAACCCGCCGCAGTTCGTCATCCGCGTCTTCTTCCCCACGGCCACTTCGCTGCTCACATTGTCCGATCCGTTCCCGCGCACCGGCGGCATCACGCCGCCCGCGTCGCTTAGCACGCTGGCGAAGGACGCCACCACGGCCTACATGCCACATTGGAACTTCAGCGTGCAGCGGACCGTCGCGCGCGGCACGGCGACCATCGCCTATGCGGGCTCGCAGGGGCGGCATCTGCTGCGCTCACGCGACCTGAATCAGCCCACGCCCGCCGCGGGCGATCTCTCCCCGCGCCGGCCGTATCCGGCCTTCGCCAATGTCTTCTACACGGAGTCCGGCGCGAGCTCGGTCTACCACTCTTTGCAGGTCTCGTACCAACGTCCACTTGCCCAACGCTGGTCGTTACTCGCCGCCTACGCCTACGCGAAGTCGATCGACGACGCCTCCGCGTTTCTCGGCACGCGCGGCGATAAGAACTTCCCGCAGGATTCGCGCAACTTTCGCGCGGAGCGTGGTTTGTCGAGCTTCGATCAACGCCAGCGCGCCACCGCCGCGCTGGTGTGGCGCGCGCCCGCGAAGCTCGAGACGAGTGTGCTGGCCAGTGCCGCCAGTGGTCAACCCTTCACACCCCTGCTGCGTTTCGACAACAGCAACACGGGCAATTCCGGCGGCCAGTTCGGCAACGATCGGCCGGACGTGCTCCGCAAGCCGTCGCTCGCAAATCCGGGGCCGAACGCCTGGTTCGACACCGCCGCTTTCGCCGTCCCCTCGCGCTATCGCTTCGGCTCCGCCGGACGCAACATCCTGACGGGCCCGGGTTTGGCGAGCGTCGATGCATCGGTCGCGCGCGGCTTCAAGCTCGCCGAGCGCGTGGCGCTGCGGCTCGAGGCGCAGGCCTTCAATTTCTTCAATCGCACGAACTTCGATCTACCGGAGCGCTTCGCCGACGAGCCGTCGACGTTCGGACGCATCTTCTCCGCGAAGGCTCCGCGCCAGATGCAGTTCTCGCTACGCTTGAGCTTCTGAGTGGCCTTCGGCGTGCATGCGGGTTGAGCATGCTCTGGCCACTGCTCTTCGCCCTTGCCCAGAATCCCGACCCCGGCGACATCATGCGCCGCATGGCCGATTCCTTCGAACGCGCCGAGGCCGAGCGCCGACGGTACGTCTATCACCAGACGGTCCGCGGCCGCCTGGTGCGCACCAACGGCCAGCTCGCCCGCGAAGAGAAGCGCCAGTACGTCGTCGTGCCCGACGAGACCGGCACGAAGAAGGACCTCACCACCTTCGAGGGCCGCTATCAGAAGGGTAAGGAACTGCTGCCCTACGACAAGGCCGGTTTCAAGTACAAGGGCACGGATATCGATGGCGACCTCATCTCCGATTTCATCGACGATCTGGTGAATGCCAAGGAATCGCGCGACGGCATTCCCGCTCATCTCTTCCCGCTCCAGAAGAAGGACCTGCCGGCGTATCGCTTCACCTTCCGCCGCACCTTCGAGCATCGCGGCCGACGCACGTACGAGATCGCCTTCGAACCGGCCAGCGAGAAGAAATGCTGGGATCTCGACGATAGCGAAATCTGTCATCCATGGAGAGGCCACCTGTGGGTGGACGCCGCCGAGCACCAGCCAGTCTTCATTCAAACGTCGCTCGCCTGGGAGCTACCGCGCGTGGTGCGCGTCGCGCTCGGCACCAACCTTCGCCAAACCGGCTTCGCGCTCCGTTATGACCGCCTCGCTGAGAACGTCTGGTTCCCGGCCAGCTACGGCACCGAGTTCCGGCTCGACGTTCTCTTCGGCTACAAGCGCGTCGTCACCCTGGCGATGGAGAGCCATGGCTTCCAGCGCACCGAAGTGAACAGCGAGATTGCGTTTCAATAAAGGAATGCAACGCCGGATTCTGTTGGCCGCGCCCTTCGCCGCCGCCATCGCCGCCCACGCTCAGGAACCCGCCACCATCAAGGTGGACGTCAGCCTCATCAATGTCCCGTTCACCGTCACCGAGCCCGACGGCCGCTTCGTCAGCGGCCTCCAGCGCGGCGACTTCGAAGTCTTCGAAGACGGTGTCCGCCAGACCATCGCCTTCTTCTCCCGGGCCACGGACATCCCCTTGGCGCTCGCCATCGTCGCCGACGTCTCCCCCTCGCAGGAGGACTTCCTCAAAGAGCACCGCCGTGATCTGCGCGACTTTCTGAAGACCATCCTCCGCCCGAACGATCAGGCTCTGCTCACCTGCTTCGCCGCCAACACGTTCGAAGTGGCCGCGCCTACCGCCAACGCCGATCAGCTGGAAGACGCCTTGAAGGATTTCCAGAAGGGCAAGGATCGCGACCGCTATCGCCGCCTCGGCTCGCCGGAGATTCGCGAGAACGCCTCGTCGGTCAACGACGCCGTCATCGCGAGCGCCCAGCGGCTCCAATCGCTCGACGGCCGCCGCGCGCTGGTGCTCTTCTCCGATGGCGAGGACACTTCGAGCGCGCACCACTTGCTCGATGCGATTGAAGCCGCGCAGGAACTCGGCGTCACCGTCTTCGCGCTCCGCTACACGCGCACCCGCCGCGGCCAGTGGACCGCGCGCAACAAGCAGGGCCGCGGCGTGATGCAGCGCCTGGCCGACGAAACCGGCGGCCTCGAGTTCGACGCCGACGAGCAGAAGAACCTGCGCGCGGCGTTCCAGCAGATCGCCGATACGCTGCGCGGCTCCTACCTGCTGGCCTACGCCAGCACGCAGGGCGCGCCCGACGGCACCTTCCGCAAGATCAGCATCCGCGTGAAGCGGCCGGGCCTGAAGGTCCGCCACAAGACCGGCTATTTCGCCCGCGCCTGATACACTGGCGGCTTGTCCACCCGCCGCCGTTTTCTCCATTGGCTCGCGGCCAGCCCGGCCCTGTCCGCGCAGCAGCCCGACGCGCTCAACGTCATGGACCTCGAGGACGCTGCGCGCAAAGCTTTACCGCCCGCGCATTACGGCTACCTCGCCACCGGCACCGACGACGATGCCACGTTGCGCGCCAACCGCGAGGGCTACCAGAAGCTCTATCTCAGCCCGCGCCGTCTGGTCGACGTCAGCGGCACCAACACCAGCGTTGAAGTCTTCGGCGAACGGTGGCCCACGCCCATCGGCCTCGCTCCCGTCGGCAATCAGAAGGCCTTTCACCCCATGGCCGAAGTAGCCGTCGCGCGCGCGGCAAAGGCAAAGGGCATCACGCCTTTTCTCTCCACCGCCGCCACCACCGGCATCGAGGATTTCGTCCGCGAGCTCGGCCGCCCGAGTTGGTATCAGCTCTACACGTCCAACCGCTGGGACGTCACCGAGCGTCTGGTGCGCCGCGTGGAAGCCGCCGGCGTGCCGGTCATCGCCGTCACCGTTGACACGCAGGCCGGGCGCCGCACGGAGACTTTCGAGCGCTTCAAGCTGCAGGACAAGCGCGAATGCCCCGTCTGCCACGGCACCAAGCCGGAGGACTTCTTCCGCCGCAAGCCGATGTACCAGGGCATCGACACCGTCGGACTGCGCACCACGTCGATGGCGTTCGATTGGAAGCAGCTCGAGCGCCTGCGCCAACTCGTCAAGGTGAAGCTGCTGGTGAAGGGCATCACCGTGGGCGACGACGCTCGCCTCTGCCGCGAAACCGGCCTCGACGGCATCGTCGTCTCGAACCACGGCGGCCGCGCCGAGGAGAGCGGTCGCGGGACCATCGAGTGTCTGCCCGAATGCGTCGCCGCCATCAACGGCGCCATGCCCGTCTTCCTCGACGGCGGCATCCGCCGTGGCACCGACATCTTCAAGGCCCTGGCGCTCGGCGCGAAGGCGGTGTTTATTGGCCGCCCGTACGTGTGGGGTCTGGCGGGCTACGGTCAGGCCGGCGTCGAGAAGGCGATCGATTTGCTGAAGGCCGAGTTCGATCTCGTCATGCGCCAGTGCGGCACGCCGTCGGTGGGCGCCATCACGCGCGAGCACGTGGGATCTCGTTGACAGGATGCACATGAAGATGTACATATAGAACATGGCCTCCCGCTATTCCATTGCTGAGGCGCGTGCCCACCTGCCCAGCCTTGTTTACCAAGCCGAATCCGGGACACCAGTGGAACTCACCCGCCGAGGGGAGCCTGTGGCGGTGCTCGTCTCGGTGCAGGAGTTCGAAAGGCTCCGGGGCCAGGTGCCGCGCTTCGACGAGGCTTACCGGCAATTCACTGAGCGGCATTCCCTGCGGGAGGTCGGCGTGGAGCCTGACTTTGCCTCGACGCTCCGTGATCGTGACCCGGGCCGCAAAGTGCGCCTGTGAAGCTCCAGTATCTGCTGGATACCAGCGTCGTGTCCGTGCCCGTTTGGAAGCAGCCCGATCCCCGGGTGCTGGAACGTATGCACGCCCACGCGGCGGAGTGCGCCATCGCGTCGCCAGTGTGGCATGAACTCGTTTATGGCTGCCGCCGGCTCGCGAAGGGAAAGCGGCGCGGCGCGTTGGAAGCCTATCTGCGCGACGTTGTGCGTCCGTCCTTTCCCATTCTTCCTTACGACGAAACCGCCGCCGCGTGGCACGCCGAAGAACGCGCCCGCCTCGAGGCCATTGGGCGCCCGACGCCTTTTGTCGACGGCCAGATTGCCGCCATCGCGGCCGTCAATGGGTTGATCGTCGTCACCTCGAACGAACGCGACTTCCGTCCATTTTCTGCGCTCTCGCGCGAAAACTGGTCCGCTCCACCGCGCCGCAACAAGTAGTAATCTATTCGCCCGGCAACCATCTTCGATTCGTGCGCTGGATCGCCGCAGATCCCATCGGCCGGCTGTACTTGCCACACCATCAACAGCGAGAACAAGCGAGCAGCGGGGGGACATCAAGCCAGCAATCACAACCCAAAAGCCGCCGCGTACCGCACCCGGCCCCGAACGCCATCCAATGCGCCCGGCTTCAAGGCCAGCGCCATGAACACCGGCTGCGGAAAGGGACTCTCGATGAATTCCGCCGCTTGCAGGCTGAAGCCGAAGCGCGGGTAGTACTCCGCATGGCCCACCACCAGCACAATCGCTTCGCCCCGCTCGCGCAGCCAGGCCAAACCATGCTCGATGAGCGCGCTACCAATGCCACGGCGCTGATGCACCGGATCCACCGACACCGGCGCCAGCGCGACGGCTTCCACCGCCCCGCCATCGGTATTTATATGCATCCGGCTGAAGAGAACATGCCCCACCACCATCGAGTCTTCCTCCGCCACAAACGACGCCAGCACGGCGCCGTCGGCGCGCAGCCGCTCGACCAACTCCGCTTCGTCCGGCCCACCGAACGCCTCGAGATTCACCCGGCGAACGGAGGCGGTGTCCACGGCTATTTCCTCGCGGATGATCATTCGGGCGCCGGAGTGAAGCGAACCTCATCCGCCGCCAGATACTCACCCGGTCGCGGACCGGAAAACTGAATACGAGCAATCCGCGCCCCCTTCACGGTGAGCGCGAACACCGGCGCGGGATCGCCCGGATTCTGGCGCGCGGGCGCGGCCGCCACGCTAGCCCGATCCAACACCTTACCCTCCGCATCCCACGCCTCGAGCACCGCCGGCACGCCAGTCGAGCCCCAGAATGACACTGTCACGGAGCTCGCCGGCTGAGCAAAGGTCGCTGACACGGGAATCGCCTCGAGCGCCATCGCGCTGGCGAGCCCCTTGCGCCCCGTCGCCAAGTGCTCGAAGAACATCACCAGGCCCTTCGCCTTCGATTGCCGCGGCGCATGCGCCAAGCGGAACGTCACGCCCTTCTCGACCCACTGCTCCAGGCGATTCGCCTTGTCGTTCGCCAGGTAAACCGCGGCGCCTTCGAAATCCACCACCACCGGTTCCGCCGCCACCAACGCCAGCACCAGCGCAACCGCGATCATGCCTTCTTCATCTCCAAGCCGGACATCGTGCCGGTGGACGACGCAAAGCGCTCCGTCTCGAGGCCCATGCGCTGCAGCATGGAGACGAACAAGTTCGGCAGCGGATAGTTCTGCTCCCGGTTGAACGCCAAGTGGCCGGCGTGCCGGAAGCCGCCGCCCGCGAAAAGAATCGGCATGTTCGCCGTGGAATGCGCGTTGGCGTCGCCCAAATTGGAGCCATACAAAACCATCGTGCGGTCCAACAGCGTGTCGCCTTCCTCGCGCACCGCACGCAAGCCTTTGAACAAGTCGGCCAGCAGGCGCATGTGCCAGGTGTCGATCGTCCGCAACTGCGCGAGCTTGTCTTCCGACTTTCCGTGGTGCGACAGGTTGTGATAGCCGTCGTTCAGCACCGCGCCGTTGATCTGCAACACTGGCGAGCTCACGCTATCCAGCATCAACGTCACCGCGCGCGTCGAATCCGTTTCGAAGGCCAGCCGCACCAGGCGGTACATCTCCGCCACCTTCGCCATGTACTGCGCCGGACTCGGCGGATCCTGCGGCTCGCGTTCCTTCACCACCGGCTTCGGCTTGCGCTCCCAGCCCTGCGACGCCTGCAAACGACCTTCCAACTCCCGCACGCTGGTCAGATACTGATCCAGCCGCGCGCGATCACTCGCGCTCGCGTCGCGACCGATTCGCCGCGCCTGATCGCTCACCGCATCCAGAATCGAACGGCCGGTCTCGAGCTCGGCGATCTTGGCGTCCACTTCCTTCGCCGTTCCCTGAATGAACATCTGACGGAACACGCTGGCCGCGCTTTGCTCCGGCGGAATCGCCACGCCGCTGCCACTCCACGAAAGCGATCGGAAGCCCGTATTCACGGCCAGCGTGAGCGAGGGAAACCGTGTCCGATTGCCGATGCGCTCCGCCACGTATTGATCAATCGAGATCGAGTTGCGGAAGGAACTGCTGGCCGGATGCGGCGCGGCCGTCAGGAAACTGATATCCGCCGGATGCCCTCCGTCCACGTTCGGATGCGACACGCCGGAAAGCACCGTGAAGTGCTCGCGATGCTCCGCGAGAATCTTCAAGTAGGGCGACGGCGTGTAATCACGTCCGGCACTCGAAGGAAAGAACTCGGCGGGCAGCAGGCCGAGATTGTTGCAGATGCCGAACATCCGGCGCGGCACTTCACCCGCCGTCTGCGCGCGCCCCATCACCTCGAGCAATGGCAACCCCACGCCCACGCCAGCGGCGCGCAGCAAAGTACGGCGGGAGAGACGACTGGTCATGCGGTAAGCCTCACTTGTTTTGAAACAACTCGCTCTCGACGATCCCCTGCACCAGGCTCCGCACGCCGTAGCCCGACGCCCGCGCGCGAGCCAGAATGCCCTCCACCACGGGCCGGTCCGCAAAGCTCGCCGGTGCGCCAGTGGAATAGAGCAATAACTGACGAACGAGATTGCGCGCCACAGTCTGCTCCTCCCGCGCGAGCAGCAGCTTCTTGAACTCGCGCACGTCGCGAAACGCCTGTCCCGAAGGCAGCGTCCCCGCCGCATCCACCCGCAACGCATGGCGGAAACCGAAGCGCTGCCCGGAAAAGCCAAAGCCCGGCTCCGGCGCGTTGTCGCCGGCCGCCGCGCGATAACGGTCACGCCAGCCGCCCATCACATCGAAGCTCTCGAGCGCAAAGCCCGGCGGATCAATCCGCCGATGGCAGGAGGCGCACGAAGGGTCCGCGCGATGCTTGTCCAGTTGCTGCCGGATCGTCACCGCGCCGCGGATATCCGGCTCTACCGCGGGCACGCCCGGCGGCGGCGCGGCCTGAAAACCAAGCAGCCGCTCCATGATCCACACGCCGCGCAACACCGGCGACGTGGTGGTGCCATTGGCCGTCACCTTCAGCACGCTCGCCTGGGTCAGCAAACCGCCGCGCACGGAATCCTTCGGCAGCGTCACGCGGCGCAACGGCGCGCCCGTCACACCCGAAATCCCATAGTGCCGCGCCAAGCGCTCATTGACGAACGTGAAATCGGAATCGATCAGCGTGCGCGCCGGCAGATCGCGGCGCAACAGCTCCGCCACGAACAGCCGCGTCTCCTCCATCGCCGCCAGCTTCAACGGATCGTCAAGCTCGTAGTCGTTGTAGAGCGTCGTCGAGGGCGACGTGTCGTCGATCTTGCGCAGGTCGAGCCAGTAATCCGTGAAGGCATCGACAAACCGCCGCGACCGTGCGTCCGCCAGCAGCCGCGCCGTTTGCGCCCGCAAAACGGACGGCTGATTCAGCCGCCCCGCCACCGACCGCAACTCGGCATCCGGCGGCGAGTTCCACAAGAACAACGCGAGCCGCGTCGCCAGCGCGTCGCCCGACAAGCGGCCCGGCGTCTCCTGCACAAAAAGGAAACCTGGTGCCGCCAGCACCGCCGTGTAAGCAGCCAGCATCGCCTTCGCGAAGCCGTGCCCCGCCTTCCTTTGCTGTTCAAACAATTCGATACAGCGCGTAAGCTGCGTCTCGTCCATCGGCCCGCGCCAGGCGCGCGCCGCGAAAGATCGCAACAACCGTTCCGCATCTTCTCGCGGCCGCTCGCTCACCACTTCCACGGCGACCTCTTCCATCCGCGGGCCGCGCCGGAAAACAGGGCCCGCATCGGCCGGCAAAGGTGGCGCCGGAATCTGCAGCGTCACGCCATTGGTCTCGCCGGCAGACAAGCGACGCAGCGGCAGTTGGCCAAATAACGTCTCGTACCCCGCCGCAGGCCCAGGCGAAAGCGGCCCCTCCACTTCGAGCCACTGAAACGCGACGCCCGGCATGCCATCCTTCTCGCCCAGCGGATTCGTATACTCGCGCTCCGTGCCGTTCACGCGCGTCCGGAACAGCCGCATGCTGTCGGTTTGAATCGTCTCGTTCGCCGCCAGCACCACCTCCACTTCATTCACGGTGGGCTCCGGCGTAAAGTCGAACGCCGCTAGCGGACGCGATTGTCCCGCGCTCTGCGCATACACGCCAATCGGCTCATTGCGCCGCCCCGGCCACACCTCGTCCGCATTCGCGCGCTCCCGCGTGGCCGGATAGAGATAAGCCGTCTTCTCCGCGCCGAAGCCAGTGAAGTTCCAATGATCCACGCCGCCGCCCGCCACCCAAATCGTGTAGCCCTTCACGCGAATCCGGTAGCGCCCGGCCGACGGCACGCGATAGCTCGACCAACTGAAGCCGCCCGCATCGGAGAAGATGCTCGACACGCGCCCCACGGCCTCGCGCTCCTTCGTCTCCGGCGCCGTGATCGGACTGCGGCCCGCCCGCACCTCCGGTTGCGCGTGCCCATCGAGCACCGGAAAATTCTGCCGGTCCGACCGCGTGTTGCCCTCGCGCGGCCACATGTTCCGCACCAACGACGGCTCCTGCCGCGCGTAGACCCTCGTCACCGCTGGCTTCGCCGCGATCAACCGCACCGCCATCGCCTCGCGCATCGCCAACTGCGCCGTGCTCAAATAGCGCGCCATCTGCACGTGCGAAACATCCAGCGCGGAGCCCGTCTTGTTGAAACGATGCGCGATGCCATCCTGCGGCAGCTTGTCCTTGATCTGCAGCCACGGCACACCCAACAGATCCCGCACGGCGTTCTCGTATTCGTCCGCGTTCAACCGGCGCAAGCCGGCCCGCCCGGTCTTCAAGCGCGCTGAGTTCTCGGAATCCGTCAACGCTGTCGCCAACTGCCGCGTGAAAGCCGCCGCTCCACTCGGCCGCGGCATTCCGGCAGGCGGCATCTCGCCCGCCGCCACGCGATCATGCACCTTCACCCACGTGCCGAAATTGTCGCCGTTTGATGGCTCGTAAGCCAGCTTCGTCAGATCGAGGCCCGCGCGCGGCGACTTCTCGCCATGGCAACTCACACAGTGCTGGCGCACGAAGCCATCGGCGCCAGCGAAAGGGGGAGCGGCCACACAGACCGCGGCGACAAAGAAAACAAGCGGACCGCTCCTCCCCACCATGCGCTTACGCCAACGCCTTCTTGTACAGCGCCAACAGCCGCGCCCAGGCCTTCTCCGCATCCGGCTCGTTGTAGACGCGCGAATCCGGCGGGCACCAGCCATGCGCCCCCGAATAGACTTCGATCTCCGCAGAAAGATGCGCCGCCTCGAAGGTCTCCTTCAACACGTCCTTGTCCTTCGGCGCGCGCTGATCGTCGTTCGACGCGATCGCCACCAGGAAGCTCGCCTTCGTCTTCGAAGCCTGCAGGTGCGGGCTATTCGGCTGATCCGCGCGCACCAGACCACCGCCGTGGAACGATGCCACCGCGCCCACGCGCTCCGGCATCGCCGCCGCCGTGCGGAAAGCGATGGGTCCGCCCATGCAGTAGCCCTGCGTGCCCACCTTCTTGTTCGTGGCCACCGCGCCCTGCTTGTCCAGCCAGCCGATGAACGCCTTCGCGTCCGTCATGTGCGTGGTCTCGCTCAGGCTCTGCGCCAGCGGCATCAGTTCCTTGATCTCCGTCTGCGAGCCGTTCGACGCCGTCGGCGCCTTCTGCTTCCGGTAGAACGGGTTCACCACCAGCACCGCGTAGCCCGATTCCGCCAGCCGCTTGCCCATCTGCCGGAACGACGGCCGCAGGCCAAAAATGTCCGGCCAAATCAGCACCGCCGGGGCCTTGCCGGAAGCCGGATGCACGAAATAGCCATCCGCCGTGCCGTCCGGCGTCGTGATCGTCACGTCCGCTTCCTTCACCGCCACGGCGTTGGCCACTTGCGGCAGCATCATCGCCACGCCCGCGCCCAACAAAGTGCCGAACTGCTTGCGGGTCACGAGCCCGCGAGCTTCATACTCTCTCAAATCATCGTCAAAATGAATCTGATCGCACATACAGTCCTCCTTGGAAGGCGCCCTGACCCTCGTAGTTTAACCGCCGCCCGCTCAAGCCCGCAATTCCTGAATCAATTGCGTCGCGCGGTCATACAGCATGCTCGTATCGTTCGAACAGCCCAGCAACAGCATTCCGCGCTCCTTCCAGAACTTCGCCAACGCCGGCGTGCGCGTCTGCGTGCCCGGAATCACGCCGTGCTTCACGCAGCTCTCGCGGATCTTCTCCATCGCCTCCACCATCTTCGGATGCTGGAAATCGCCCGGCACGCCGAGCGAGATCGATAAATCCGCCGGCCCCACCATCACTGCATCCACGCCCGGCACCGCCAGCAGCTCATCGCGCCGGTCCACCGCCGCCGCCGTCTCGATCTGCATCACCACCATCTGGTTCGCGTTGAAATGCTCAATCACCTTCGCAATCGGGTGCGCTTCGTAATTCGTGTTCACCACCGTCAGCCCGTAGCCGCGCACGCCCACCGGCGGGAACTTGGCCCAGGAAACCGCGCGCGCCAACGTCTCCGCATCCTCCACGCGCGGAAACACCACACCGCCCGCGCCGGCATCCAGCGCCCGCGCCACCAGCGTGTATTGAAGCTCGCCCACGCGCACCAGCGGCGTCACGCCCGCGTGCGCACCCGCCTGGCACAAATCGGCGATCGTCTCGAGATTGAACGAGCCGTGCTCGCCGTCGACAAAGCACCACGTAAAGCCAGCCGCACCCAGCACCCGCAGGAACTCTCCCGTCCGCAGCGTGCCGAACCCGCAGCCGTACTGCACTTCTCCGCGCCGCAGCGCCGCCAACAATGGATTCGTCTTCATGAATCCTCGATTCTATCTGGCACAATGATCGTCATGCACTCGCTCGCGCTGCTGGCCTTCCTCGCCGCTGAACTCACGCCGCCCGTCGCCCCCCGCAAGCCCCACGTGGAAACGCTCCACGGTCAAAAGGTTTCCGACGATTGGTTCTGGCTGCGCGAAAAGCAGAATCCCGAAGTCCGCAAGTATCTCGACGCCGAGAACGCCTACGCCGACTCCGTGATGAAGCCCTACGCCCCGCTGCGCGACAAGCTCTACCAGGAAATGCTCGGCCGCATCCAGCAAACCGACATGGACGTGCCTTATTCGAAGGGCGGCTGGCTCTACTACACGCGCACCGTCGAAGGGCAGCAGTACCCCCTTCGCGCGCGCAAGAAGACGGCCAACGCGCCGGAGCAGCTCCTGCTCGACGTGAATGAGCTCGCCAAGGGCCAGCGCTTCATGAACGTGCAGCGCTTCGAGCCCAGCGGCGACGCGCAGCAGATCGCCTATACGACGGACAACATCGGCTACCGCCAGTACAAGCTCTTCGTCAAGGATCTGCGCACCGGCAAAACCAGCGCCGCGCTCGCCGAGCGCGTCGGCTCCGTCGCCTGGGCCAACGACAACAAGACCCTCTTCTACACCGTCGAGGACGACGCCAAGCGCCAGTATCGCCTCTATCGCCACGTGCTCGGCGGCACCAAGCACGACCTTCTCTATGAAGAAAAGGACGAGCGCTTCAATGTCGACGTAAACAGTACCCGCAGTGGAGCCTGGCTCGTGCTGACGATTGGCAGCCACACCACCAGCGAAGCCCGCGTGCTCTCCGCCGCCGACCCGCAAGGCACCTGGCGCTTGGTCGAACCCCGCGCCGCCAACCAGGAATACTACGTCGACCACCGCGGCGATCGCTTCTTCATCCGCACCAACGACAAGGGCCGCAACTTCCGCCTCGTCTCCGCGCCCGTCGCCAGCCCCGGCAAGGCGAACTGGCGGGAAGAACTCCCGCATCGGCCGAACGTGATGCTGGCCGATTGCGACGTGTTCGCCAAACACACTGTCTGCTTCGAGCGCGAAAACGGTCTGCCCCACCTGAACGTCATCGCCGCGCAATCCCACCGCATCGCCGTACCCGAAGCCGTCTACAGCATCTTCCCCGGACAAAACGAGGAGTTCGACGCGGCGACGTACCGCTACAACTACCAGAGCTTCACCACGCCGCCTTCGATCCTCGACTACGACCTCGCGAGCCACAAGAGCACCCTGCTCAAGCGGCAGGCCGTGCTCGGCAAATTCGCGCCCACTGACTATCAAGCCGAGCGCGCCTGGGCCACCGCCAAGGACGGCACCAAGATCCCGATTTCGCTGGTCTACAAGAAAGGCCTGAAGCGCGACGGTTCCGCGCCCATGCTGCTGAGCGGCTATGGATCCTACGGCATCAGCCGCCCGGTGAACTTCTCCGTGCCCAACCTGAGCCTCCTCGACCGCGGCGCCATCTACGCCATCGCCCACATCCGCGGCGGCGGCGAAATGGGCAAGGCCTGGCACGACCAGGGCCGCATGGGCAACAAGAAGAACACGTTCACGGATTTTATCGCCTGCGCCGAATTCCTCATAGCGCAGAAGTTCACCTCCACGCCGAAGCTCGTGATCGAAGGCGGCAGCGCGGGCGGCTTGCTGATGGGCGCCGTCGTCAACCTCCGGCCCGACCTCTTCAAAGCCGTCATCGCCCACGTGCCCTTCGTCGACGTCATCAACACGATGCTCGATGAATCCCTGCCGCTCACCGTCGGCGAATTTGAAGAATGGGGCAACCCAAAGAAGAAGGACGACTACGCCTACATGAAGACCTATTGTCCTTATTCCAACCTCGATCGCCGCGGCTTCCCCGCCATGCTGGTAAAGACGAGCTTCGACGATTCACAGGTCTCCTACCATGAGCCAGCGAAGTACGTCGCCAAGCTCCGCACCATCAAGACGGACAAGAACCCGCTGCTCTTCGTCTGCAACATGGCCGGCGGCCACGGCGGCTCCTCGGGCCGCTACGACAAACTCAAGGAAATCGCCTACGACTACGCCTTCTTCCTCTGGCAAGTGGGAGCCGCGCAGTAGAAAAAGGAAAAGGGAGATCCGCCCCCGGCCCCCCTCTTCCTCATCTGTGTTTATCTGTGTTCATCTGTGGCCATGAAAAACCACAGCACAAACTACCGCTGATTCGCCTTCAGAATCTTCTTCCGCAGCCGGATCGACTTCGGCGTCACCTCGACGAACTCATCGTCGCGAATGAACTCGATCGCCTGCTCGAGATTCAGCAGCTTCGGCGGCACCAATCGAATCGCCTCGTCCGCCGACCGATGCGCGCATGTTCGTCAGCTTCTTCTCGCGCACGATGTTCACGTTCAAATCCGCATCGCGCGCATTCTCGCCCACGATCATGCCTTCGTAAACCTCGGTCCCCGGCTCGATGAACATCTCCCGCGCTCTTGCAGGTTGAAGAGCGAATAGCCCGTCGCCGTGCCCGCGCGGTCCGCCACCAGCGACCCCGTGGGCCGCTGCGGAATCTCGCCCTGCCATTCAACGTAGCCCGCGAACAGCGAGTTCATGATCGCCGTGCCGCGTGTATCGGTCAACAGTTCACTGCGCAGCCCGATCAGCCCGCGCGAAGGCACCTTGAACTCGAGCCGTGCGCGGCCCGTGCCATGGTTGATCATCTTTTCCATCTTGGCCTTGCGCACGCCCAGCTTCTCGATCACCACGCCCACGAACTGCTCCGGCACGTCGATCGTCAGCAATTCCACCGGCTCGTTCGTCTTGCCGTCGATCTCGCGCGTCAGAATCTCCGGCTTGCCCACCATCAGCTCGAAGCCTTCGCGCCGCATCATTTCACCAGAATCGCCAACTGCAGTTCGCCGCGGCCCATCACCTTGAACGAGTCCGGCGAATTCTGCTCCACCTTGATCGACACGTTCGTCAGCAGCTCTTTGTCCAGCCGGTCACGCAAATTGCGCGACGTCACATACTGCCCCTCGCGGCCCGCGAACGGCGACGTGTTGATCGTGAAGTTCATCGCGATCGTCGGCTCGTCGATCTGAATCTTCGGCAGCGGATCCGGGTTCTCCGCGGCGGACACCGTCTCGCCGATCGTGATGCCTTCCACGCCGGCGATCGCCAGCACGTCGCCCGGTCCGGCCAGCGTCTCGTCCACGCGCTTCAGGCCTTCGAACGAATACATCTTGGTGATGCGCGTCTTCTGCGTCGAGCCGTCCAGCTTGCAAATCGACACTTCATCGCCGTGCTTCAGCGTGCCGTTGAACACGCGGCAATCGCGATACGGCCCAGGTAATCGCTGTAATCGAGGTTCGCCACCAGCACCTGCAACGTCGCCTCCGGATCGCCCTTCGGCGGCGGAATGTGCTTCACGATGGCTTCGAACAACGGCTCGAACGTCTCGCTCGGGTCGTCGGCGACATCTTCGCCACGCCGTTCTTCGCCACCGCATAAATCACCGGAAACTCGAGCTGGCTCTCGTCGGCGTCCAAGTCGATGAACAGGTCGTACACCTCGTTCAGCACTTCCTGCGGACGCGCGTCCGGCCGGTCGATCTTGTTGATCACCACAATCGGCGTCAGCCGCGCTTCCAGCGCCTTCATCAGCACGTAGCGCGTCTGCGGCAGCGGACCTTCGCTGGCGTCCACCAGCAGCATCACGCCGTCCACGATCTTCAACGCGCGTTCCACTTCGCCGCCGAAATCGCTGTGGCCCGGCGTGTCCACGATGTTGATTTTCACATCGCGATACTGAATGCCGGTCGTCTTCGCGAGGATCGTAATTCCGCGTTCACGCTCGAGCTCGTTCGAGTCCATCACGCGGTCTTCCACTACTTCGTTCGACGGTAGATGCCGCTTTGACGGAACATTCCGTCCACCAGCGTGGTCTTACCGTGGTCTACGTGCGCAACAATGGCGATGTTCCGGATGTGGGAACGGTCATGAAAAGACATGTGTTGAGAAAAAGGGCGGGAATCTATAGGATCGCACGTTTTGCGTTACCCTGCAGGCATGCTGGCCGGTTTGCGAATCTGTCGTTCGAAGTGCGGCGCGCGGTGAAATGCAAACCCTCCTGGGCAAGCAAGGCGGCAGCGCCGATTTCGTCCAGACATTCCGAGAAGTCACCAACGAAGTCAACGACGACGTCCTCGCCTTCGGCGCCGAGCTCCTCGCCCGTCAACACCCGCTCGTCCTCTGCTTGACCCGGCGTCGCCGTCAAGCGCCTGCTCGAGCAACTCCGCACCCAACACTCCGACGCCGACTCGTCGACTCCCTGCGCGCGACGGTCACCATGTGCCGCGGACCCAAGCCCAGCGCGGCGCTCCGGGAAATCGGCGTCGTGCCCACCGTCGTCGTCGGCGAGCCCAACACCTGGCGCGAAGTCCTTGCCCTCATGGCGCCGCGCACCGAAAGCAGCCTGGCCGTGCTCGAGTACGGCCGGCCTGACGACCGTCTGCTCGAAGGCCTCCTCCGCCAGGGCCGCTCCGTGCGCCGCGTGCCCGTCTACCACTACGACCTCCCCGCGGACACCGCGCCCATCGAAGCCGCCGTGCGCCGCCTGGCCGCCGCCGAGTATGATGTCTGCTTGTTCACGTCTTTCGGTGCAGTACCACGGCCTCGCCGAAATCGCCCGCCGCCTGAACCTGCTCGACGCCTTTCCGCGCCGGCCTGAACCAGGCCTACGTCGCCGCCATCGGCCCCACCATGGCCGAAACGCTCGAGGACGACGGCATCAAGGTGCGCTTTCAGCCTGGCCATCCGAAGATGGGCATCTTCGTCACGGAGCTCGCCCGCCAATGCATTCGCTCTTAGTCCTCACCACCCTCGCCCTCGAAGGCATCGCGTCGGTCACGCTCCGCGTCTCCACGGCCGACGCCGCGCGCCGCCACTACAGCCAGCATCTCGGCTTCGCGCTCGAAGCCGGGGGCGACGATCTGGTCGCGCGCGTCAGCCCGGAGCAGACCATCCGCCTGCGCCCCGGCCTTCAGCCCAACGAAAATCAGCGCCTGCTCGAATTCGCCTTCGCCACGCGCGACCTCGCCGCCGAGCACCGCCGCCTCGCCCGCCACTGAAGCCGTCGCCCATTGCTAACGGCTCCTTCACCCTTCGCGACCCCGACGGCAACCTCATCCGCATCGTGCCCATCGACAACGGCGCGAAAACAGCGAACACCGCCATCTCCCAACACCTCGAGCACCTCGGCGTGCTCGTCGAACGCAAGAACCAAGCCGCCGCGGAAGACTTCTATGGCAAGGTGCTCGGCCTGCAGGAAGTGTGGCGCTGGTCGCCCGCGAAGCTCAATCTCATCAAGTACCGCGTGCCCGGCCACCGCGCCGACATCGTCGAGCTCATGATTCACGACTGCGGCCTCACCCGCCAGCGCATCGGCAGTGCCGCCCACATCAATTTCGCCGTGCGCGACATCCATGTCACCCACCGCGCCCTTGTCGCCCGCGGCGCGCAGGCGCCCCTTCGCGCGTCAACGCCGAAGAGATCTGGGCGATGAACCTCTTCGATGCCGACGGCACCCGCACGGAGATTCAGGATCCCGTCTACGTCCCGCACGCCACCATCACCGAAGAGACCGTCCACGGCCGCCCCGCCTGGATCCTCGCCAACGGCAAGCTCCGCATCGCGCTCCTCCGCGGCGGCGGCCACATTGCCGAAGTCCGCCAGTTGAGCGGCGACACCACCAACCCAATGCGCGTGCCGCATTACACCCCACCATCGACCCGCACACCTACGACCCCGCCCAGCACGACGCCCTTTACGGCCCCGATCCACACCGTTGGCTGTCGAGCGGCTACATGGGCCACCTGCTCTGTTTCCCTGGTACGGCCCCCGTCGTCGCCGGAAGAGATCAACGCCGGCCTCGGCAACACGGCGAGGCTCCCATTGTCGAATGGAAGGAAACCAAGCGCGCCACCACGCAGGACGCCGCCGTCCTCGAAATACGGCGCCGATCTGAAGAAGTCCCACTACCGCGTCACGCGCCGCGTCACCTTGCCGCGCGGCTTGAAGCAGGCCACCGTCGAAGAGTGGGTGGAGAACCTCACCGATCAGGATCGGCCCATGCAATGGATGCAGCACGCCACCTTCGGCCCGCCCTTCATCGAGCCCGGCAAATCCGTCATGCGCATCTCGGCCGTCCGCGCCGAGCCCGCCTCGAGCGACCTCACGCAGCGCACCATGCCCGCCACGCCGAAATCCGGCAGCTACACCGCGCTCCTGCTCGACGCCAAACGCCCCACGCAATTCTTCGCCCTGCGCCATGCCGATCGCCCCTTGACCATCGGCTACGTCTTCCCCACCGCCGGCAACCTCTGGGTGGGCGATTGGCAGGAGAACCAGCGCAACCAGCAGAAGCCCTGGAATGGCCAAGTCATCGCGCGCGGCATCGAGTCGGCAACTCACCCTTCGCCGAGGGTCTGCGCAAAGCCATCGATCGCGGCCAGCTCTTCGGCGTCCCCGCCTATGGCTGGATCGGTGCGCGCCAGAAGTTGAAAACCGAATACACTCTCTTCCTCACCGAAAGCGGCGTCACCGACGCGATACTCGAAAACGGCGTCGTCGTCACCAAGCAATAATGTCCCGCTGGATCCCGCTGCTCGCCTTCGCCCTGCTCGCTTTCGGCATCGAGCGCTGGGAGCTTGGCTGGCCCCTTCGTCCGACCCCCTCGGGCAAATCCACGCCCAGGACGAAGCCGTCTATTCGTCCACCGCCATCACGATGGCCATGGACGGCGATTGGCTCACGCCGCGCTTCCTCCATCGTTTCGCCATGTACAGCCGCCGCTGCCTATTGGCTCGCGGCGTCAGCGCAAAGCTCCTCGGCCCCTCAGCATTCTCACTCAGACTGCCATCACTCTTGGCGGGCGCCTTCGGAGTGACCATCGTCTTCCTCTGGGTCCGCCGCGAGCGGTCGTTGGCGAACGCGCTCCTCGCCGCCGGCTTCGTCGTCTCGAGCACGCTCTGGTATTCGCTCTCGCGCCTCGCGCTCGTCGACGCGCTGCTCGCCACGCTCTCCCTCGCGGCGCTTTACGCCCTCTCGCTCGACCCCAAAGTGGACCAGCGCAAGACGGCCGCGCTCTTCGGCACCGCCGCCGGACTCGCGCTCATGACGAAAGGCATCGCCGGCCTGCTGCCGCTCTTCGCGCTCGGCGTCTATTGGCTCTGGCAGAGGCCGCGTTTCGCCAACGTGCTCCTCACCGGCGGCATCGCGCTCTTGGGTCGCCGCGCCGTGGCATCTCTATCAGCTCGCCGTCCACTCGCGCTGGTTCCTCGCCGAATACGTCGGCGTCGAAATCCTGCGCTACGCCATGGGCGCCCCGCCGCAGACCTCGAGCGATTCCACCGCCGCCTTCTACTTCATCCGCCTTCTTCAAGCTCGACCCCGTCCTCGCCACGCTCGGCGCTGGCTCCCTGATCTGGGCCCTGTGGAAACGCCAACTGGCGCCGGTGGTCTGCCTCGCGGGCATCCTCATCGCGGCCGTCTTCGGTACCAGTACCGCAACATTGCCTACTGGCTCCCGCTCGTCCCCCTCGCCGCCATCCTCATCGGCCGAGCGCTCCCCGCGCCAGCGCTAGCAGTGGGCCTCGCAATCAAATCGCCCTCGCCGCCTCACTCTACGTCTCCAGCTACCAGACGCCCGTCACCCCCGCGCTCCGCGCCTATTGCGACCAGGCCCGCTCCCACCACCTCTACATAATCGGCCTCGACGACGACTTCCACGCCACCGCGCTCCCGCTCGCCCACGTCCGCTACATCCTCATCGCGCCGCCGCCCCGAAATACGGCGCCGCCGCGCTCGATTTCCGCCGCCTCGGCGTCACGCGCACCGCGCAGGAGTATCTCGCCAACACGCCCCCGCTCGACGACCTCCTCCGCGGGCCCTGCCCGATCGCCGCGCCGTCGCCACGGTGATTCTCGCCGCCCAACGACGCCGAGGTCCGCCAGCTCATCGCCGCCCACCCCGAAGCCGATTTCCTCGCCCCCGCCGCCTACGCCTCGGATCTGCACGATCACCAGGAAGTCCCGCAAGGCCGCGTGCTGCTGCTGTCCAAGGAAAGGCGTCCGCCGAACATCCGTCGCTGGCCCTGCCGGCTTTGAACTATTTGCGTCGCGGCCATTCAAAAACGCTCGAACCCGGGCGACCGGCCTCTTCTGGGGCATCCAGCCGTATCGTCCTGCCTTCCCATGGTTTGGGATCCTCGGACGAGCGCTTATTTGCCCTTCGACAGATCTATCTCGAGCTTTGTTCCACTGCTCACTGGGTACGTCTTTACTATCTGTTGGTGCAGTATGCTCTCGCCATCCATCACCACTACAATGTAGGCACTGTAATCCAAGCCCGTGATCCGAAAGTGCCCCCGTTCGCGACACGAGTCTCGCCGCCGCCGACTCCGCGTACGGGGATGACCTTCACCCAAAGTTCCTTTGTCGTATCGCTTCGCTTTATTCGGCCACCGATTTCGGCAGGCGGGCGGCGGGCAGCCGATTGATCCCACGGAAAGCTCGACACGCACAAACGCCTCCGGCTGGAAGATTTTGAGTTCGCGTCGAGTAGTGGCGAAGCCCAACGCGCGAACCCGAAGCTCGTAGTTACCGTAGAGCACTTCAGCGTCTTTGCTCGTCGTCTTGACCAGGTCACCGGAAGCGCCCAACGGGCATCAACTCGATTTCGACATCTGAGATAGGCGCGCCGGTCAGGTCGGACGCGAATACGTGCAGTCGGCTCTTTCGAGTCTCAGGTATCTGAACGCACTCGCCGAAGAGAAGTGCCGCTGTGCAGAACACCAACAGAAATCGCTTCCGCATACGCCCAGATCATAGCTCACGGCGATGTGTCGATAGCTTGCTCGCCGGGCGGCAAGCCGGATTGCGAGAAAACTGAAGCTGACGGGCCCAATGCGGGCGCCGCCGCAGCATAGTCTGCAGCATCACGCCCGACCCAACCACTTCCAGCCTCCGCTTTACCTCGCGGTAGGGGTTGGGGCTTGAGCCGCGCCAACCTCAACCTCGATGAGTCAAACCTGCGGTGGACGGGTAGCCTGTGGTGGTTCGAAGTAAAGTCAACGCCTCGGCCTCGGTTTCACCTTGGCTTGCGACCTCAAGTTCGAGGCAAGGGCGACGTACCGGTCGCCACTCTCGCAGACAACTGGCCGCAAATGGACGTTTCATGGGTTCTGTCATTGGCGCCGCGCACTCATCGGCCAAGATCCCAGCCCTGGGGCTGCCGGCTCTAACGCGCCGCCTGGAGTTGCTCCCAGTTATTCCACTCCTCCACGATCTTGCCGTCGACAATGTGCGCGATGTTGATCCCGATCAGCGTAATCGGCTCTCCGGTCGCCCGCACCTTCACCTGGGCCGTCATCCGCGTCACCACCTTCTCCCCATCCACCAACTGATCGTTCACCTGAAACGAATCCTTGGAGTAGATGAAAAGATTGTGGAAGTGCAGAATGCTCTGCCGGAATCCCTCCAGATCGCGGTCGCCCCGCCGACGCATGCCCCACGTAGTGGGGTGCGATCACTTCCTCCAGGGCCGCCAGGTCGCCCGTGGCGTAGATGTCCACCAAACGGCGAAAAACCGCCTTTCGAGACTCCGCAGCGTCATCTGCCATTGCCTTCTGCATCACCCGCTCCCTTTCTCGCTTGGCGAGTTGTCAAGGCTAGCACACTCGAGGGCGCCCGCCTCTGCACCAACGGCCCGCCAGCCGAAGGGAAAGCTCCCCTCCGCCAGCGGGCCGTCCAAGCCGCGCTTACCGCTACCGCGCAATCGCGATATCGGTCGTCGCAAACGCCCCGATGTTCGTGTTGCCCAGCCCCACGAAATCGATCGCCCCCGACGCCCGCAACCGCGAATAGAAGTACACGTTGTACGTCCGCGGCCACGCGAAGTAGATCCACATCTGTCCGCCGCTGCAATCCGGCGCCACTTGATACTGGCCCGGGTCGCCGCTGTTCGACACATTCGGCAGGGGCGCCGGCGCGGCGCGATCGGCTGCTGCAGCGCCCGGTCCGGATACGTCGGCGTCAGGAACGCCGTCAACAGACCACGCGGATCCAGGTACGACGGCTGATACGCAAGGTTCGCCGACCCAATCACCAAACGGCCCACCAGCGCGGGCGTTGTGTTCGAAGGCGTGCCGGTGATGCCGGAAAGCGTGGAACGTGTTGTAAGTACCGCTCAACAGGTTCAGCGCCGGAGTCACCCCGGCCGGACACGCCGTCGGCGCGGGCCACGCCGTGCCGATCTGCGAATAGCGCGTGATGTCGGTCGGGTCCACATAAGGCACCGGAAACGAGTTCGGGTTGATATTGTTCGTCGTCGAACGGAACGTCAGCACCCGGCCATAGGCCGCACTGCCTCGTGCGAAGAAGTTCGCCTGAATGCCCCCGCCGTCGGGACCGAAGTTGTTGTTGAAATAGATCGTGCCTTGGGTACAGTTGGCATCGGAAAACGAATACGATCCGCGCCCACTCCGCCCTGATACACATACTCACCGGCTTGCCCGGTGAATGCCGTCGGAACCGGAACGACCCCACGTTGAAGGTCACGTTCCCCAACACGCGGTTGCCCGACGTGAATTGAAAGGCCCATTTTTCCGGCCAGCACCGTGGTGGGATCCGCTGGGCATTGGCCATACAGCGAACCCGCCGCCACCAGACACACGACGACCGACAATTTTCTCATCTTGAGATTCCTCCTGATTCGGAAAAGTGTTGCGTGGCCGCGCCTCTACTGTCCTCATTTGCCCGGCCAAGTAACACTGGTTACTTGCAAAAGGAGCGTAACATGCCCACCGCAAATACTCAATCAAATTTTTCCAACAGGACGAATTCAAATCAGTCAATCATCTTTAATACCACCCTATTGCGGGCATCCCGGCTACCCGCAACACCCCCTCGGCGCTCTGGCCAAACGATAGAGACGAATCGCCGACACCCCCTGATTCCTGTCCGCGAGAGCCACCGGCTCCAGAACCCATGCGGGGAGCCAAGGTCGCGCGCGAGCGTCACCCGAGTGAACGACACTTAAAAAATTAGAACTTTCCGTGTCACCTGGCGCCGGAAAAATGCGCTAACAGTAGCCCCGCTGGCACCTCGCGCCCCTCACGCCAACCCGGACGAGCCCCCGCGCTGTTTCCGTCGAATCCTGCATCCGCCGCGCCGGGAGCGCAACAAGTCCAACGGTCCCCGGCGCACTTTCCTCAGAGACCCGCGCCCGGGAAGTTCCCGGACTGCGGTGATCTCGCCGGCGACCAGCCTTCCGAATCACGAGCCGCGGTGCGATAATCCGTGGTCATGGGCAACACTTCCTACGGCATCAGCGTCTATTTCGGCGATTTCGACCACCCGTCTCCTCGCCGCCGTCGAATTCGGCTGGGACCCGCGCCCTCACCCGATCCCGAAACCGGCAGCACGGAGCGCGCCGTCTTTCGCCTCCGTTGGCTCCACCGCCTCCCGCCCGGCACCTCCCCGCGCGACGCCGCCGACGCCGTCCACCACTTCGTCCGCCAGAACCCCGGCCTCCAGGTGCCGCACCGACGTCTTCGTCAATTCCACCGAGCCCACCGGCCTGTTTTGCCCGCGAATATGTCTACGCCGAGGATCCCGAGCACCTCATCGAGCTCCATGTCGCCCTCCGCAAGGAAAAGCGCATCGCCGGCCTCCAAACCTTCCGCCGCGAAAAGATCATCGTCGCCGTCAAGCTCGCCATGGACAAGAGCCTCCTCCAGATCGCCGCCGGTCTCCCGCTGCTCGACGATCTCCAGCGCAGCTCGTCAACTTCCGCCGCGTCGCCGACCCCCTCGGCCGCTACGACTACGACAAGCCCCAGCAATACGGCATCGATCTCATCGTCGCCGTCGGCATGCCCATCGCCTACGCCTCCGGCGCCGGCGAGCCCCGCCTCGACGTGACTGACCCGCTGCCGTATCTTCTTCGTTCGCGAAGACGGCCGAGTCCGTCACCTTCGCCACAATCGCGTACAGTTCGCCTGGCCGGAACGGCTTCGCCAGGTACGCATCCATCCCCGCTTCCAGGAATCGCTCGTCGTCCCCTTGCATCGCACTCGCCGTCAGCGCCACAATCGGCGTGCGCGGCGTGCCCGCGGTCTTCTCCGCGGCCCGAATCCGCATCGTCGCTTCCACGCCCCCCGCGCCCGGCATCTGGTTGTCCATCAGGATCAAGTCGAATCGGCGGGACTGCGCCTCGCGGATCGCGTCGAGCCCGTTATCCACCACCGTCACCTCGTGCCCTTTTCGCCCCAGGAATCTGCGGGCCAACTCCTGGTTCACGGGATTGTCCTCGGCCACCAGAATCGCCAGTTGCCGGCTGAACTCCACGCTGCTCACACGCGCCGGTTCCCTCATCATCTCCGGCGCGACCACCGGCAGCTTCGCCGTGAAAAAGAAAGTGCTCCCCACCCCCGGCTCGCTCTCCACCCACAGCCGCCCTCCCATCAGGCGGACCAGTTCCGCGCTGATCGCCAGCCCCAGCCCCGTCCCCCCGAACCGCCTCGTCACGCTGTCATCGGCCTGGGCGAACGCCGCAAAAATCCTCGCCTGCTGCTCCTTCGGAATTCCCACGCCCGTATCGAACACCGCGAACCGCAGCACGCCTGGCTCCGCCACGTCCACCCGCAGCCCCACCCGGCCGCGCTCGCAGAACTTCACGGCGTTCCCCAGCAGATTCACCAGCACCTGTTCCAAGCGGACCGCATCGCCCACCACGTGGCTCGGCACGCCCGGCGCAATGCTCCATTCGGCCGTCAGACCTTTTTGCCGGAGGCGGCCCTCCATCAGGTCGCGCACCTCCTGCACCACCTTCTCCACCGAAACCGGCAGCGCCTCGAACGTCATCTTTCCTGCTTCGATCTTCGAGAAATCGAGAATGTCGTTCAGAATCCGCAACAAGGCCCCGGCCGACGACCGCACCACCTCGATCGCCCGGCGTCGTTCGCTCTCTTCTGGCGAATCCAGCGCAATCTCCGCCATGCCGAGAATGCCGTGCATCGGCGTGCGGATCTCGTGGCTCATGTTGGCCAGAAACACGCTCTTGGCCGCGCTCGAGGCCTCCGCCGCCTGGCGCGCCTGTTCCAGTTCCTGGTTCCGGGCCGTCTCGTTCGCCAGCATCGTCAATTCACGCCAATACGCCACGTGCAGCGCCTTCCCTTGCAGCAGCAGATAGGCCACCAGCGCCATCGTGGCCACCACGAACGTATAGCCGATCCGGCCCCCGTGCCACAGCGACACCGCCATCGCTGGCACGAACGTCAGCAGCGAGAAGGCCCGCAGCAGACCCAGCGTCGGCGTAAACGAGATAGTGGCGCCGGACACCGAACCAACGGTCCACAGCATGATGATGGTGAAGGTCCAGTGGGCCATCCCATAGCTGGCCTGCGCATGAGCGTACAGCAAGCCGCTCGTCCCGGCCGAGAGCAGCACCGCCGCCCAAAACAGCGCTGTCAGCCGTCGCGGCTCCGTGTCGTGGATCTTCGCGGCCCACGCCGCCACCACCAACCGGATCGCCGTCGACCCTCCCACCGCCACGCACGCCGCCCAGTAACCCCGCGGGTGCTCCCACCGGTATTCGGTGGTGAACCAAAGAATCGCCAGCAGCAGGGGCATCACCCCGAGGCCCGCCACGAGCCGCCGGGCTTGGTCGAGTGCGACGGTTCGCACCAGTTCGGGGGAGGGAGACTCGGGCACCTGAAGGCGCATATCGGCACGCGCCGCCGCGGAGTGAGCGCCTTTCTTGCGAAAATGGCCAACACATGCTCCCGGCCGCCCAACAGCAGGCGCTCGACGCCGCCCTCCACTCGCTGACGAAGATCCCCGAAATCGCCGCCCTCGTCCTCGGCGGCTCCCACGCCCGCGGCTTCGCCCACCCTGGCTCCGACCTCGACCTCGGCCTCTACTACCACCCCGATCGCCCCCTATCCATCGAGGCCGTCCGCGCCACGGCCGAAGCCCTCGCCACGCCCGGCACCACCCCCGTCGTCACCGGCCTCTACGGCTGGGGTCCCTGGGTCAACGGTGGCGCGTGGATCCAAACGCCCGCGACGAAAATCGACTTCGTCTATCGCAACCTCCAGCAGGTCGAAACCGTCCTCGCCGAAGGCCGCCAAGGCGTCTGGCGGCACGACTTCGATCAACAGCCCCCCTTCGGCTTCCGCAGCGTCGTCTACTTCGCCGAAACCCACTTCTGCATCCCCCTCCACGATCCGCACGGCGTCATCGCCGCCCTCAAAGCCCCCCTCGCCCAATACCCGCCCGCGTTGAAAGCCACCATCCTCCGCGACGGCCTCTGGAGCGCCGAGTTCAGCCTCTGGTCCGCCACCGGCTACGCCGCCTCGGCCGACGTGCTCAATGCCACCGGCTGCCTCACCCGCGCCGCGCACTATCTCACGCACGCGCTCTTCGCGCTCAACGAAGAGTACTTCCTCAACGACAAACACGTCGCCCGCCTGCTGCCCGGCTTCGCCCTCTGCCCGCCGGACACCGTCGCGCGCCTGGCCGCCCTCCTCGGCCACCCCGGCCACGACGCCGCGTCTCTCCGCGCCTCGCTCGACGCCCTGCGCCAGCTTTGGGCGGAGACCGTCGCGCTCACCGCCGGCGCCTACCAGCCCCGCTTTGATCTCGCCGCCGCCCTCCGCATTTGAGGGAATTGTCAAAAATCAGAAAAAATTGCACACTGGCCAGCATGGAACTCACGCGCGCCGCCCAGGATCTCCTCCGCCCCGGCCAGGCAGAAGCCGCGCTCGCACGCCTGAAGCGCCTCGCCGCGCGGGGAAAGCGCGCCCGCGCGACCCAAAAGCGTCTCTTCCGCCGCTACGATCTCACCCTCATCTTCAACCTCATCTACGCCCCCCTGCCCGGCACGCCCGAAGCCGCCGCCTTCTCTCAGCGCCAGCAAACCCGCGCCCGTTGGCGTGAAGAGGACTCCGGCCCCCACCCCGCCGCCCGCGGCCGCGCCACACCTGTCATCGTCCCAGCAGGCCTTTGATGAAAGGCTCAATCACGGCGTCGCGCTCCTGCATGGGGATCTGATGGCCGTACTGCGGATACACGATGGCCCGAGCCTGGCCGCCGTGCGCCCTGATCTGCTCGGCCAGGTGCCGGGCTTGCTCCGCGCTCGTGCGCTCATCCAAGCCGCCATTCAGAATCAGCACCTTCGCCCGCATCTTCGCTTCCCACCGCAGCATCGACCGTGCCACTAGCTCCCGCTCGTCTCCGCCGGTCTCCCTACGCATCCCCTCCACGATGAGCTTCGCCTCCGGGCTGGTTGCTTTCGCGGCGAATGCCGGTAAATCGAAGAGTCCCGACACCAGCACGACTCCGGCAATGGAAGAATCCCTTTGGGCCAGCAGACCCGCTACCAGCGCCCCCCGGCTAATCCCTTCGATCACGACCCTTCCTCGCGCACTTTCTCCCGTGGCCGTGAGCTGGGCGATCACCGCCGACACGGCCCGTTGGGTCAGTGGTCCACAGAAATCCGGCGGCCCACTCGATCCTCCATACCCTGGCTGCGAAATGGCAACCGCCAAGTACCCGCGCTCCGCCCACCGGTCCAACACGCCCCACGTCACGAAATCCTGCCCGCCTCGCCGCACGCCGGTCTGATGTCCATGCAGCAGAACGATCGTTGGCCACGGGCCTTGGCCCGCGGGCTTGCGGACAAAATACTCAATGCTCTTGGTGGTATCGGCTGGATGGGGAATCGAGAACGCTCGCGCGTTCACCGGCGTCGCCCGGCACGACAGAAGAAATCCGAGCAGCATCGCGGCGGAAGTCATGCGCGCCCGGGTCATTTCTAGAGTCTAGCGGTTTGCACCAGCCGCCTCACCCGTCCCCGCGCGCTGAACGGCGGCCCGCGGGCCCGGCGTCATCAAACCCCGTCACTGGCCGCGCGCCAGCCGTCGCGCGCTCCGCGCCCCCAGCAAAACGGCCGGGCCCATCTGCAAAGACACCGCGACGTTGTACCACCAGGGGAATCGGGGCCACTCGAGAAGGAGGTGGATGGTGGCGGCGTACAACACGATCAACGCCGCCAGCACTTGCCCGGCCCGCCATGTCCGTGCGATCTTCATCGCCGCGAATCCCCCCGCAAAAGCCGCGCTCGCCCACAACAGCAGGGTGCACACCGCCATCGGCCCCGGGAACGTAAACTGGCGCAGCTGCCAGTACGTACGCGCATGCTCTCCATACGCCGGCCAGAGCCAGGCAAGCCCGAACGCCAACATCAGGAATCCGCAATAACACAGGACGGCTCCCGCGATGATTCCCAGAACACTGCGCGGCATGGCCTCTCCTTGGTGAGCCCCGGGGCTTGCCTCCAGGTTCTCACGTCGGCGGCCGCGGCTCAGGCCAGGCAAATAACACAGGACGGCTCCCGCGATGATTCCCAGAACACTGCGCGGCATGGCCTCTCCTTGGTGAGCCCCGGGGCTTGCCTCCAGGTTCTCACGTCGGCGGCCGCGGCTCAGGCCAGGCAAACCAGACGCCCGCTCGCGGCCTCCGCACGCCGCCACGTCCGCCGGCCCAATAGATAAATACCCGCAAAAGCGGTAATTGTCAGATTATTCGAATAATGCCATTCTCTCCCCATGGCAATCACCGCCGCCCAGATGGCCGCCAATCAGGCCAACGCTCAGCACTCCACCGGCCCTCGCTCCCCCGAGGGCAAATCGAATTCCGCCCAAAACGCCATCCGCCACGGCTTCCGCTCCCGCACCGTCCTCCTCCCCGGCGACGATCCCGAAGAATACGAAGCCCTCCTCGCCGAACTCACGGCCCACTTCACCCCCGAAGGCCTCACCGAACTCCGCGCCGTCCGCGAAATGGCCGACGCCGAATGGCGTCTCCGTCGCGTCCGCTCCTATCTCGAAATCACCCTCGGCCAAGTTATCACCCGCCTGAAACCGGACCACCCCGCGCTCGACGCCCTCGAGCTCCAAACCCTCGCCTTCCGCGAAGCCAAGGACGACCTCGCCCCCCTCCTCCGCTACGAGCGCAAGTTCGAGCGACAATACGACCGCGCCTATCGCCTCTGGCACCAGGCCCGCAACATGGCCAGCCTCGAAGAGCTCCAGGAAGCCGAAAAAATGGCCCGCGAAATCCAAGACGAACTCCGCCGCCAGGAACAAAAACAAAAAACGCCAAACGAACCCAACGCCACGCCCCGCAACGCCCCCTGCCCCTGCGGGTCCGGCGAAAAGTTCAAGCGTTGCTGCGGCCACGGCGCCCCGCCCGTGCTCCATCCGGACCACGCTCACTCGGCCTGACCCCTGAAACGCCGCTCCCGGGCCTTCAAACCACCAATCGCCCGCCCGGAGCAGCCCCGTTCTTTGACAATCGAATAGACCCCACGGCGGTTGTACTACCCTGTTGAGCATGACGCTTCGCGCCGTGCTCCTCGGCTCCGCGCTCGCTTCCTTCGCGTTCGCGGCCACGCCCTCGAAACCCACGTTCCACAAGGACGTCGTGCCCATTCTCCAGGCTCGCTGCCAGGGCTGCCATCGCCCCGGCGAAGCCGCGCCCTTTTCGCTGCTCACCTACAAAGAGGCTCGCCCCTGGGCCAAAGCCATCAAGCTCGCCGCCGCCTCCGGCAAAATGCCCCCCTGGAATGCCGACCCCGCCGTCGGCCACTGGAAGAACGACCGCCGCCTCACGCCCGACGAGCGCCAGACTCTCGCCGCCTGGGCCGACAACGGCGCGCCCGAAGGCAAAGCCAAGGACGCGCCTCCGCCCGTGAAATTCACCAGCGGCTGGCAAATCGGCCCGCCCGACACCGTCCTCGCCATGTCGATTCCCTATGATGTCCCCGCCACCGGCGTCGTCGACTATCAGTGGATCGTCGTCCCCGGCTTCGCCGAGGATAAGTGGATCCAGGCCTTCGAAGTTCGCCCCGGCGAACGCAGCGTCGTCCATCACGTCGCCGCCTTCCTCCGCCGCCCCGGCTCCAAGTGGCTCGCCGATCTGAAGCCCGGCGTTCCCTCCCCCAAAGCCAAAGGCCTCAACGAAGCTGGCGGCTCCGATGGCATCATCGCCGAATACGTCCCCGGCGTCCCGCCCGTCGTCTTGCCCGAGGGCTACGCCTTCCAGCTGCCCGCCGGCACCGACATCATGCTGCAGGTCCACTACACGCCCAACGGCAAGGCGGTGCAGGATGTCTCGAAAGTCGGTATCATCTTCGCGAAGCAGCCGCCACGCTACCGCGTGCTCACCACCGCCGCCGCCAACGTCGGCCTGAAGATCCCGCCAGGCGAAGCCAACTACGTCGCGAAAAGCAGCCTGCCCTTCGGCACCGACGTCGAAGTGCTTGGCATCAACCCGCACATGCACCTGCGCGGCAAAAGCGCCGACCTCCAGGTCCGCACCCCCGACGGGCAAACCACGCCGCTGCTCCGCGTGCCCAAGTACGACTTCAATTGGCAGCTCACCTACGAGCCCGCCACCCCCTGGAAATGGCCCGCTGGCACCGTGCTCGACGCCACCCTCACCTACGACAACTCCGCCAACAACCCGGCCAACCCGGATCCCGCGAAGGAAGTCCGCTGGGGCGACCAAACCTCCGACGAAATGTTCGCCGTCTACATGCACGTTGCCATCCCCGTCGGCACCGACCCGCGCCAACTCCACCGCCGCCCCGCGCCACAGCCTTACGCGCCGCCCAAAGCCGAAGAGTAAATCGATGAACGCCTTCACCGTCGTCCTGGTCGTCTTGTTCGCGCAGCAGCAGCAGGGCTACCAGGGCGCCGTGGAGAAGCTGCCGCAAGCCGTCGCGCCGCAGCCCATCCCGTTCTCGCACAAACAGCACGCCACCGCCGCCGCGCTCGCCTGTCTCGATTGCCACGCCGGCGTCAAGCTCCCGGCCACCGCCAAATGCATGGCCTGCCACCGCACCATCAAAGCGGAGAGCCCCGCCATCGCCAAGCTCGCCGCCGCCCATGAAGCAAAAGAAAAGATCCCCTGGGTCCGCGTCTATCGCGTCAAGGACTTCGTCTTCTTCTCTCACCAAAGCCACGAGAAAGCCGCCTGCGACACCTGCCACGGCCCCGTCGCCGAACGAGATGTGCTGGCCAAAGAGAAGGGCACGAACATGGCCACGTGCGTCGCCTGCCACAAGGCGCAAAACGCCCCGCTCGAGTGCAACCTCTGCCACCAGCTAGGCCAGTAAACTCGGCCCATCCGTGTTCATCTGTGGCCATTCCCCTCGGCCGCCAATCCGCCACCAACCGGATCAACAAAGCCTCATCGGTGTTTATCGGTGTTCATCGGTGGCCATTCCAAATCAAGGCACCGAAACGACGCCCACCAGCACCCGCGCCAGCCCCCGCCCGAACTCCTCCCAATCCCGCCAAGTCCGCGGACGCCCTAAGGTCTCCACCGCCTCCACCGAAGTCTCGAGCAGGAAAGCCGGCACCTTGCGCTCGGCAAACAAGCCCTGCACCACACTCATCCGCCCCTTCATCCCCGCCGTCGTCGTCGCCGGCGTCTCCCGCGGCCCCGCCAGCTTGCTCCAGAAATTCGTCTCCGCCTTCAGCCCCCGATACAGCCCCTCGCCCAACACGCGGAAACGATCACCGCCCAGCAGCATCGGCCCTTCCACATGGTCGTGGTTCTCCTGGTTGTGCAGCGTCAAAAAGAAATCGATCTTGTTCCCCGCATCGATCCACCCCAGCATCGCCTTCCGCTGCGCCGCGATCTCCGGCATCAGCGCCGCATCCACCGCATCCCAGTTCCGGTTCAAGTCGTAGCCGTTCACGTTGTAGCGCACGCCACCGCGCGCCACGCCATCCGGGTCGCACAACGGCAGAATCTTCCACACCGCCTGGTCCCGCGTCGAAGCGCCCTCCGGCGTCAACAGCCAGCGCAACATCGCATCCGTCAAAATCGACGTGCCCGACTCCCACGAGTGCTGCCGCGCCATCACCCAGATCACCGGCTTGCCCTTCTGCCCGCCGTTGATCGTCACCAGCGACAACGGCCGCCCGCCCGCCGAGCGTCCGATCGTCTCCACCGTCACCCGCTGATGCCCGCGAATCGCCAGCAACAGCCTCCGCAAGTGATCGTTCGTGTAAGGGAACGTATGCGCGATGAAGATCTGCTGCGTCGCCGGCGTAATCTTCAGCCGCAGTTCCTTCTTCTCGTCGTTCCACTCCACCGCCGTGAAGTGCGTCCAGTTCTCGCCATCGGAGGACCACACCGGCCGCGTGTTCTTCGTCACCGCGTGCGTGCCCGGCGTGTAGTTGTACTCGCCGACGAGATCCACCAGATCCAGGGTGAGCGCCTGGCCCTTCGCGTCGCTCACCCGGAAGTAATACCAGCTCGCTTGCCGGTTGCGCTTCTGCTGGTCGGCCTCGCCCGGCACGCCGATCCGATAATGCCCCGGCGTCACCGGTTGCACCTTCCCCAGGGCTCCGCCCTCGAAGGAGGCATCAAATGAAACGGCCAAAGCCGATTCGAGCAGCAGCGTTGCGATCATTCCTCTTCGAGTCTACTCACAGTCCCTGCACCGCCACCGCAAACGGCGAGCTCACCGTCGACCCGTCACCCAACTGGCCGAACGTATTCAGCCCTTGGCACCAGGCCCCGCCCACCGCATCGGTGAAGCAGGCATGCGCATCGCCCACCGCCAAGCCGAGCAGCTCCCCCAATGCCCCAACCGCCGGAGGCGACGGCTGATTGCCGGAGAACAGCAGGTTGCCGTTCTCTCCGTTGGCATTGCTGCCCCAGCAAAACACCGCCCCGCCATGGTTGAAGGCGCACGTGTTCCGCAAACCCGCTCCCACTTGGATCGCAGCCGAGTTCAGGGTCACCGTCACCGGCGACAGCACATCGGCGCCCGCCACGCCATTGCCCACTTGCCCCGCATCATTGCGGCCCCAGCACCGCATCGAACCATCATCCGTCGCCACGCAGTTGTGCCGGTGCCCGGCGGCGATCGCCACCGGCCGCCCCGCCAGCGCCACCGTCACGGGTGTCGCATTCACCGCCGTCGTCGTGCCATTGCCCATTTGCCCGGCCCCGCCCGCGCCCCAGCACACCAGCGTGCCGTTGCTCCGCGTCGCGCAGGCATGCTGAAAGCCCAGGCCAACGCTCGTCACCCGGTCGGTCTGCACCGCCACGGGCGTGGCAGACGTCGCCGTGCCACCGTTGCCCAATTGGCCGGAGGTCCCCGCGCCCCAGCACTTCACGGCGCCGGTCACCTCCACCGCGCAGGTGGTGTTGTAGCCCGCCGTCACCGCCACGATGTTCGTCAAGCCAGGCACCGTCGTGGGCGTCGGTACGCTCGCGGAGAACTGGCCGTTGCCCACCTGCCCGGACAAGTTCGCCCCCCAACACTTCACCGTCCCATTGCCGATCAGCGCACACGTATGAAGCTCCGAAGCGGTGATCGAGGTTACGTTGGCCAAGCCCGCCACATTCGTCGGCGTCATCACCGATCCCGTTCCGCCTCCGTTGCCCAGCAAGCCTTCGCCATTCGATCCGTTGCTCCCGAAGCAAGCCACCGTGCCATTCGCCCGCAGCACGCACGTGTGCACCGCCCCCGCCACCACCGCCTTCGCGCCCGTTCCGCCCACCACGCCGAGCACGCTCACCGGAGTGGACGCATTGCTCGTATCCGTCCCGCCGCGGCCCAGTTGCCCCAAGGCGCCGAAGCCCCAGCACGCCATCGTGCCGTTCGCCCGCACCGCGCAGGAGTGGCTCTGGCCCAGCGCGACGCCCGTCGCCGTCGCCAAGCTCGACACCGTCCGCGGCACGTTCGGCAACCCCAACGGATTACCCAAGGCGCCTTGCGCGTTCCCGCCCCAGCAGCGAACCAGGCCTCCCGCCGTCACCGCGCACGCATGCACGCCGCCCACGCGAATCCCCGCCGCATCCGGCAGGTTCAACACCTGCGTGGGCGCGAAGCGATCCACCGTATCGCCCACGCCGAGTTGGCCCAGCGCATTCTCGCCCCAGCATCGCGTTTCGCCAAACGAGCTGATGGCGCACGAAACATTGGCGCCCGCCGCAATCGCCAGCACATTGCCCAACTCCTGCACCGCCACCGGCGACGTCCGGTTCTGCGTCGTGCCATCGCCCACCTGCCCATGATTGTTGCGCCCCCAGCACTTCACCGTCCCGGTGGAAAGCAGCGCGCAGGTATGGCTGGCCCCCGCCGCCAGGTCCACCACCCCGGTCACGCCCGGCACGTCGGACAGCGGCTGATGGTCCGGCGCCGATACCGTCAAGCCCAACTGCCCCTCGCTGTTCTGGCCCTGGCACTTCACCGTCCCCGCCGCCATCAACACGCAAAGGTGGCGATCCCCCGCGGCGATCCGCGCCACGCCAGCCACCGTCACGGCTTGCGCCTGGCTAAAGGCCACCGTGCTCGAGGAGGGCTTGATCTGCCCGCTCGAGTTGTCGCCCCAGCAGAACACCCGCCCTTGCGCACTCAACGAGCAACTGAAGCTCTGCCCCGCCGCCACCGCCACCTGCCGCACCAAGGCATTCCCGCCCAACAACACAGGCACCGGCGCCATCGTGTCGGCCGTCGTCCCGTTACCCACTTGGCCAAGATGGTTCTGCCCCCAACACCGGACCGTGCCGTCCGAAATCACGGCGCAGGAGTGGGCCGCCCCCGCCGCCACCCGTTGCAGCCCCTCCCGGGCCGACGTCTCGCCCGTCGACCAATTCCGCGTCGCCGCCGGCAAGCCCGCCACCGCCAGCAGAAAGCATGAAAGCGTAGTCCGTGTCTTCATGCTCCTGAGCGTACGGCTCACCGCCCATCCAAGTCGGCAGGAAACGCTCAGAAAGTTCTCAAGAAGAAGTCATTCACATGCTGAGCACCGGGCACACCGATTCCCGCACGATTCCGTACAGGCCCGACGACAAGAAGCTCAGGCGCGCCTGCGCATGCCCGCGGCCCACCACCACCAGATCCGCGGCCCGCTTCTCCGCTTCCTCCCGCACCAGCGACGCCGTCGAGTGGCCGTCCACCACCACGATCTCCGCGCCGGGAGCGCCCTCCTCCTGCACGTTCGCCAGGAAGCGCTGGGCGCCCGCCCGCAGTTGCTCGCGGAACGGTGTCACGTCCAGCTCGAACGTCGGCGGCGGCACCTCCACCGCATGCATCAGCGCCAGCCGGGCATCAAACGACTTCGCCAGCGCCGCCGCCGCCATCGCCACGCCCTGCGCCTCACCGTCCCACGGCAGCGCGCACACCATCGACTTCACCGGCCAATGCGCCGTCCGCGCCGCCGGCGCCGCCGTCCAAATCGAACAGCCCGCGTCATGCAGCACCTTCGCCGCCACCGACCCCAGCAGCATCCGCCGGATCGGACCATGCCCGTGCGTCGTCATCATCACCAGGTCGATGCCCTGCCGCTCCACGACACGCGGAATCGCATCGCCCGGCCCACCCTCCTCGAGCAGCAAGGTAGCGCCCGGGAAGAACTCGGCCCCGAAGTTCTCGAGCCGCTCCTCCACCTTGTGGGCCAGTTCAGGCCACCCCAAATCGGCCGGCCCCAGTTCGCCATACAACACGGCGGGCGGCTGGTAGGCATGCATCAGCGTCAGTTCGGCGCCAAAATGCTCGCTCATCCCCTTCACGTAGGGCACGATCGAACGGCTGGCGTCGGAAAAATCAACCGGGAACAGAATGCGGCGAAACGGGATCATAAGCCAGACCTCCACCTCATGAGAAGCATTCCAGGGGCCAAAAAACTGCGTGAACTCACCCACGCGTTGATATAGAATCAACAGCAACAGAAATTTCAGGAAGGACTCCTCGCTTGAGCACTCGACTTCTACCCTTGATCCTGTCCGTCGCCTCCCTGTGGGCCCAGGCCCCCGTCGGCGACATCAACGGCACCGTCTCCGATCCCACCGGCGCCGTCATCTCCGGCGCCCGCGTCACCGCCACCAGCACGGCCACCAATCTCGCCCGCACTAGCGAGACCAACGAAGCAGGCAACTTTAACATCCCCGCCTTGCCGCCCGGCGTCTATAACGTTAAGGTCGAGAAGGCTGGGTTCGGTTCGCAGAACCGCACCGAGGTGAACCTGAGCGTTGGCCAGACCCTCGCGCTCGACTTCAAGCTCACCGTCGGCAACGTCGCCGAAGTGGTCGAGGTCACCGGCGGCGCTCCCGTGCTCGAAACCGAGTCCACTTCGGTCGGCACCGTCATCGAGAACAAGCGCATCGTCGAGCTCCCGTTGAACGGCCGCAACTACCTGCAGCTCGCCTCGCTCATTCCCGGCGCCACCACCAACGGCCCCGCGTCCAGCCAAGGCCAGCAGCGCATGGGCGGCGCCCGCAATTCCTTCGCGCTCAACGTCGCCGGCCAGCGCGTCCACTTCAACCACTACCAGCTCGATGGCATGGAGAACACCGACCCCAACTTCAACACCTACCTCTTCCTGCCCTCCATCGACGCCCTGCAGGAGTTCAAGGTCGAGAGCGGCCTCTTCTCCGCTGAGTACGGCCGCGCCATCGCGCAGGTGAACGTGTCCACCAAGGCCGGCGGCAACCAGTTCCACGGCACCGCCTTCGAGTTCGTCCGCAACGCCTACTTCGACGCCCGCAACTTCTTCGCGCGCGTCAATCCGCCCTTCAAGCGCAATCAGTTCGGCGGCACCTTCTCCGGTCCGGTCATGCTGCCCAAGCTCTTCGATGGCCGCAACAAGCTCTTCTTCCTGTTCAACTACGAAGGTCTCCGCGAGCGCCGCGCCCTCACCCAAACCAGCACCCTGCCCGACGCCCGCTTCCGCAGCGGCAACTTTGGCTTCCTGAACCGCGCCACGGGCATCCGCGATCCGCTGAACCCGGGCACCGTGTTCCCGAACGCCACCTTGCCCGACAGCCGCATCAGCCCCATCTCCCGCCGGGTGCTGAGCGACTTCTACCCGCTACCCAACCAGGGCGGCGGCGGCGCGCTCGGCATCACCAACAACTATCTGAACGACGAATCCCGCCGCACCGACGGTAATCAATACACCATCCGCGGCGACCTGACGTCGATCCAGAACAACACGTTCTTCTTCCGCTTCTCCCAAACCACCGAACCCCAGTACATTCCCTCCACCATCGCCAACCAGGGCAACAACGTCCAGATCCTCGGCCAGCAGGGAGTCCTCGGCCACACCAAAGTGATCGGCGCGAACAAGGTGAACGACTTCAAGTTCGGCATGAACTACTTCAACTCGCAGAACATCCAGCAGCGCGCCTTCCAGCGCAATGTGGTGAGCGAGCTCGGCTTGCGGGGCATCTCGCAGGATCCGCTGTTCTGGGGCATCCCGGTCTTCCAGATCTCCGGCTTCGCCAACGTCGGCGAATGCAACGATTGCCCGTTCGTCAACTGGAACACCACCTTCCAGGCCAGCGACAACTTCAACTGGACCATCGGCAAGCACACGCTGAAGTTCGGCGGCGAATGGCGTCGCCTCCGCTACAACCAGATCGGCGCCGTGGTGCCCCGCGGCCGCTTCACCTGGAATGGCCAGTACACCGGCGAGCCCATGGCCGACATGCTGCTCGGCCACATGTCCGGCACCGAGGGCCAGGTGGGCGCCCCGATCGCCAGCTTCCGCCAGGGCTCCTATGCGCTCTACCTGCAGGACACCTGGAAGGTCACCAGCAAGCTCACCGCCAACTGGGGCCTGCGCTGGGAGTATGAAGCTCCCTTCTATGACAAGCACGACGCCATCGTCAACGTCGACTTCGCCTGGGACAACTCTCGCGAGCCCGTCTTCGTTCGCGCCGGCACCGGCGACCTCAATCAGGGCAACCCGCAGTTCCCCGCCCCGCCCGGTTGGCAGTTGGTCCGCGACGGCCGCTTCGGCCGCGGCGCCGGCAAGCCCGACTACAACGACTTCGGCCCCCGCGCCGGTCTGGCTTATCAGTTGAACTCGAAGACCGTGCTGCGCGCCGGCGGCGGCGTCTACTACGTGCGCGACATCGCCAACGCCGTCTTCGACATCGTCCGCAACATTCCCTTCACCATTCGCCAGGCCGAAACCGCCGACACCACGCGGCCCAATCTCGATTGGAACCGCCTGTTCACCTCCACCGGCGCTCCGAGCTTCCTGCTCATCAATCAGTACGGCGAGCGGACCTCGTACGTCACCCAATGGCAGACCTCCGTGCAGCGCGAGCTGACGAAGAACATGTCGCTCGAAGTCACCTACATGGGCTCGGCCGGCATCAAGTTGCGCCGCCTCACCTCCTACAACAACCCCGAGCCGCGCCCCGGCAACCCGAACAACAACCGGCCGTTCCCCAAGTTCAATGGCAGCTTCCAGAACATGAATGCGCCCAGCCACTCGAACTACCACGCCCTCCAGATGCGCCTGCAGCACCGCTTCGCGCACGGCTTCACCTTGCTGGGTTCCTACGCCTACGGCAAGTCCATCGACAACGGCTCCGGCGTCCGCACCACCGACGGCGACCAGCTCACGCCGTCGGACAACTACAACCTGCGCGCCGAGCGCGGCCTCTCCGCCTTCGACTTCCGCCAGCGCCTCACCGCTTCGTTCCTCTATCAGCTCCCGTTCGGCAAGGGCCAGCGCATGGCCATCAACAACCGCGCCGCCGACTTCATCTTCGGCGGCTGGCAGGTGGGCGGCATCTTCAGCTTCCAGGACGGCTTCCCGAACACGGTGACCTGCGGCCCGGGCAACATCCAGAACGGCGGCGGCTACTGCAAGCCCGACGCCATCGCCGGCGTCGCCGGCAACCTGCCGGAGGGCCAGCAGACCATCAACCGCTTCTTCAACACCGACGCCTATGTCGACCGCCTGGGCGTCGCGCCCGGCGTCACGCCCAGCGTCTTCCGCTACGGCACCGCTGGCCGCAACACCATCATCGGGCCGGGCATCATGAGCATCGACGCCAGCATCAATAAGTTCTTCCGCATCAAGGAAGGCCACAACGTCGAGCTGCGCGGCGAGTTCTTCAACGCTCCGAATCGCGCCAACTTCGGCCAGCCGGGCACGTCGCTCCGCACGCCGCAGTATGGCGTCATCAGCGGCACGCGGCTCGATTCCCGCCAGATCCAGCTCGCGCTGAAGTACAACTTCTGAGCCCCGGCGGAACGGGGCGTACAATGGTCGCCATGCAGGCCAGCGCCCCGTTCCCCGTGCTCTCGGAAGCTCCGCCCATCGGCTCCCTGTTGATCAAGCCGGTCTCCGCGCTCTGCAACCTGGATTGCCGCTACTGCTTCTATCTCGATCGCACCAGCGATCCGTATCAAGGCCTGAAGCATCGCAAGATGCCGCCCCAGGTGCTGGAACGCCTGGTGGAAGGCTACCTTAGATACTCTGCTCCGCAGAGTACTTTTGCATTCCAAGGCGGCGAACCGACGCTCGCTGGGCTCGAGTTCTACCAGACTCTGGTCCGCTTCCAGCAGCACTATGGCCGCGGCGGGCAGTCCGTGTCGAACTCGATCCAGACCAACGGCACGCTGCTCGATGAAGCGTGGTGCTCCTTCTTCCGCGAGTATCAGTGGCTGGTCGGGCTCTCGCTGGATGGCCCCCAGGAACTGCACGACCGCTATCGCGTCAACAAGGCCGGCCATTCGACGTGGGCAGCGGTGATGAAGGCGCTGAAGCTGATGCGCCAGGAGAAGGTGGAGTTCAACGTCCTCTGCGTGTTGAGCCAATCGAACGTCGAGCGGCCGAAGGAGATCTACCGCTTCTACAAGTCACTGGGCGTCGACAACATCCAGTACATTCCCCTCTCGGAGTTCGGGCCGAACGGCGAGCCGGTGCCGGAGGCGATCACGCCGCAGCAGTACGGCCGCTTCCTGCTCGAGACCTTCGACCTCTGGTGGCCCGACCGCCGCAAGATCCGCATTCGCGGCTTCGACAACCTGGCCGAAGCCGTCGCCGGGCTACCCGCCGGCAGTTGCACGCTGGGCGAAAGCTGCGACAGCTACGCGGTGGTGGAGTACAACGGCGACGTCTACCCTTGCGACTTCTTCGTGGAAGACCAATGGAAGCTCGGCAACGTCATGACCGACTCGTGGCCCCAGATCGCCGGCCGCGCCAAGCGCGCCGGCTTTGCCCGCAAGAAGCAGGTGCCGCATGAAGCCTGCCAGCAGTGTGAATGGCAAGGCATCTGCCAGCAGGGCTGCCCGAAGTTCCGTCAGGGCCGCCATGGACGCTTCGAGGATCTGGACTATTTCTGCGAGTCCTACAAGATGGTCTTCGCGCACACCACGGGGCCGCTGCGCCAGGAAGTCCGGCGGCTGTTCGGCTGATCAATCACGGCTCGATCGGATTGCCGCTTCGCCGTTGGCTCCAGCCCGTTGGCGTGCGCTCGTAGCGGATGCCCCAACCCGACCAGCCATCGGAGTAGTTGCGGATGCGCTTGAAGCCCAAAGCATGCGCGCAGAGATACGCCAGGCTCGAGCGCCAGCCGCTGCCACAGTAGAAGATGATCTCGCGGCCGTCATCACGCCTGACGCCGGCTTGGCGCCAGCGCGCCTCGATCTCGGCAAGCGGCTTCAACGAGCCGTCCGGATTCTGGTAGAGACCGGCGCGATCATCGGCGTCGCCCAGATGAACGGCGCGCGGAATGCGCCCCGCGAATCGCAGATAAGAGTAGCCACTCGAACGTCCGTGCCACTCGTCGGGCGACCGCACATCGGCCAGCACACTGCCGTGTCTCAATGCAAGACGAATGGCATCTTCGGTGGCCAAGGCTTCGCCGCGTGGTATCCCCGCAAAGCCAACCGGCGCGGGCCGTCGGAACTCTCCGGCCAGAACACCACCTTCTCTTTGCCAAGCAGCAAGGCCGCCATTGAGAAAGCGGACGTCACGAACGCCGGCGTACCAAAGGATCCACCAGACGCGCGCCGCCGCGATCGAGGAACGGCCGTAGACCACGACCGTGTCTTCGGCGCGGATCCCGAGCCGCCCGATCGCCGCCGCGACTTCGGGGAAGGGCCGCAGATGCCAGCGTGGCCCGCCATTCTCAAAAGCATCTGTTCCCGCCGCCACCGCAGCTGGCAGATGCGCCGCACCTTGGTCCTTGTCTTCATCCCAGAAGGCCTCCACCCGGATGGCCGCTGGATGCTCACGCACCCAGGCGGCGTTCACGATCACCGTTTCCCGCCCGTCTGGCCGGGAGCACCCTGCCAGGACGAGCATCAGTGTAACGAGGACGGTCCGCGGCACGTCCTCCAGGATAGTCGGCCTGCGGCTAGCGGTCGCCGCCGGCTAGACTCTGGGCCAGACTCGCATCGCCCCAGACGATGCTTTCGCCCCAGATGATGCTGTCACCCCAAACGACATTGAAGGCGCGCGACGTCGGATCAGTGAGGACGGAACTGGGGGCGGTCCAGGCCGTGGACGAACTCGTCAGCGCCGAGGTTCCGTACACCGACGGCAGAGAGAACGACGCCGACGAAAGGTACCAGATGTCGTAGGTTGGATCACCTTCCACCCGGATGAGTCTGGCGGTCGAATCGTACCAGGCCCAGGGCGAGAACGCTTCGCCCGCGCCGGTGAGCGTCGAGTTCAACGCCGCCTGGGTATCCAGATAGCCGGCGCCCAGCGTGAAGATGTCGTTGTACATCGGGAAGGTGGTGAGCGTCGCCGGATCCAGATTCGTTCCGGGCGCCGCCAGTGATTTTGAGGCCGTGCGCATCAGCCGGGCCTTCACGACGTCCGGCGTGAGCGACGGCGTCTTGTGCAGCATCAGCGCAACGGTGCCGGCCACCACCGGCGTCGCCATGCTGGTGCCGCTCAGCCGCAGGTAGTTGCCCGCGGCCGTGGTGCCGTTGGTCAGGTAATAGCTGGTGGGCACGATGGTGGCGGGAAAGCTTTTCTCGATCGTGCTGTTCACCGCCCGGGCGCTGGCCATGAGATTGCCGGGCGCGAGCAAATCAGGCTTGACGTTGCCCTCCCACAGCGTGGGGCCTTTCGAGCTGTAGGTCGTCACCGCGTCGTCGGCGCGGGCGTTGGTCAGCATGGTGCGCGCGGCGCCCACGGTGATCACCCAGGGATCGATGCCGGGCGAGGCGATGAGCCCGTAGCCCTGATTGCCGCCGGAGTTGTTCCGGCCCTGATTGCCGGCCGAGGCCACCACCACGATGCCCGCCTGGTAGGCGCGCTCGACGGCCCAACAGAGCGGATCATTCCAGTAGTAGTCCGCCGGGGCCCGGCCGAGCGACAGGTTGATGACGCGGATATTGTAGGTGGCCTTCAACTCGATGGCCCGGTCGATGGCGGCAATCACGCCGCTATCGGTACCGCGGCCGCTCGCGTCGAGCACCTTGAGATTGATGATGTTGGCGGCGGGCGCAATGCCCGTGATGTTCTTCTTCTGATTGGCGCCCGTGGTGTAAGCGCCGTTGCCGGCGATGATGCCCGCCACATGAGTGCCATGCCCGAATTGATCGTTGGTGGTACCGGAGCCGGTGAAGTCCTGGCTATAGACGATGCGGGAGGCGGAGGTAGGTGTCGTGGTCAAACGGAGGTCGTTGTTCAAGGTAACGCCGCTGTCGATCACGGCGACGCCAATGCCCGCACCCGTATAGCCATAGGAACGGGCGGCAGCCGTGTTGGTGGCGGTCTGCGTGATGTCCATGCTGGCGCCCACGGTGCTGTCCAGCGCCAGGCCATCCACGTCGGGGTCCTCGGCCAGTTTGCGCGCGTCCCTCGCCTTCATCTCGTGCAGCGCAATCCGAAGTTTCGAGAAACGGCCCAGATTCTGGCCGCCGGTCCCCTTCACTTTGTCCATCTTCTTGTCGTCGAGATCTTGGTTGTACGCCACCAGAACACGGACCGTGTCGTCGTCGGCTTTTTTGTCGAGCCCCTTGCCCACCTTGTGATCAGGCTTACGGCGAGGCTTGGCCACAGCGGACCCGGCCGTGAGCGCAGCCAGTAGCAAGAACACTACGAATCGCTTCATGCCCGCCATGCGATGCACGACGTGGGCCAGAGCGCCGCGCTCAATCAATCCAACCACTTGGCTCCGGCGGTTGGGTGGCCGAAGCGGACAAACTGTCCGAACCTGATCGTCAATCCGTCAAGCCATGCCCCGCACGGTGTCGATGGTATCGGCGGCATCCGCGCTCTTGTCGAGGCGGTACTGCTTGACACGCGCAAAACGCAAAGCTAGCCCACCGGGATAGCGCGGGCTTGTTTGAATCTCGTTGAAGGCAATTTCGGCGACCAGTTCGGGCTCGACAAAGACGGTCCATTCGTCGCGCGCGATTTCCCGCGCCAGCAGCTCACGGGTCTGCCAGGCGAGCATCTCGTCGGTGAGCCCCTTGAAGGTCTTGCCGAGCATCACATAGCCGCCAGCGGCGGGATCGCGTGCGCCGAGGTGCAGGTTGCTCAACCAACCTTTGCGCCGGCCGCTGCCCCACTCCGCCGCGAGGATGACGAGGTCGAGCGTGCGCGCCTGCTTGATCTTGAGCCACGCCGAGCCGCGCGCGCCGGCGGCGTAGGGGGCGGCGGGCGACTTCGCCATCACTCCCTCGTGGCCTTGGGCAAGGGCCTGACGCACGAAGGCTTGCGCGGTCTCGGCATTCGCCGTGCGGAGATGCGGCATGACATTCGCCGCGGGCAAGGCGCCCGCCAGCTCCGCGAAGCGGCGCTGCTGCGGCTCGTCAAGCAGCGCGCCGCCGTCGAGCCAAAGGGCGTCGAAGAAGTAGGCACGCAAGGGCAGTTCCTGCCGCAGCGCGTCGACCTCGAGCTTGCGGCCAAACCGGCGCATGGTGAGCTGGAAGGGCTGCGGACGATCGTGGTCGTCATCCCAGGCGAGCACCTCTCCATCAAGGATGAGGGAGCGCGCGGGCAACGCACGCACCAGCTCCACCACTTCGGGTACGGCGGCGGTCACGTCGTTGCGATTCCGTGTATAGACGCGGACCTCGTCGCCGTCGCGATGCACCTGCACCCGAGCGCCGTCCATCTTGTATTCGAGCGCGGCCTCTCCGGCGAGCTCAGCGAGCGCGGCGTTGACGTCCTCGGCCGTCTGCGCGAGCATCGGCTGCACGGGGCGAAAGAGAACGAGGTCGTAAGCGGCGAGCCCAGCGTCTCCGCGCTCGAGCGCCGCGCGCGTTACCTCCGCCAAGGTGCCGGCGAGCATCATGGCGCGACGGACGCGGCTCGCATCCACAACGGCGGCCTTCGCGACGGCATCGGCCAGGATGCCTTCGAGCGCGCCCTGCCGCATCTCGCCGGTGAGCAGGTGGGCCAGGAAACGCTGCTCCGCGGCAGTGGACTGCGCGAGCAGCAGGCGAAGGCGTTCCGTCTTGGCGCCGCCGCGCGCTTCCTTCATCTCGGTGAGCGCTCGATCGACCTCGGCCAGCGTCAACGAGCCTTCGCTCGCGGGCTCCGGCTTCATCTTGGAAAGCACGCTGTAGCCGACGCCCACCTTGCCCTGACGCGGCTCACCGCCAAGATAGGCGACGGCCAGTTCAGCAGCCTCGGGCGTGGCTTGGCGCAAGAGCGCAGCCAGCAGTTCGATCTTCTCGAGGCGCTTCGACGTGGCCGCCAGGCGCGCAGAGGTTTCGGCCAGCGTGGCAAGCGTGGACATCCTTCCTTACGATAGATGAGATGCTGACACGGCGAACCTTCTTGAAAGCGGCGATGGCGGCCCGCCGGCCGAACATGGTGGTGATTCTGGCCGATGACATGGGCTATGGCGACATTGGCTGTTATGGCTCGCCCGATGTGCCCACGCCGCACATCGACGCTCTGGCGCGGGGCGGCACGCGCTTCACCGATGGCTACGTGTCCTGCGCCGTCTGCAGCCCGTCGCGCGTGGCATTGCTGACCGGCTGCCATCAGCAGCGCTTCGGACACGAGTTCAACTCCGGTCCGCTCGAGCGCGAGGGCGAGATTGGCTTCGGCTTGCCGGCCTCGGCGAAGATTCTGCCGCAGTATCTGAGCCCGGCGGGGTATCGCAGCGCGGCGATCGGCAAGTGGCACTTGGGCATCCGGCCGGGTTACCATCCGCTCGACCGCGGCTTCGACGAGTTCTTCGGCTTTCTGGGCGGCGGCAATCAATTCATCACGCCCCGGACGATGGGCGGCAAAGCGATCGCCGCCGATGGCGATGGCGGCAAGGTGCCCGCGCGGCGCGCGGATCCGGTGCGGCGCGGGCGAGAGGCTGTCGAGGAGGACCGGTATCTAACCGATGCGTTCCGCGACGAGGCGCTCGGTTTCATCGAGCGGAATCGCACGAAGCCGTTCTTCCTCTATCTGGCGTCGAATGCGATCCACACGCCGCTGCATGCGCTCGAGAGCTATCTGGATCGCGTGGCGAACATCACGAATCCGAAGCACCGGATGCTGGCGGCGATGACCGTCGCGCTGGATGAGCTGGTGGGCGCCGTGATGGCGAAGCTGCGCTCGGCAGGCTTAGAAAAGGATACGCTGGTCGTTTTTCTGAGCGACAACGGGTGCCCGGTGATGACAGGCGCCGGCACGAACACGCCGTTCAACGGCGAGAAGGTGACCTATTTCGAAGGCGGCATTCGCGTGCCGTTCATCTTCCATTGGCCCGGACGCGTTCCCGCCGGGCTCGAGTACCGGCAGCCGGTGGTCTCACGCGACATCGTGCCGACGTTTCTGGCGGCGGCGGGCGTTCGCGCGCCGGGAGTGAAGTTCGATGGCGTGGACTTGCTGCCGTTCCTGAAGAACCCGGCGCGCGTGCCGCACGAGGCGCTCTATTGGCGCGGGGGTAATGGGCGGGCGGTGCGCCAGGGCCCGTGGAAGCTGGTGGAGTTCGGCGAGCAACACTCGTGGCTCTTCAACTTGGAGCAGGATCGCGGCGAGAAGAACGACGTAAGCGCCGCGCATCCGGAGGTGGTGAAAGAGCTTCGCGCGGCTTGGCAGCGTTGGAGCGCGACGATGGCGAAGCCGGCGTGGCCGCCGCGCTTTCGGGAAGTGACGGTGAACGGCGTGACGGTGAACTGGGAGCTTTAGCGGCCCCAGCCGCGTTCGAGCACGAGCTCGTTGCCACGGATGACGCGCACGCGGCGCTCCCAACGCTGGCCGTTGTGGCGGAGCTCGAGATCCTCGCGCACGGGGCCATTGGCGGCCAGAATCGTGATCTCATAACGCGCGCCGGATTCGCGCGGCGGATGCAGCACGGTGTCGAGCGTGCGCGGCGTGCTGGGCTTGAGGTCACCGAGCTCGACCAGCGCGCCGGACCCGATGCGGTACTTCACCTGACGCAGATCGTAGGAGCCATTGACGCGCGCCTGCAGGGCGACGCCGTCGCCATTGAGCGGAGCGAGGTCGAGATAGGCGAAGCCATCGCCACCGGTGACTTCAGCCACGCGGCGCAGGGCAAGGTCCTTCAACTGCGTGCTTTGATCGAGCAGCTTCTGCTGGAGGTCGCGATTGAGGGCGTTGACGCGGGTGGATTCCTCGCGGAGTTTGGCGGCCTCCTCGCGCGCGGCGTTGAGGGCGCTTTGCTGTTTGTCGATTTGCTGCTGGGCGGCGGTGAGCTGGTCGCGGACGCCGAAGGTCTCCTTGTTGGAGCGCAAGCCTTGAATGGCGGCCACCAGAGCACCGGCGATGCCGAGCGTGGCAAAAAGAATACCGAGGCCGCTGCGGTGCGCTTTCACCCAGGCCCGGTCAGGATGCCAACTAACGAAGATGCCGAGCGTCATCAACCCGGCCAGAGCCACGATGGAAAAGAAGAGCAGCGCGTTGACTGACATGCGGCCCAGGGTGAAGGCAAACAGGGCAATCGACAGCAGTGCGAGCGCGGCATGGAGCGGGGCATGCTTCGAATCCATTCCCCGCAATGTAGCACTATCGGGGCGAAAATACCATGCTCACCAGTCCGTTGTGGGCTTCCTATGCCGGACAGCCGTTCTATGTTCTCCTTTTCCCCGCTTGGCCCGGCTGACGCCGGTGATTCTGCCGCCCTTCATTCGCCTACCGATCCCGTACAATGGACGGTTGGTCAATCAACTGGTCCTCGAGAACTTCAAGCATCGTCCTCTGCGGACCGCGCTTTCCACTCTCGCCATTGGGATCTCCGTGATGCTGGTGCTCACCATCGTGGGCCTGAGTGAAGGCATGCTCGAGGATTCCGCGCGCCGGGCGAACGGCGTGGGCGCCGATATCTGGCTGCGGCCCAAGACGGCGTCGCTGGGCGTGAGCGGCGGGTCGGCGCCGTTGAACGAGAAGCTGGTGGCGTTCGTGCAAAAGATGGAACACGTGCAGCAGGCCACCGGCTCCCTGGTGCAGCCGCTGCAATTTCCGCAATCGGTGCAGGGCATCGACCTGGTGGACCTGGGCAAGATGAGCGGCGGCATCCGGTTTCTGGCCGGCAAGAGCTTCGAGCGGCCCGACGACATCATCATCGACGAATACTATGCGTCGGAGCGCAACCTGAAGGTGGGCTCGACGATCAGCGTGTTGAATTCGAACTGGCGCGTGTGCGGCATCATCGAATCCGGCAAGCTGTCGCGGTTGTTCGTGCCGTTGAATGTGTTGCAGGAGAAGACGGCCAACGATGGGCGCCTGACCAACATCTTCATCAAGGTGGACAACAAGAAAAACATCGGCGCCGTGATGAAGGCGGTGGCGGAGAAGTTCCCGGAGTTCCAGGTGAACACGAACGACGAAGTGATCAGCACGTTTTCAGCGAACAGCATTCCGGCCGTGCGCATCTTCATCCGCGTGGTGGTGGGCTTGGCGGTGTTCATCGGGTTCGTTTTCGTCTTCCTCTCCATGTACACGGCGGTACTCGAGCGGACGCGCGAAGTGGGCATTTTGAAAGCGCTGGGCGCCACGCCGGGCTATATCGCCAGCATGCTGCTGAGGGAAGCCTTGCTGCTGGGCATAGCCGGCACGTTCGTGGGCATCGGGCTGGCCTACATGACCCACTACATTTTCCTGGTGACGATTCCTGCTTCGATGCAGCAGAAGATCGTGCCGGAGTGGTGGTGGCGCGCGTCGCTGATCGCGCTGGGCGGCGCGGTGCTGGGTACCGCATATCCGGGATTGAAGGCGGCCAAACAGGACGCGATCGAGGCGCTGGCGTATGACTGAGCTGATGGTGGAGGTGAAGGGCCTCGAGAAGACTTATCGCCAGGGCGAGGTGGACGTGCGCGCGCTGCGCGGCGTGGACCTGACGATCGAGAAGGGCGAGTTCGTGGTGATCGTGGGTCCGTCGGGCTCCGGCAAATCCACGCTGTTTCACATTCTCGGCGGTCTGGCGGGACCGACGAGCGGCACAGTGAAGATCGGCGGGCAGGATCTTTCGACGCTCACCGACCTGGATCGCACCAAGCTGCGGCGCAAGACGGTGGGGTTCGTTTTTCAGAAGTACAATCTGCTGCCCACCATCTCCGCGCAGGACAACATCGAAATCGCGCGCGACATTGCCGGCGTGAAGGGGCCGTGGGATGGCTGGTTCAAGGAAGCGCTCGAGTTGCTCGGCATTGGGCACCGGCTGCATCACAAGCCGCGGTCGATGTCCGGCGGCGAGCAGCAGCGCGTGGCGATTGCGCGGGCGATTGTGAATCACCCGGCGTTGCTTCTGGCCGATGAACCGACGGGCAATCTGGACACGGAGAACTCCGTGGTGGTGCTGAACCTGCTGCGCGATTTGAACGAGCGCCTGGGCCAGACGATCCTAATGATCACGCACAATCCGGAAGCGGCTGAATACGGGCATCGCGTGGTGACGATGCGCGACGGGCGGATCGTTTAGCGCTCAGTGCGGGAGGTCGCCGGCGGGCTTCTTCGCGGTGACCTCGCGATAAGCGTCGCGCAGTTGGCTGGCCAGCGGATCGCCCACCCACTTGCTCACGGTGGAATCGGATAGCGTCAGCTTCGCCTTCACGGGCTTGCCGCCCTTCATCTCCACCAAGTCTTCGAGCTTCTTGCCGGCCTTCACATGCTGCGCGACGTCAGCACGCAGCACAGTGAGGAAGCGGGCTTGACCGTCGATCACTTCGGCACCGACGGCGGGGCCATGGCCGGGAATCACTTTGTCGATGGCGAGTTTCTTCTTCAACTGTTCGAGCACCTTGGGCCAGTTGGCGAGATTGGCGTCGGCCGTGAAGTTGTGCGGGCCGTTCACCACGGCGTCGCCGGTGACGAGGATCTTCTCCTTGGGCAGATAGACATAGCCGTCGCCGCGCGTGTGGCCCCAGCCGAAGTGCCAGAACTCCACGCGGCGCGTGCCGTCGTCGAGCACCCAGGGGCTCTTCGCGAAGGTCTGCTTGGGCGGCTCGACGGAGGCGGCGTTGAGATTGCGGACGTCGGCGCGTGTTTGCGCGGCTTCCTGCCAGCGCTTCGGCTCATAGCGCTTCATCTCGTCCACCACGCCTTCGTGTGCCACGGTAATGGCGCCTTTCTTCGTCCAGAAGGCGTTGCCGTAGGCATGGTCGCCATGGTGGTGGGTGACGAGCACGTACTTCACCGGTTTGTTCGGCGCAAGCTTCTTCGCTTCGGCTAGCAGGATCTCCGCGCCGGAGGGGAAATTGGAATCCACCACGACGAGATAATCCTTCATCTCGATGATGGCGTTGTTGCAGTGGCCCTGCGTTTTGAGATCGCCTTCGCGCATCCAGACGCCGGGGGCCACCTGGGAGACGCGTTGATCGACGCCAAGATCGAAGAAAAGGGCCAGCCAGAGCAGTTGAATCATGCACCGGCGATTATAATCAAGAACGACCATGAAAAAGCGGGTGCTCTTCGCCTTCGGCGTGCTCTTGCTGCTGGTGCTGGCGACGCTGGTGCTTTGGCAGGGGTCGCTGGACTTTGGCGGATTGGGTCCGGAGAACTCCGCGCAGGTGTACCTGTTGTGGTCGACGTCGACCCTCGTCTTCCTGTTGACCGTCACCTTGAGCTTCTATCTGGCGCGCGCGCTGGTGAAGCTTTACGTGGAGCGAAGGCAAGGCATCGAGGGCTCGCGCATTCGCACGAAGCTGGTGTTGGGCGCGATGGCGCTGAGCACGCTGCCCGCCATGTTCCTGGTGTTTTTCGACATCGAGGTGCTGAACCGCACGCTGGACAAATGGTTCGCGCGGCCGGCCATCGACGTGAAGGAAGACTTGATCCAGATCGCGAATTCGCTGCGCGCGGAGACGCAGCGCAAGCTCGACGCGCAGGCGCGCTGGATCGCCATGCGCGGCAAGGCCACCGACTACAAGCTGGCCGATTGTCCCGACCTGGGCGTGGATCGCGTGCTAATCAAGACGAAGGCGACGAGCTTCGAGGTTTGCCCCGGGCCGACGCCTGGACATTTGACCGTGACCGGCAGCACGGCGCTCGACCGCGACCGAGTGCTGGTGGTGGAAGGGCGCATGCCGGTGGACCTGGCGGCCAAAGAGGCGACGATTCAGAAGAGCCTGGCGAAATTCGAAGAGCAGCGCAGCGGGCAGAAGGATCTGCGCAACTTCTATATCCTGCTGGTCTCCTTAATCACGCTGTTCCTGGTGTTCGTGGCCACGTGGACCGGCTTGTTCATGGCGCGGCAGATCAGCGTGCCGATCAGCGCGCTGCTGAAGGGCGTAGCCGAGGTGCGCGGTGGCAATCTGCAATATCGGGTGAGCACGAAGGCGATCGATGAACTGGCCACGATGGTGCGAGCCTTCAATGAAATGACGCAGACGCTCGAGACCAACGAGCGTGAGCTGGAGCGGCGACGCCGCTTTGCGGAGGCGATTCTCGAAAACGTGCCGGCGGGCGTGGTGTCGCTGAGTCACGACGGTCGCGTGCTGCGGACGAATCGCGCGCTGGCGGAGATCTTTCCGCGCCGCAATCCGGACGGCGTGCTGGCGCTGGACGACCTGTTTTCGGCGGATGATGCTCGTGAGATCCGCTACCTGATGGGGCGGGCGAAGCGAACCGGCTTGGCGTCGCGCTCCTTGGATATCCGCACGGAGGACCATCACCTGAGCGTGACGGTGACCGCGCTCGAAGGCAAGGGCGACGCCGGTTATGTGCTGGTGATCGAGGACACCACCGAGATTCTGCGCGCACAGAAAGCGGAAGCTTGGCGCGAAGTGGCGCGCCGGATCGCGCACGAGCTGAAGAATCCGATTACGCCGATCGCGCTCTCGGCGGAGCGGATTCAGCGCCTCGTCGATCGCAAGTCACTGGGGCCGGACTCGGAGCGCGTGGTGCGCGAGTGCGCTTCCACCATCGCGCGCGAGGTGGAGAGCGTCCGCATGCTGGTGGACGAGTTTACGCAGTTCGCGCGCTTTCCCACCGCGCAGTTGCGCACGGGCGATTTGAATGAAGTAGTGAACTCGGCACTCACCGTGTTCGAGGGACGCTTGGACAAGGTGACGGTGGAGTGTGAACTGTCGCCCGCGCTGCCGCCGGTGCAACTGGACGCGGAGCAGATCAAGCGCGTGATCGTGAACCTGATCGACAACGCGGCGGAGGCGATGGCGGATCAGCCGCTGCGGCAATTGTATGTGTCGACGCAATCGCCGTCGCCGGAGATCGTGGAGTTGGTGGTGGCCGATACCGGAGTCGGCATTCGCGCGGAAGATCGCGAGAAGCTGTTTCTGCCCTACTTTTCCACCAAGGGCCGCGGCACGGGCCTGGGGCTGGCGATTGTGAATCAGGTGCTGGGCGACCACGGAGCGACCATTCGCGTGGAAGACAACAAGCCGGCCGGCGCGAAGTTCGTGGTGGAGTTTCCGGTGGTGATCGGTGTGGAGGTGAGCGCTTGATGCTGTGGACGTTCCTGAAGTTCGAGTTGAAGTTCTGGCTACGCGGCTGGATGGTGTGGATCTTTCTGTTCATCATTGGCCTGATGATCTTTGCCGCGTCGAGCTCCGACAAGGTGATTGTGGGTGGAGCGCTGGGTAACACGTGGCGCAACGCGGCGTGGGTGATTCAGAACTTCTACGCCATCATGGGCCTGCTGACGCTGTTGATGACGACGGCGTTCGTGAACAACGCCGCGGCGCGGGATTTCGCGCACAACACGCACCTGATGCTGTTCTCGACGCCGCTGAAGCGCGTCGACTATCTGTTGGGGCGCTACTTGGGGTCGGCGCTGGTGGCGGTGATTCCAATGCTGGGCGTTTCGCTGGGCATTATTCTGGCGCGCTTCATGCCGTGGGTGGATGCGGAACGTTGGGGGCCGGTGATGTGGAATGCGCACGCGGCGGGCATTCTGCTGTTCGCGCTGCCGAACACGCTGTTCATCGCGGCGATCATCTTCGCCATCGCGGCTTGGACGCGGAGCACGGTGACGTCGTTCATCGGCGGTCTGTTGCTGCTGACCGGCTACACCGTGGCCGACATTCTGACGCAGGACATCGAGCGCGAATTCTGGGCGATGCTGCTCGATCCCTTCGCCATTCGCACGTTCAGCCTGTTGACGAAGTATTGGACCGTGGCGGAGAAGAATACGCAGGCGCTGGGCTTGCCGGCGATGATGTTGGCGAATCGCGCGTTGTGGCTGGCGGTGAGCGCGGCGATTTTCGGCGTGACGGCGTGGCGCTTCTCGTTTTCGGAGAGAACCGTGTCCCCGCGGCGTTGGCGCAAGGCGAAGGCGGAGGCCGTGGAGGCGCGGCCCGCGCGGGGTCCGCTGCCGGCGCTGGTGTTGGCGGGCGGATGGTGGCCGCGCTTATGGGGCAGCTTCCGGAATGAGCTGCAGGGTCTGGTGAAGAGCGTGAGCTTCATTGTGATCACGCTGGCCGCGCTGTTGAATTGCCTGCCGAACCTGATTTATGGCGCGAGCGAGATCTACGGCAATACGACGCTGCCGGTGACCTACGCCATCGTCGAGATCATCGAGGGTACACTCTACGTCTTCCTGATCTCGATGATCACGTTCTACGCTGGCGTATTGATCTGGCGCGAGCGCGACGCGCACATGGCCGATATCCACGATGCGCTGCCGGCGCCCTCGTGGATCGGCTACGCGGCGAAACTGGCGGCCTTGCTGGTGAGCTTGCTGCTGATTCTGACGGCGGCGGGCGTGGCCGGTGTGCTGGTGCAGAAGTTCCAAGGCTTCCCGCAGCACAACTTCTGGCTTTACGGCGTGTCGCTCTACGTGCGCGACTTCTCGTTCTTCTTCCTGCTGGCCGTGCTGGCGTTCTTCTTCCACGTACTGGCGCCGAACAAGTACATCGGCTACTTCGCTTTCATCGGCTTCCTGATCGCGAACGCCTTCGTGTGGGGACCGCTGAAAGTGGCCACACGACTAGTGCGCTACGCCTCGCGCCCGTCGGTGACCTATTCGGAGTTCTACGGCTACGCGCCAGATTGGAACACGTGGACCTGGTTCACGGTGTACTGGCTGCTCTTCTCCGGCTTGCTGATGGCGGCGAGCCTGTTCCTGTGGCAGCGCGGGCGCGATACGGATTGGGCGTCGCGCTGGCGGGAGGCGAGCCGCCGGTTCACGGGGCCGGCGCGAGCGGCGGCGTTTGTTTGCCTGGCGGCCTTCGTGGGCTGCGCGGGCTGGCTGGTCTACAACACGAAGGTGTTGAACCGCCTGATGGAGGCCACCGAGCGCGAGGACCTGCAGGCCGAGTACGAGAAGCTCTACAAGAAATACGAGAACATGCCGCAGCCGCGCGTGACGGCGATCCGCTATCAGATCGACCTGTATCCGGAGACGCGCAACGCGGCCATGCGCGCCGAGCAGGACATCGTGAATCAGACCGGGCAGACGTTGCGCGAGTTGCACATCAACGTCCCGGGGCGTGATTTTCAATTGGAGCTGGATGTTCCTGGCACGAAGCTCGCGAAGAACGACGAGCGGCACGAGTACCGCATCTATCAGCTCGACCCGCCGATGGAGCCGGGGGAGAAGCGGGTGATGAAGTTCCGCGTGGTTTCGAACGTGCGCGGCATCGCCAACGGCATCCCATTGACGCAGTTCGTGCAGAACGGCACCTTCTTCAACAACACGATCGCGCCGCAGATCGGCTACCAGCCCGGCGGCGAGCTCGACGACCGCAACGAGCGCAAGAAGCGCGGCTTGAAAGAGAAGGCCACGCTGCCACCGCTGGAGCGCGATTGCACGGCGCACTGCATGAACACCTACATCTCGAACAACTCGGATTGGGTGACCGTGGAGACGACCATCAGCACCACGCCGTCGCAGATCGCGATCGCGCCGGGCTCCTTGCAGAAGGAGTGGACGGCCAGCGGCCGGCGGTACTTCGCCTACAAGCTCGACCATCCGTCGCTGAACTTCTATTCGTTCCTCTCGGCCGATTATCAGGTGGCGCGGGAGGAGTGGAACGGCGTCCAGATCGAGGTCTACCATCTGAAGCAGCACCCGTGGAACGTGGCGAAGATGACGCGCGGCGTACGGCAGGCGCTGGAATACTACACGAAGAATTTTGGTCCTTACAAACACAAGCAGGCGCGCATCATCGAGTTTCCGCGCGTGGCTTCGTTCGCGCAGGCGTTTCCGGGCACGATGCCGTATTCGGAATCGATCGGTTTCATCGCGAAGCTCGACAAGCCGGACGACATCGACCAGGTGTTCTACGTCGTCGCGCACGAGATGGCGCATCAGTGGTGGGCGCACCAGGTGATTGGCGCGAGCATGCAGGGCGCCACGCTGCTTTCCGAAACGCTGGCGCAATACTCGGCGCTGATGGTGATGGAGAAGCAGTTCGGCCGCGACACGATGCGCAAGTTCCTGAAGTACGAGATGGACCGGTACTTGCGGTCCCGCGGGAGGGAGCTGTTGCGCGAGCGGCCGCTACTGAACGTCGACGCCGGGCAGGGGTACATCCACTATCAGAAGGGCAGCGTGGTGATGTATTACCTGAAGGAGATGATCGGCGAAGAAGCAGTGAATCGAGCGCTGCGGAAGCTGGTGGAGAAGTTCGCCTATGCACAGCCACCGTACCCGACGTCGTATGAGCTGGTGAACCTGCTGCGGGCGGAGACGCCGCCGGAGCTGCAATACCTGATCAAGGATCTGTTCGAAGAGATGACGTTGTTCTCGAATCGGACGCTGACGGCGAAATCGGCCAAGCGCGGCGATGGGCGCTACGACGTCACGATCGAGATCGACGCGAAGAAGTTCAAGGCCGACGATAAGGGCAATGAGAAAGAAGTTCCGCTCGACGACTGGATCGAGATCGGCGCCTTCGCCAAGCCGGAGAAGGGCAAGAAGTACGGCGCCACCTTGCATCGCGAGCGGGTGAAGCTGGCCGCGGGCGCGTCGACGCACAAGTTCACTGTCGGCGCCGAGCCCTACGAGGCCGGCGTGGATCCGTTCCTCCTCTTGGTGGACCGCTTCCCAGACGACAATCTAAAGAAGCTCAATTGATCTGAATGAAGACTCAAGTTCTCTCCATCCAATGCCCGGACGAGAAGGGCCTGGTGCATCGCGTCACCGGTGTCCTTTACAAACGCGGGCTCAACGTCGTTAGCAACGGCGAGTTCGTCGACCACGTGCACAACCGCTTTTTCATGCGCACGGAGTTCATGGGCGACCGGCCCGGGCTCGATGAGCTGCGCGACGTGCTGCCCGCCGAGCATGACCTGCGACTGACGGAGAAGCGCAAGAAGAACATCGTGATTCTGGTGACGAAGGAGCCCCACTGCCTGGGCGACTTGCTGATCCGGCACGCTTACGACGAGATGGAGGCGAACATTCTGGCGGTGGTGGGCAATCAGTATCGCCTGGCGCCGCTGGTGGAGCGCTTCGGCATTCCGTTTCACTACGTGACGCATGAAGGCAAGGAGCGAGGCACGCACGAGGCGGAGGTGCTCGAGGTGCTGGGCAACTATGCGCCGGAGTATGTGGTGTTGGCCAAGTACATGCGAATCCTTTCCGAGGAGTTCATCGCGCGGTACCGCTACCGCATGATCAACATCCATCACTCGTTCCTGCCCGCTTTCGTTGGGGCGAACCCTTACCGGCAAGCCTTCGAGCGCGGCGTGAAGATCATTGGCGCCACGGCGCACTTCGTCACCGCCGATCTGGATGAGGGCCCGATCATCGCGCAGGGCGTGATGCCGGTGGACCACACGCACGATGCGAAGGACATGGCGCAGGCCGGTCGCGATGTGGAGAAGAACACGCTGGCGAAGGCGTTGCGGCTGGTGTTCGATGATCGCGTGTTCGTTTACGGCAACCGGACGGTGATCTTCGAATGACGCGCCGCGGCTTGCTCCGGCTGGCGGCGGCACAAACGCGGCCGAGAGTGGCCGTGGTGATGAACACGTATTTTCCGAACTCGCATGCCGACGTGTTCGTCGGCCGCCTGCTGGATGGTTATCGCTTGAACGGCGCTTCGCACCGGCCGCGGCTCGACACTGTCGCTTTCTACGTGGATCAGTTCCCGTTGAACGACATGGCGCGGGAGCAGGCGGCGGAGTTCGGCGTGACGATCTATCCGACGGTGGAAGCCGCTTTGCGGCGGGGCGGCGCGAAGCTGGCGGTGGATGGCGTGGCGGTGATCGGCGAGCATGGCGAGTATCAGCGCACGGCGCGCGGCAATGTGATGTATCCCCGCGCGCGGTACTTCGACGCCATCACGCGTGTGTTCCAGCAGGACGGCCGCTCGGTGCCGCTGCTCAACGACAAATACTTCGCTTACGAATGGGCCGATGCGCGGCGCATGTATGAAACGGTGCGCGCGCGGAAGATTCCGTTCTTGTGCGGGTCGACGCTGCCGCTGACGTGGCGGCGGCCGCCGCTGGAGTTTGCGGCGGGGACGCAGTTCGACGAGCTGTTGGCGTTGAGCTTCAGCGATCTCGAGGAGCACGCCTACCACGCCATCGAACTCTTACAGGCGATGGCAGAGCGGCGTGGCGAGACGGGCGTCGCGCGGGTGCGCTATGTCGAAGGCGAAGCGGCGATGCGATCGACGAAGCCAGCGCTGCTGGACGCCGCGCTCAGGCGGCGCGTGAATGCGGTGCCGCGCAATGCGTCCGGCTTGCCCGAAGCGTTCGAGATCGAGTATCGCGATGGCTTGCGCGCGGTGGTATTGAACCTGAACGCGCAGACGCGCGATTACATCTTCGCGGCGCAAGTGCGCGGCACGCCGGAGCCGCAAGCTGCGTGCTTCTACATTCAGCTGTGGGTGCACAACCACTGGAGCTTCATGGTGCGCGCGTTCGAAGAGCTGGTGCTGACCGGGCGCAATCCACAGCCGATCGAGCGGACGCTGTACGCGAACGGGATCATGCTGGCCGGGCTCGAATCGCGGCTGCGCAAAGGCGAATGGGTGGAGACGCCTGACCTGACGCTGCGTTATGGACCGTAAGTATCGAGGCCGCTTCGCGCCGTCGCCCACGGGACCGTTGCACTTCGGGTCGCTGGTGGCGGCGCTGGCGAGCTACATTGACGCCCGGTCGCACGGCGGCGAATGGTTGGTGCGGATGGAGGATGTCGACCGGCCGCGCTGCAAGCAGGAATGGGCCGACGAGATTCTGCGTCAGTTGGAAGCTTGTGGCCTCGAGTGGGATGGCGACGTGATGTACCAGAGCCAGCGTGACGATGCCTATGCGGCCGCGCTGGAGTCGTTGGGAGCGAAGGCGTTTGCGTGTGGGTGCTCTCGACAGGAAGCACCGGATCCTTATCCCGGCACTTGTCGCGATGGATTGCGCGAGGGTCGCGTGGCGCGGTCGTGGCGGCTGCGCGTGAGCGACGAGGTGATCACGTACACCGACCGACTGCTGGGTTTGAATCACGAGCGCCTGACCGACACCTGCGGCGACTTCGTGGTGAAGCGTGCCGATGGGCTCTATGCTTATCAGCTTGCGGTGGTGGTGGACGATGCGGCGCAGGGCATCACCGACGTGGTGCGCGGCGCCGACTTGCTCGATTCCACCGCGCGACAAATCTGGCTTCAGCGCGCGCTGGGCGTCGCGACGCCGCGCTACCTGCACGTGCCGGTAGTGACCGGCGCCGATGGGCAGAAGTTGAGCAAGCAGACGCTGGCGCCGGCGATCGACACGCGCAATCCGGCGCCGGTCGTCGCGCAGGCGATGGAGTACTTGCGGCCTTACCTGGGAAACTTCGAGCGGTCCGCCTTGGGCAGCAGCTTGAGAGCGTTCTTGTAGTAGACCTTCTTCAGCACGTCCTCGGGCAGATCAGCGCCGTACATCCGCCAGAAGGCGTGGCGCTTGTTGTGATAGGGGAAATACTCGTCGGCGGTTTCGAGCGTGCGGAAGTAGGTGGTGAACTCCTTCACGTTCCAGGAATCCTTGCCCATGAGCACGCGGTCCTGATACTTGGTGAGGAACGCTTTCGTGGCGCGCGGCTGGCGGCCGAGCTCCGCGATGACGGCGGAGATGTCGACGTAGTAGTTCGGCATTTCATCCATCAGCTTGCCGCTCTGCGCGAGGTCGCCGCCGAGCCAGCCCATGTGCGGGTGCACGAAGGTGACGTCCTTGTGCTTGCGGAAGAGCGCGTAGGCTTCCTTCATGAGCTCTTCCCAGGAGGGGCCGCTGGTGACGCGGCGGCGGGGGAGTTCCATCAGCTCGAGGTAACGCTCGTTGAACTTGTCGACGGGCTCCCAGAATTGCTTGGGGTCGGCGGTGTGGATGAGCACGGGGATCTTCGCCTTGGCCACGACGCGGAAGGCTTTGTCGAAGCGATCGTCATTGGCGGCCACGCGGCCCTTGTCGTCTTTCGTCGACCAGCCGAAATTCTTGAAGAATTTCAGGCCTTCGCAGCCGGCGGCGATGTCTTCCTCGAGCGTCTTGGCGGCACGGTCGGCGTAGCCGGGGTCGCCGAGATTGGTGAGGTCGAGGTTGCAGAAGAGGACGAAGCGCTTCGAGTGCGGCGACGAGCGGATGTTCTTCACGCCGGCGCGGAACTTTTCGCCGTAGTTGCCGGAGAGGTTGATCATCACCTGCAGGTTGAGGCTGTCCATCTCGGCGACGAGCTTGTCGATTTGCGCGGCCGACATCATGTTGTTCTGATGCGAGTGGAAATCGACGAAGGGGAACTTGGCGCGCGTGGGCACGTGCTGCGGGACGACGACGGAATCCTTGGGCGAATACTCTTCGAGCGTGACCGGCGTTTCTTTGCCGCGCTCCGGAGCGGGGCGGGCGGGACGATCCTGCGCGAAGAGCAGGCAAGCGAAGGCGCTGGCGATGAGTGCGGCACGAGCGGGCATGTTCTACATTGTGCCTCTTTTGCGGTGGTCGCTTCAGGGGGGAGTCAGTTCGATCTTGCGGATCCGAGCCCAGTTCCCCTCGATGAAATAGAGCGCGTTGCCAGACCAGATGAGGTCGAGCGCCTGATAGATCCGGGCGTCGCTGGCTGGTCCGGTTTCCATATCAGCCGCATCGGCGCTACCCGCCAAGCGCACCGGTTCTTGATTTCCGCGGAGGAGGAGGATGGCCTGAATCGAAGGAGACGGGCCGGTCTCGCCTTGCGCATAGACGTTGCCGGCCGGGTCTACATCGAAGGTACGAAGAAACCAGCCCGCAGGCGCGGCGATCTCCGTCACTTCGCCACTACCCGAGTCCCAGCGAAAGATCGAACCGCTGGCGCCGATCCAGAACAAGCGGCGCTCGGGATCGAGGCGAAGTGGTCCGCGAGCATAACGCGCCCGTTGATCGAGTTGAACCAACGTTTCCCAGCGGCCATTGACATAGAGGGAAATCTGACTCAGGTTTTCGTTGGCATAGATCAGGCCGCCGCTCCAAGCGACCGCGTTGGCCGCGTTGGCGCGATTTCCCGCCCCGGGAGTTTGTAGAAGCTGACGGTAATCAGCAGCCTGGGCCTCCCGCTGTTCTCGCAAATCGATCCTCCGAATACCCGCCAGACTGGCGGGCCGCACATAGTAGATCGACCCCTCCCCATCGGATGTCCAAGACATGGGAAGCGGAACGAGATTCGGGCCAGGTCCATAGAACACGGCTTCGAGCAAATCATCGTTCAGTTTCAAGACCCGGCGGTAGTTCTCGTGGAGAAGAAGAGCGCCATCGGTTGCCTTCAGAAGTAGGGCAGGTGCTTCCAGCCGAACCTGGAGGCGTCCAGCGGGCAGATCAGTGCTCTGGGTCAGCGTTCCAGCAAGGCGCTCGAACTTTTGGCGATCCCAACGCCAGATCAGCCCATCTGCGTCAGCCAGAATGAAGTCTCCGCCGGGCCGCGCGGCGAGACCACTGATATCGATCCCCCGATCTTCCGGTCCGCGATGGATGCCAGGATCGAACAGCGTCTCGAGGCGCCGCTGAGTGAGGTCGACGCGCTGAACATAGGCTCCCGCCAGCCAGAGCTCATTCGAACCTCCGGCAACCACCACGTTGGCCCCGTCCGCATCCACCCAACGCGTGGCTTCACGGTAATCCGAAGAAGCACTCAGCCGCCAGAGGCCATAGACGCCGAAGGGGTCCGGAAGAATGTAATAGAGGTTGCCCTGCGAGTCAGCCGTCATATCGAGCACTCGGGCGACAAGGGGCAACGAGCCGGGCAACGCCGCCCAGTCCACTCCGTTCCAACGAACAAACGAGGCCTTTCCCGTTTGTGCATCCAGCAGGGCCACCACCGGGTCGCCACCCGGCAGCAGCGCGACGGAGCGGAATGAGACGACTGGCCCGAAGCTCTCCGCCGCAAGTAAGGTCTCCAACTGGCCTTCGGGCGTCACGCGACGCAGGAAGCGGCTGTCGTCGATGAAGTAGAGGGTGCCTGAGGCCGTGATACGCAAAGAGGCCGGACGAGAGAGAGCAACCTTATTCGCTACACCCTCGGTCGCGGAACTGCCAGCGGCGCCAGTGCCTGCGTACCTTCTCAGCAGGCCATCGGTTCCCAGTTGATAAATCACCCGCTCTGAAACGAAGTAGAGTCGCCCAGCCGTGTCGGTGACGAGCCCGCTGGCGCCACGCAAGCGGGTGGACAGAGCGGGAAGGTTGTCTGGTGGCCCCGCTCCAGCGAACGTGGAGATCGTCTGCGCCGGAATCGACAGGCGCAGCAGGAGAGAGAAAGAGAGGATCCGAATCATTTCGTCGTTATCCTCTATTTTCGCAACTATCGCCGCTGTCGGCGGGCCAGCCAAATGGCGACACCGGGAACGCCGAGCGCCGCGCCGAAAGCGAGCAGGAATGCGTCGGTGGACGACGACCACGCGCCTGCCGCCGCATAGACCGCGGAGATCACTACGTTCGCGAGCGTCGTCCAAAGCGCAAAGCGTCCGAGAGGAAAACGGATGAGCCCGGCGAACACGGCGCTCGCCTCGGCGAGCACCGGCACGGGACGGCAGGCGGCGAACGGGAGGTCGCCGTGTTGATCCATCAGACGCTGCATGCGTTCGAGGCTCGCTTCGCCGGTGAACCGTCGCGCGGGACCGGCGCCGGCGCGTCCGATGAAGTAGCCCACTGCGGCGGCGATCGTCATGCCGAGAGAGCTGATGACAAGGCCCGGGACGAAGCCGAAGAGCGCACCGCAGGCGGTGGAGACGATGCTCGACGGGATGGGCAACACGATGTCGAGCGCCAGCAGCAGGCCGAGCGTCACCGCGCCCCAGGGTCCGCGGGCCTCCTTCATCAATGCCGTCGCCTGATCTTCACCGAGCAAGGCAAAAGGCACCAGCACGAACGCAAGGAGGATGACGGCGATGACGGCCCAGCGCATAATCGTAAGCATGGCAGAGTATCAGGAACCGCTGGAGGCGATCGTGGCCGAGTTCGCCGCGGACTCCGGCACCATTCATACGCTGGGCGCGCCGGGCATGCTGCATTTGCGCGCGGCGACGCGCAACATTCCGGAGGCCGTGCTGAACGCCGTCCGCGAGGTGCCCGTCGGCAAAGGCATGGCGGGCTTGTGCGTGGAGCGCGCCGCGCCGGTGGACGCCTGCAACATTCAAACCGATTCGTCGGGCGATGTGCGGCCGGGTGCGCGCGCCACAGGCCTGCAGGGAGCCATCGTGGTGCCGATGCTCGATGCCAGCGGCGCGGCGATGGGCGCGCTGGGCGTGGCGAATTTTCGCGAGCGCACGTTTACCGAAGAGGAGATCGCGCGGCTGGTGGAACACGGCCGCCGGCTGGCCGCGCTTTGAAGTCTCATGCGATCCTGGGAGGACGTCTCGCATGCCTGATTCGTTGCTCCCGCTATTCCCGCTCGGCATCGTTCTCTTTCCGGGGACGCAGGTGCCCTTGCATATTTTCGAGCCACGGTACAAGGAGCTGATCGGCGAGGCGACGGAGCACGAGACGGAGTTCGGCATCGTGCTGGCGGTGGAGCGAGGCTTGGTGAACGTCGGCTGCACGGCGCGGGTGGCAGAGGTGGTGGAGCGTTACGACGACGGCCGGCTCGACATCATCGTGGAAGGGCAGCGCCGCTTCGAGTTGACGGCACTAGACCATGGGCGCAGCTACCTGCGCGGCGAGGTGGAGTTCATCGAAGACGATGAGCCCGAAGCGCCGCTACCGCTGCGGCAGAAGGCGCTCGAGGCGTTCCGGCGCGCTTTTCCCGAAACCGACGAGCGCGTTGATCCTTCGGCCGACTTGCTGAGCTTCCAATTGGCCCAGGTGTTGACCGAGGTGGAAACGCGCCAGCAGTTTCTGCAGTTGCGCAGCGAACCCGAAAGGCTGCGGCGGCTGATCGAGATCATGCCGGGACTGGCGCGCAGGCGTGAGTTGACCGAGAAAATGCGCGCGCTGGCGCCGAAGAACGGACACGGCAAGCACCTGGAATGACGCGGCACCTGCTGATCGACGCCGACGACACGCTGTGGGAGAACAACATCTACTTCGAGCGCGCGTTCGACGATTTCTACGACTTCCTGGCTCATTCGAGCTTTACCAAGCCGCAAGTGCGCGCCATCTTCGACGAGATGGAGATCGCCAACATCCGCGTGAACGGCTATGGCGCGGCGAACTTCGCGCGCAATCTGACGAACTGCTACCGGCACTTGGCGGAGCGCGAGATCCGCGACGGCGACATCGAGCGGATTCTCGCGCTGGGCCAACGGATTCTCGACCAGCCCATCGAGCTGATTGATGGCGTGGAAGAGACGCTGGCGATACTGGCCGAGCGCCATTCGCTGACCGTCTTCACCAAGGGCGACTTCGAGGAGCAGCGGCTGAAGATCGAGCGCAGCGGCGTGGCGCAATACTTCACGCACCAGGAGATCGTCCGCGAAAAGCATGCCGAGGCTTATCGCGACGTGGTGGCGCGGCACGGACTGAAGCCGGAACGCACCTGGATGATTGGCAACTCGCCGAAGAGCGACATCAATCCGGCGATCGAGGCGGGGTTGAACGCGATCTTCATTCCGCATGCGCATACGTGGATGCTGGAGCATCAGGAGATCCGCACCGACGCCGCGCACCGGCTGCTGATTCTCGACAGCTTCCGCCAACTGCCCGGCGTTCTATGAAGCGCCTGGTGATTGTCGCCGGGCACGCCGTGCTGCGGCAGTTCGACGATCCGCATGACGAGCGCAACTGGTTCCTGCTGCCGTTTCAAACGGGCGAAGTGCCCTTCCTGATTGGCCACGTGGAGGCGGGCGTGCGCGCGGCGGCGGCCGATCCGGAGGCGCTGCTCGTTTTCTCCGGCGGCCAAACACGGCGGGAGGCCGGTGAACGGAGCGAGGCCGAGAGCTACGCGTACGTGGCGGAGAGGCTGGGCTGGTTTGGCTGCGACGGAGTGGCCGGACGCGTCGCGCTGGAGGAATATGCGCGCGACAGCTTCGAGAATCTGCTCTTCTCCTTGGCGCGCTTTCGGCAGGTGACGGGCGAATGGCCGGAGCACGCGACGTTTGTCAGTTGGCGCTTCAAGGCCGAGCGCTTCGAGTTGCATCGCGCGGCGATGGGCTGGCCGGTGGAGCGCTTCGCTTTTCTGGGCGCCAATGATCCGCCGGCGCTCGCCCAGGCGCTGGCGGCCGAGGAGCGCACACGCGCGGGTTACGTTGTTGATCCCTACAGCCAGGGGGCGGAGTTCGCGGCCAAGAAGGCGAGCCGCAATCCGTTCGGGCGGCGGCCGCCGTATGGGCTTCCGGAACACGGCCCCTGGCCTTGGACGAAGTGAAGCCTACTGACCGATGACGCGCGGCGGCTGAATGTAGGCGGACACCATGCTCTCCACCCCCTGCTTGTCGATGGCCTTGACACCGAGCACGACGTTGTCGATCGACAGGTCGCCAAGCGTGTACTCGGTGACATTGCCGACGGCGATTTCGCGCTCCCAGAACGGCGACGTGGTGGAGCGCACCACGATGGCGTAGCCCGCGAGATCGGGCGTTTGCGCGGAGGGCTTCCACTTCAGCACGGCGTCGATGTTGTTCTTGCCGCGGCTCAGGTTGGGCTGGAACGTGTAGCCGGAGCGCGCCTCGGTCTGGGTAACGTCGCGCGTGATGATGGGCGGCGGCGGCGCCAGCGCCAGGCTCGCCAGCGCGGCGCCATTCACGCGCGTGACGCGAGCGCAATAAGCGGGCGAGGCGAATTGCAACGAATCGTTCGGCGTGTGCTGGCGCTTCAGATCCTCGGCGGCGGTGGTGAAGCGGACACCGGCGTAGCCTTGGCGGTTGAAGGGCGTGTGGTCGCCGCCGCGGCCGAAGCGATCGGGCCGGAAGACGACGTCCACCTTCATGGATGGCACATAGCGCTCGGCGGCGGTGCGCACGTAGCGGCCCAGCGCGCGCGAGGGCGAATCGTTGGGATCGTCGGTGAACAGATGCACGAGGTGAGTCATCTTCAGGCCCTGGCCGTTGTCGTCGTTGCCAATGATGTCGTTGTTCAGCACGGCTTCGATCTTCAGCCCGCTCTTCTTGGCATCGGCGGCGTAGCCGGTGGCGCCGAAGAGGCCGTACTCCTCGCCGCTGGTGGCGAGGAAGACGATGGTCTTGTCCCATTCGTGGGCGCTCATCACGCGGGCCAGTTCCATGAGCGCGGCGACGCCGCTGGCGTTGTCCGACACGCCGGGCGATTTGGGCGCTTGGGAAGTGGCCGGATAATCGGTGGCGGCAGGGGCGGTGCCCACGGCAGCCTTGCGTACCAGCGTGATGGTGTCGTAGTGACCCATGATCATCACCTGGATCTCCGGATGCACCTTGCCAGGCAGGCGAGCGACGACATTCGTCACGGTGAGGTCGCGCTGGACGCGCGCGCCCTTCTTCACCTCGTGCGCGTCGAAGGTGACTTCGAGGCGTGGCGAATAGGACTTCAGCTCAGCGGCGATCCACTCGCGCGCCTTTTCGTTGGTGGCCGAATGAATGTCGCGCGTGCCGAAGCTCTCGAGCTTCCGCATGGTGTTGGCGATGCGCTCCTCGGAGACGTCGGCCACGATCTTGGTGACCTGCGGATTCAGAGTTTGGGCGCTCAGGATCAGCAGCGCGCCGATCACGACAACTTGCCTCGCACGCGCTCAGAGAGCACCTTGCCGTCGACGCGCTTGCCCGCCAGCTTGGCTTGCGCGGCCTTCATCACCAGGCCCATTTGCTTCAGGCTGGTGATGCCCGTTTCGGCCATGGCCGCGGCGACGGCGTCGTCCATCTCCGCATCCGTGGCGAGCGCCGGCAGATAGGCCTCGATGATGGCGATTTCCGCCTCTTCCTTGGCCGCCTGATCTTCGCGACCGCCCTTGCGGAACATGTCGGCCGATTCGCGGCGCTGCTTGATGAGCGAATTCATCACCTGCATCTCCGCGGCTTCGTCCAGCTCCTTCATGCTGTCCACTTTGAACTTCATGAGGGCGGCTTTGATCATGCGTACGGCGCCAAGGCGCGCTTCGTCCCTTGGCCTTCATGGCTTGCACCATGTCTTTTTGCACCTGGTCGAGTAGAGACATCCGTCTGATATTCTAGAGGAAACAGTCGTTCAGCGCCTCAACGTCCGAGGCATGTTCTCACTATGCACATCAAGAAACAACGTCTTTTGACCCCGGGACCCACCCCTCTCCTGCCGCGTGCGCTGCACGCGATGATGGGCTCGGACATCCACCACCGCACCGAGGATTTTCGCAAGCTCTACAAGTCGGTGCTGGGTGATTTGAAGGATTTGCTGGGCACCACCAGCGACATCATCGTGCTGGTGAGCTCCGGCACCGGTGGACTGGAATCCGCCGTCGTCAACTTTCTGTCGCCCGGCGACAAGGTGATTATCTGCGTGGCCGGCAAGTTCGGCGAGCGCTTCGAGAACCTGGCCAAGACGTTCGGCCTGAATTCCGTGGTGCTGAAGGCCGAGTACGGCGACACGGTATCGCCGGAGAGCGTGGAGCAGGCGCTGAAGGATCATCCGGATGCGAAGGCGGTGATGGTGCAGGCGTCGGAAACGTCGACGGGCGCGGCGCACGACATCAAGCGCATCGGCCTGGCCGTGAAGCAGACGCCGGCCATGATGGTGGTGGACGCGGTGACCGGCCTGGGCACCATGCCGCTCGATATCGACGGCTGGGGGCTCGACGTGGTGGTCTCCGGTTCGCAGAAATCATTCATGATTCCGCCGGGTTTGGCGTTCGTAGCGATCTCGAAGAAGGCCTGGGCGATGGCCGATACGGCGAAGACGCCGCGCTTCTATTTCGACCTGAAGCGCGAATTGAAGAACGCCGTGAACGGCGAATCGGCCTGGACGCCGAACACGAGCCTGATTCTGGCGATGCAGGAAGCGCTGAATTACGTGAAGTCGATCGGCGGGCTGCCGAAGCTGGTGGAGAATGCGCAACTGCTGGCGCGCGCCATGCGCGAAGCCGCGTTGGCCATGGGGCTCGAGCTCTTCTCGCCCGATTCGCCGGCCGCTTCCGTGACGGCGATCAAAGCGCCGCCCGGCATGGATTCGAGCGTCATCGTGAAGGAATTCCGCAATCGCTTCGGGGCGATCATCGCCAACGGGCAGGGGTCGATGAAGGGCCAGATCTTCCGCATCGCGCATCTGGGCTATTTCGACTTCATGGATCTTTTCGCCATGGTGGCGGCGCTCGAATTGATCCTGAATGCCAACGGGCACAAAGTGGAGTATGGCAGCGGCGTGGCCGCGGTGCAGAAGGTGTACGCCGAGGCCGCCATGCCGGCGCCGGTGGCGGTGTAACGAAACTCAATGAACATTCTGGTTGCTGAACCCATGTCCCCCGCGGGGGTGGAGTTGTTGAAGGCCCAGGCGGGCTGGAACGTCATCCTGTCGAACAAGGATCAATACGCCGAGCATCTGGCCACGTGCGACGCGCTCATTGTGCGCAGCGCGGTGCGCGTGACGCCGGATCTGTTGAAGAAAGCGCCGCGGCTGCGCGTGATCGGGCGCGCGGGCGTGGGCGTGGACAACGTGGATCTGCCGGCCGCTACGCACCGCGGCGTGCTGGTGATGAACACGCCGGGCGGCAACGCCGTGGCGGTGGCGGAACAGACGCTCGGCTTCATGCTGAGCATGGCCCGCTACATTCCGCAGGCCTGCGCGCTGACCAAGAGCGGCGTATGGGACAAGAAGAGCTTCCTCGGCACGGAGCTGCGCGAGAAGACGCTGGGCATCATCGGACTGGGCGCCATTGGGCGCGAAGTGGCCTTGCGCGCGCGCGGCTTCGGCATGCGCATCGTGGCGCACGATCCTTACGTGAGCCCGCAATCGGCGGCCGACATCAACATCGAGCTCGTCTCGCTCGACGAGCTGTATCGCCTGGCGGATTACATCACGATCCACGTGGCTTCGACGCCCGAGACGTATCAGATGATCAACGAGACGTCGCTGGCGAAGATGAAGATCGGCGTGCGCTTCATCAACTGCGCGCGCGGCGAGTTGGTGAATCACGATGATCTGCTGGCTGCGCTGAACTCGGGCAAAGTGGCCGCCGCCGCGCTCGACGTGTTCGACCCGGAGCCGCTGCCGAAGGGCCATCCGCTGCTGGTGCATCCGGCGGTGATCGCCACGCCGCACACCGGCGCTTCCACGGAGGAAGCGCAGGAAGTCGTCGGCGTGCGGATTGCCGAGCAGGTGGTGCAGTACCTGCGCGACGGCCTGGCCATCAACGCCGTGAACATGCCGGCCATCACGCCGGAAGCCTACAAGCACCTGGGTCCGTACATCATTCTGGCGGAGCGCCTGGGCCTGTTTGCGAGCTACATCAGCGAAGGCAATCCGTCGAACGTGCGGATCACTTACTGGGGCAATATCGCGCAGCAGAACACGCAGCTGATCCGCAACGCCGTGCTGGCGGGCATTCTGAACCGCTCGCTGTCGCAGAAGGCGAACCTGGTGAACGCGATGCAGATCGCCGGCGACCGCGGCTTCGCCATCTCGAAAAGCACGAGAAGCGCGCCACGCACATCGACGCCGTGGAGGTGGAGATCGACGCCAGCGGCGGCCGCACGACGGTGGAGGGCGCCGTGGTGCTGGACAAGCCGCGCCTGATCCGCGTGGACGGCATCTATTGCGAAGTGAACCTGGGCGGGCGCCTGGTGTTCATGAAGAACAATGACGTGCCGGGCGTGATCGGCTTCGTGGGCAGCACGCTGGGTGAAACGAAGATCAACATCGCGAATTTTTTCGCTGGGGCGGCAGGACCGGCGGACACGCCGGGCGGTCCGCTGCAGGCCATCGCCGTGGTGGAAGTGGACGGCGATGTTCCGGAGAAGGCGCTGGAGGCCTTGCGCGCGCATCCGGCGGTGAACGTGGCGCGCGTGGTGCGTTTCTAAGAATCAAGCGGCGGGGGAGCTCATGCGGCAAGCGTTCCTGAAGTTCTGCACCGTGATCGGTGCTCTGGTGGTGGCGTTGATCGCGTTCGCCCTCGTCATGGGCTTCCTAGGGCGGTTCAAGAAGCCGTCGCTCGCGAAGAACACCGTGCTCGAGCTGGTGCTCGACCGCGGGATTCCCGAAGATACGCCCGACGATCCCTTCGCCATTCTCTCCGGCCGCGCCAAGGCCGACACGCTCAAGGATCATATCGACGCGCTCGACAAAGCCGGACGGCGACGAGCACATCAAGGGACTGCTGATCAAGCTGGGCGCCGCGCCCATCGCCATCGCGCAAATGCAGGAGCTGCGCGACGCCTTGAAGGCGTTCCAGGCGCAGAAGAAGTTCGTGCATGTCTATGCCGAAAGCTTCATGGGCACGGGCAACTATTACCTGGCCTCCGTCGCCGACCGCATTTATCTGATGCCGATGGGCGACGCCAACGTGACCGGCATCTTCGCTGATTCGGTCTTCTTCCGCGGCGCGCTCGAGAAGTTGGGCATCACGCCGCACATGGAAGGCCGCTACGAGTACAAGAACGCGGCCAACCAATACATGGAGCGCAAGTTCACCGACGCGCACCGGGAAGCCACCGACAAGCTGATGGGCGGCATCTGGAGCGAAATGGTGAAAGGCATTGCCGAGGGCCGCAAGCTGACGCCGGCGCAAGTGCAAGCGCTCGTCGACAAGGCGCCGTATCACGGCAAGGAAGTGGTAGACGCCAAGCTCGCCGACGAGCTCGCGTATCGCGACGAGGTCCGCGAAAAGACGAAGGCGAAGGCCGGCGCGGGCGCCGTGTTCCTATCGCTGCATGACTATTTCGAGCGCGTGGGCGCGCCGAATACGAGTGGTCCCACGGTGGCGCTGATCTATGGGCTGGGCGCGATTACGCAGGGCAAGAGCGGCACGGACCCGCTGCAGGGCGAAGCGTCGATGGGCTCCGATACGGTGGGCGCCGCGCTGCGTGACGCCATCGACGATAAGAGCGTGAAGGCGATCGTGTTCCGCGTGGATTCGCCCGGCGGTTCGGCGGTGGCCTCCGACGTAATCGCGCGCGAAGTGCAGCGCGCGCGCAAGGCGGGCAAGCCGGTGGTGATTTCGATGGGCGCCGTGGCGGCCAGCGGCGGCTATTGGGTGTCGATGGACGCCGATAAGATCGTCGCGCAGCCGACGACGATCACCGGGTCGATCGGCGTGCTGAGCGGCAAGATGATTACCAAGGGCCTGTGGGACAAGCTCGGCATCACGTTCGACGGCTTGAAGTATGGCCAGAACACCACCATGTACGACGGCGGCCAGGACTTTTCGCCCAGCGAGCTCGAGCGCTTCCGCGCCGGGCTCGACTTCATCTACGACAACTTCACGTCGCGCGGTGGCCGCCGGGCGCAAGATGAAAAAGGAAGACGTGCACAAGGTGGCGAAGGGCCGCGTGTGGACCGGCGTGGACGCCAAGGAACGCGGCCTCGTGGATGAACTGGGCGGCTTGAACAAGGCGCTGGACGTGGCGAAGAAGTTGGCGAAGATCACCGATGCCGAGGTGAACTTCAAGCAGTATCCGCGCAAGAAGACGCCGGTGGAGAACCTGATGGCGAAGTTCGCCGAGCGCGACGATCAGGATGTCCGCGAGCAGCTTGCCCCGCTGGTGCAGGAACTGCGGCGGGCGGGATTGCTCGCCCCGCGCAGCACCGGCGAGGTCATGATGCCGGATCTGCGCTTGCGATACTAGTCGACGGTGTTTCGATCCTGGGCCTGGGCGTTGGTGGCCGCGCTGGCGGCGCTGCGCTTCTTCCATTCCGGCGTGCTGTGGGTGGAAGAAGCCTACCCGCTGACGGGCGCGCTCA
>JAZKJV010005548.1:0-47547 GCA_037367405.1 Ottelia alismoides | reverse complement strand
TACGGACCTGGTCCGGGATGTCGGCCAGGAACAGGACCGTCCGCCGCACCGCTCGCGATCTTCGAGAGATCGGCATAGAGGCGACCGCTGATCGAGATGTTTGTCGGCGGCGAAGTTGAGCTTGCCGACGACCAGGAACTTGCCGTCGGTGCTGATCTTGAGGATCACCTCGCCGTTGAACACCTCCTTCGAGGTGTAGATTGAGAACAGCTTGGCGCCGCCCGTGATCGTCATCGGGGCGGTGAAGGCGGCGGTGAAGCCGTCGCGCGACGGATCGGCCTGGATCAGGCGGTACTGCGTGGCGACCTGCTGGCGGACGGTCGCGAGCCAGTTGTCGACAGAGACGTTGGTCGGCAGCTGGAAGGCGGGCCCGCGCAGATCGGCCGGGGTCTCGACCGACGGCAGCGACTTGAAGAAACTCGACGCCGGCCGAGAAGTCGTTGATCGACAGGCCGGTGTTCGGCTCGAGCAGGATGCCGCCCGGCACCGAGGCCTGGATGAAGACGCTGAGCGGGCCGAGCTCGGACAGCGCGAAGCGGATCGTGAAGCCGCCGACGCCGGAGAACGAGAAGCCGCCCTCGACGCCGACGAAGAAGACACGGTCGGCAACCGGCGTGATGGTGTCGAGCGTGTCGATGACGTTGCCGACGCCGTCGATGCGCAGGATGCCGCCGATCAGGCCGGCGTCGAGCTGGCCGCCGAACAGGTCGCCTTCAGCTGCACGCCGATCGAGGCGATGTCGATGATCGGGAACTTGCCCTGGAGCAGCAGCCCGACATCGATCTTCACGCCCTCGATGGCGCCGGAGAACTCGAGGCCCTCCATGCCGGCGATGCTCTGCACCGCCGCCGAGAGCGTGAGCACGAAGTCGCTCGGATCGGCCTGGATGTCGCGCCACTGGATGCCGATCTCCGTGATGCGGATCGGGCAGCCAGGTCGGCCACTTGAAGGAGTCGCCGGTCGCGCTGCCGACGCCGAGGAACACGCCGAAGCCGGGCTTGGTGACGAAGTCGCCGTCGCCCTGGAATGCGAAGTTGCGCGCCTCGCCGCTGAGCGTCAGCGAACCGATCTTCACCTCGGCGGCGATGCTTCGGAAGGAGATCAGCTCCTCGTCCGTCGCCCGCACCGGTGTCGAGGATCAGGTCGACGCCGCTCAGCGTGACGACGCTGCCCAGCGTCACCTTGAAGGTGTCGACCTTGAACTGGAACGCCTTCACCCGGCCGTTCTCGAACTCGAGCGTGGCGCGGACGGCCTCGGTGTCGATCAGCGTCGGCGGGACGTCGCCGAGCTCGGCCGACGTGCGGTCGGTCAGCGTCGCGGAGACCGGCTTGCCGGGGAAAGAAGCGGGCACCGCCGGAGGCGACGAAGATGCTGCCGTCGAAGTCGACCGCCTCGCCGATCGTGACCGAGAAGTTCGTCACGCCGATGCGCAGTCGTCGAACTCGAGGATCGAGCCGAAGGTGATCTTGCCCGTGCCGGTCGAGCCGCCCGTCGGAGTCAGGGTGCTGGCCGGCGTGCCGGTCGGGACGCCCGGCGTCGCGGTCGAGGTCGTCGTCGTCGCGCCGACCGGCTTGTAGATCAGCATCGCGGTGCCGATGTCGAAGCCGTTGTCGCGGATCGTCAGGCCCGGGATCGTGCTGCCGGTGTCGGGATCGGTCGACGGCGCGATGATGCCGGTGACGCCGAAGCGCTCGAAGGTCACCGTGGCCGTGTTGAGCACAAGCAGCTTCTGCGGCAGGCCGCCATTCGCCGCCGCGTCGTAGTTCGGGTCGTAGTTCACCCGGATGCCGCTGCCGGAGACCTTCACGACGTCCGGCACGGTGACCAGGAGCGTCGAGATCTCGAGGCCGAACTTGCCGGTCGCCGAGAAGGCGCTGATGCCCGCACCCTGGATCAGGCCGAGAACGTCGACCGCGATGTCGAAGGTGCCGAGCACGCCGGTGAGGCGCGCGGAGACGCCGCTATTGGCCTGCTGCGTCTGGCCGGCGGTGCCGCCGAAGCCGAGATCGATCGCATCCGCGCCGATCCCCATCGTGATGACGAGCTTGCCGTCGACGAAGCCCATCTTCGCGATCGTGACGGTCGGCGCCTCGAGCTTGAGCGGGCCGAGGCTGACGGGCGTGGTGCCGGCGGCCGTCTCGGTGATGCTGCTCGAGATCGTGAACAGCTCGGTCGTGCCGACATTGGGCATCGTGCCGGCGGTCCAGCGGCCTGCGAGGAAGCGGACCTGCACGTCGCCGGCGGCGAAGGTCTCGTTCGCCTTCCCGTTCGCCGCGCCGATGAAGTAGCGGTAGGTGACCGGGCCGCCATTTGTCGGGTTGCCCGAGAGCAGCAGCGGCGTCGAGAGGATCGGCGTTCCGACCGCGGGGATCGCCGTGCCGCGGGCGACGTTCGCCGTCGCGGTGCCGGTGAGCTCGATCTCGTCGCCGTTGATGCCGGTGATCGGGCTGCCGTCGGGCGAGATGAAGGTCACGTCGATGTAGCGCTTGGCGTTCAGGCTCGCCGCGCTCAGGCGTCGCGCCGCTGAACGGCGTGACGAGCATCGCATAGGGCTCCTCGGCCGGCGCGGCCGGGAGGGAGCGGAACACCGTGAAGCGCTCGAACTCCGCCGCGCCGCCCCATGCCGCGCAGGTCGGTCCAGGAATTCGCGATGAACTGGACCTCGAGGGACCGGGTGTTCGACGTGCCGACGAAGATGCTCGGGCTCACGGTCGAGGATGCGATAGCGGAAGATCTCCTTGGTGACGCCCTCGACCTTCGTCGCGGCGCCGTCGAGGACCAGGCCGGTGATGGTGAACTCGCCGTCGTCGTCGGTGATCGAGGCCGCGTCGATGCCGACGCGGTTCACGTCGTTGAAGACGACATCGATGAACTGGCCGGGCTGCAGCGTGTCGATGTTGACCCGCGCGCCGTAGATGGCCTGACGAGATCCGCGGTGACCGGGCGCAGGCTCGATGCCGGTGCCGCGATCGTCGGGCCCAGGCCGAAGATCTCGAAGCCGCTGACGCGGATGTCCTGCAGCTGGAAGCCCTGCGGCCCGCCGAACTGGAAGCGCGCCGCGCCGGTGATCGAGAAAGCCTCGCTGATCGTGCCTTCCTGCGGGATCGAGATCGAGACCGACGCCTCGGGACGTCGACCTCGATGCGGCCGGTCGGGGTCTTGGTGAAGCGCAGGCGGCCTTCGATCGTGACGATGTCGGCGAAGGCGATGGTGAGCGGATCGTCGGTCGTCTCGAAGCCGGTCTCGAAGACCTCGAGGTTGCTCGACGGCAGGTTGATGGTGATCGACTCGTTGGGATCGCCGGGCTGCGCGAAGGCGCGCGCGGCAGCGTGATCGCGTAGTTCGAGAACGCCACGCCGGTGTTGTTGATCTTGACGCGCAGCATGCCGGAGATGCTGAGGCCCTCGATCCCGACGAGCGCCACATTGCCCTCGGCGAACACGGCGTAGGTGTCGTCCGTCGTCGCCGGCGTACCGGTGCCGACTTGACGATGCCGACTTGGCATTGGTCACCAGGACGCCGATCGCATCGGCCTTGATGTTGCCATCCGCGTCGCGGAGCTGGCCGTCGCCGCCGGCGAAACCGAGGAAGATCTCGACGTTGCGCGCGCCGTAAACCTTTGCGTCGCGGCCGCCGATCGTCGTGTCGAGGATCGTGAAGTCGCCCTTGACCGAGAAATAGGGCGGGATCTCGAGCGAGGCGCCGAGAACCGCGAACTGCATCAGGAAGCGCTCGTCGGGGCCGACATCGCCGTTGCGGAAGGGCGTGATGCCGTCGCCGAAGCGGATGGTGAGGGTCGCGCCCGCAATGTCGATGGTCTGCTCGACCAGGCGCCCGGTGGTGTTGATGCGCAGCGCGACCGTGCCGCCCGTGGAGCCGACGCCGGCGACGTCGGCCGCCAGCATCACCTGCATCGAGCCCGCGATGCCGCCGCCGGCGCCGCCCGGCGTGGTGCTCGGGAAGAAGACGAAGAAGCCCTCGCCGTCCGTGGCCGAGACCGAGCCGACGGTGACGTCGACGTTGTCCATCGCCAGGCGGACGATCTTCTTGGCCGTCGGCGTGCCCGGCACGCTGATCTGCTCGAAGGCGAAGTCGCCGGAGAGCTGGGCATCCGGGATGCCGGCATCGGTGAAGTCGATGTCGAGGTCGAGATTGCCGCCGACGCGCAGATACGGGCCCTTCGCGAGGACGAGGTTGTAGAGCTCGCAGTCCTCGTCGATCTCGCCGTCGTCGTCGTGTCGAGGCCGTCCTGGTCCCGCGATGAACGTCTCGTTCACCGCGCGATTGGTGTTGTTGATCGCAAGCGTGACGGAGCCGGTGAAGTCCAGGCTCACGTCCGAATTCGAGAAGTCGAGATTGGTGGCGACGCTGAACTGGCCGGCCATGCCCAGGTCGCTGAGGACCACGTAGCCGTTCGCGTCGTCGATTGCGAAGACCGGATCCGGGTCGCCGAAGGTGATGTCCAGATCGGTGAACTGGATCTTGGTGAGCTTCGTCCCGTTGGGACGGACGAGCTGCTCGAACCCGACGAAGACGTCGAAGCTGAATTCGTCGGAGCCGTCGCCGTCGAGATCGAGCCTGAGAACGACCTGTCCGGATGCGGCGAGTTGCGCGTGGTGAAGTCGAGATTGATGACATCGCCGGGATCGATGCCAGTCGGCACGTCGAGACCCGTGCCCGGACCGTCGGCGCCCGTCCAGGTCGTCGTCATGAAGTTGACGACCTTCTGCACCGGGGTCGGCGTGGTGAGGCCGCTCTCGCGCTGTTGATCTCGATCGTGATGTCGTTCGCCGAGAGTTCGACCGCCGTCGACGCCGACGACGAAGATCCCGCCATTCGCCGGCGGCCCGGGCACGCGGGCCTTGAGCGCGAGGAAGCTGGACCGGTCGGTGCTCGCCGGGGTCGCGACCGGCTTCATCAGCACGAGGCCGAACTCGAGGCCCGAGACGACCAGGCCGGTCGCCCCTTCCGCCTCGTCGGCCGTCGGCGCGCGCACGCTGCCGTCGTCCTCGACCACCCAATAGGGGCCCGCCGGTGCCGACGAAGGCGTTCACCGACGACGCGCCGATGGTCATCGTCGTGACCGACTTCGTCGAGTTGTCCTCGAGCACGACCGTCTCGACCGTGCCCTTCTGGAAGAAGAACTCGCCGGAGAGATGGACGAAATCCTCGATCGCGATGGTCACGGCGCCGGAGGCGGCGAAGATCGCGCGGTCGAAGTCGATGATCTCGAAGTCGGTCGCCGGGTTCAGGCCGGTCTGGATCTTGAGGCCGTCGGCCGACCCGAAAGCGCTCGTCGCGGCGGCCGCGCTGGCCGCGAAGTCGACGACCGGCAGGGTCGGCGCCGGACTGCCCGGCGGGACCGGCGTCTTGTCCTTGGCCTGGTTGAGCTCGATCGTCATCGAGCGCGCGGAGAGCGTGATGCCCTCGATCCCGACGAGTTCGACGTCGCCGCTCGCGCGGATGGCCGTGTAGCTCTTCGGCGAGGCCGGCGCGCCCGTGGCGACCTTCGGCTTCATCAGCGCCATGGCAAAGCCGGCGTTCGAGATCGCCAGGCCAGTCGGATTGGTGCTCAGGTCGGGCGTGTCGAAGCTGTCGATCAGGCCGTCGGGCGTGCCTTCCGGACCCGAGTTGTCGCGGAAATAGGGACCGTTCACGCCGGCGAAGATGTTCACGTCCTGCGCGCCGATCCGCAGGGTCTCGAGCTCGACGGTGTCGCCGTTGCTCAGTATGACCGGCAGCGCCGCGCCCTTCTCGAAGGCGAACTGGCCGCTGATGTGCAGGAAGTCCTCGACGGTCAGGGTGACCGCGCCGGCCGCGCGCAGGACCGCGCTGTCGAAGTCGATCGAGACGACGTCGTCGGGCGTGTCGCCCGTCACGATGTCGAGGCTGCCGCCCGGCAGCTGCGTGAAGTCGATCACCGGCTCGGCGCCGGGAGCCACGCCCGTCCGGCTGGCCTTGTTCATCTCGAGCGCCAGTCGGCCGCCGAGATCGAAGCCGTCGACGCCGATCAGGGACGCCGAGACGTCCGCCTTCATCGCCATGTAGCTGGGGCGCGGCCGTGCCGGGCGCGATCGCGGTCGGCTTGATGAGCGCCAGGCCGAAGCTGTTGACCGTCAGGCCCAGGCCGATGAAGCCGGCATCGGCGGTGAGCTCGGTGGCCTCGATGCGGCCACTGTTGTCGGCGTCTGTCGCCACGCCCGCGAACACCGACGTGCCGGAGCCGAGCGCGATCGTGAGCACCGAGGCCTCGATCGAGCTGGTGCTGCCGACCGGCGTGACCGCGACGTTGTCGCGGCGCTCGATGAAGACGCGGCCGTTGATGAACACGAAATCGGCGATGTTGATCGAGACGTCCGCATCGACGCGCAGCAGCGCATCGGCGAGTTCGATCGTCGCGCCGCCGACGACGACGGGATCGGCATCGAAGGCGTCGTCGGTGGCGGCGGTGTCGGGCGAGTCGCGATCCGTGTCGATGTCGGCGCCCCAGTCGAGGGCGCGCAGCGTCGGATTGGTGGCGGAGGTCGCCTTGTTGATCTGCAGCTCGAGGCGGTTGGCCCAGAGTTCGAACCCGTCGATGCCCACCAGGCCGGCGTCTTCCACGACGGTGGTGATCGCCATGTACGAGTAGTCGCGGCCGGGCTGCACGACTGGATCGGCCTTGATCGTCGCCAGAGTGACCGTCCGCGGTGTTGATGACGAAGCCGATGCGGTCGGCGGAATTCTCTGCCGGCAGGCCGACGAACATTTCGCTGACCGTCAGCCCCAGCGTCAGCAGCTTCGCGTTGACGAGATCGATGGTCGGATCGAACACGTCGTCGCCGTCGACGTCCACGTTGACGAGGCTCTGCTTGACCTCGAACGACGCCTCCAGGGCGACGAAGCCGAAGGCGTCGAGGGTCAGCTCGCCGCCGACCTCGTCGCCGGCCTGCGTCATCGTGACCGCGACCTCGTCCCCGGCGGGACCGATGACGACCGGTGCCGCCGTGAAGGTGGTGCCGTCGTAGGAGCCGACCTGGCTCGTCCAGTCGAGCGCCGCGATAGTGCTGTCCGTGGGGACCGGCAGCTTGTTCGAGTTGATGTAGAGGCTGGAGACCTCGATGACGAGATCCTCGGGCAGGCCCTGCGGCGTGACGCCGACGACCGAGGCCTGCATCGTGAAGAACTTGCGTGTGTCGTCGGCGCCCTTGGTGAGCTGGTTGGGCGTGACGATCGCGATACCCAGCTCACCCGAGGTCACCCGGAAGCCGACGCCGTCGGGCACGCCGACGAACAGATTCTGGATCGACAGGTAGATCAGCGTCGCCTGGGCATTCTCGAGGTCGCGCTCAGCCAGCGTCGTGGTGTTCGCCGACTGCCAGGTGGCGTCGGCGACATTGACGTCGACCTCGGTTTGCTCGAACACGAAGGTCGCGTCGGCCGTCACGAAGCCGAAGGCGTCCGAGATGCAGGGTGCCCTCGGCGCGGAGCAGCGGGTCGGCCGTCGAAGTCGATGGTCGTGCCGCCGACGACGATCTCATCCGCGGCGAAGGTCGAGGCGCCCGACTGCAGGTCGATGGACGTCCGTCCAGTCGAGCGGCGTCGCCGCCGTCGTGGTCGTGCCCTGGGTAAGGAGGCCGCTCGCCTTGTTGATGGCGAGGCCGAGGTCGGAGGCCGAGATCTCCAGCCCGTCCGGCAGGCCGACCAGATCGGCGCCGGCGATCGTCGAGGCGATGGCGATCCAGCTGCGCGTGTCGGTGTCGGTGGTCGGCGTGGCCGGCGCAGCCGCCTTGACGACGGCGATCGCGAGATGGCCGTCGGTCACGCTGAAACCGATCGCGTCATCGAGCGAGACGGAATCCTCGAGCAGGTCGCCGTCGGTGTCGACGAGCGTGGCACCCGTGCCGACGAAGAAGTCCTGGATCGTCAGGCCGATCGTCAGCAGCTGCGCGTTGTCGAGCGCGACGGTCGTCCCGTCGAAGCTCACATCGACCGTCTGACGGGTCAGCTCGACCGAGGCGATCGCGGTGACGAAGCCGAAGGCGTTCAAGGTCACCGTGCCGCCGACCTGGAGCAGTCCGGCGTCGAACTCGATGTCGAGGCCGCCGACCGTAACGACGTCGGCCGTGAAGTCGCCGTTGAGCACGGCGTCGGCGTCGAGGTCGATCGCGGCCGTCCAGTCCAGCGGCGTCGCCGTGGACGGCAGCGTCCCGCTCGCCTGGTTGATCGCGACCGCCAGGTCCGTTGCGCGGATGACCAGGTCGGACGGCAGGCCCGCGAGCTCGGCCACGCCGACATCGGCGACGATCGCCGTGAAGGAGCGGTTGTCGCCCGGGTTGGCGACGGGGTCCGCCTTGATGATGGCCAGCGACAGGTGCCGCTCGACACGCTGAAGCCGACGCCCCCGGGGACGCCGGCGAAGAACTCGTCGATCGTCAGGCTCAGCGTCAGCAGGTTGGCGTCGTCGAGGTCGCCCTCGGTCTCGAGAAGGTGCCGTTGGCGTTGACGTCGACGTCGACCTTGGTGGTCGTGAGCTCGAAGCCGCCCTTGGCCGTGGCGACGCCGAGGATGTCGAGGAGATCGACCGTGCCCGAGATCTCGAGCAGGGAGCCCGCGAGATCGATCGTCAGGTCGGCGGGGGTGGGCAGGTAGATGCCCGGATCGACGGCATCGTTGCGGTTGGTGCCGACCGGGTCCTCGCCGAAGGCGCCGTCGCGGTCGACGTCGATCTGGGTGCCCCAGTTCAGGGGTGCCGCGTCGTCCGAAGGGTTGGCCGTGGTGCCGGTGTTGTCGCCGCTGGCCTGGTTCAGCTTGAGGACGAGATCGCTGAGCTGCGCGGTCACGTCCGGGATGCCTGCGAGCTCGGCGGCGCCGATGCTCGCGTAGACGGCGATCCACTTGCGGGTGTCGGGGATCGGGGGCGCGGTCGCCGGCGGCGTGGCGCCGAGGATGGCGACACCGAGATTGCCCCCGGTGATCTGGACGCCGATGTCGCCAGCGCCAGCGAACAGGTCGAGGTCGCTGAGCGCGATCGTCATCAGCGACGCGCCGGTCAGGTCGTCGACGTCGTTGGCACCGCCGATGTCGCCGTCGGCGTTGACGTCGACATCCACCTCGACCTGCGCCAGGGCGAAGCTGGCGGACCCGGTGATGAAATCCGCGATGGAGAGATTGACGTCGCCGGCGACGACCAGCTGAACGGCATCGTCCAGCCCGTCGATGACAGGGAGGTCGGGGATCGCGCCGGTCCAGTCAAGCTTGGTCGGCTCGACGCCGCCGAGGAGGCCGGTGGCCGAGTTGTAGAGCACCAAGATGTCGGTGGCGGAGAAGCTGAGGACGTCCTCGAGCCCGACGAGCTCCGCGATCGCGACGGACGCGGAAACCGCGGTCCAGGTGCGCGTATCGCCCGGCGGCGGTCCGACGGCCGTCGGCGAACCCGGCTTGAGGATGAGCAGGTCGAGGTCGGCGCTACCGACGTAGAAGCCGATGGCGTTTCCGGTGTCGATGGCGCCGTTCTCGAAGGTCGCGCCGACGCCGGCGAAGAACTCGACGTCGATCAGCTCGAACCGGACGAGCTGGGCGTTCGTGAGGAGGCCGTTCGCGCCGGTATCGAGCGTGGCGAAGATGCTCTTCGTCAGTTCGAACTCGCCGGCCGCGATGATGAAGCCGTCGAGGTTGAACTCGGACCGTGCCGCCGACCTGGATCGCGATCTCGTCGGTGAGCGCGTCGAGCGCCGTGCCGTTGACCTGCGACACGCTCGCCCATTCGAGCCGCGAGCGTCGGTGGCGGCGCCGTTGAACAGGATGTCGACGTTGCTGACCGTGAGGTCGAACTCTGCCGGCAGGTTGGCGACGGTGAGCGTATCGACATGGGCGGCCAGGCCCAGCCAGCTGCGCGGCGCCGCGCCAGCCTCGGTCACCACGGCGAGGGTGAGCGAGGCGTTGTCGATCTGCAGGCCGGTGGCGTTGGCGTAATCGATCCCATCGGGCGCCGCGTCGTCGTCGGCGCCGTCCGCCAGGAATGCGCCCCCCACGCCCGCGAAGATGTCGACACCGCTGAGCGTCAGGCGCATCAGCGCGGCGTCGGTCAGCACGGGCAGCGGGCCGCCCGCGCCATCGTCGATCGTCACGTCCGGGGTGATGCTGAGATCGAAGCCGCCGACCAGGAGCACGAAGCCGTCGATGTCCAGGGATAGCGTCCCGCCGATCACCAGCGCGTCGCTCGCCGTCACCGCGAAGGCCGGGTCGAACGACGACCAGTCGAGCAGCGTGCCCGTCGTCGCCGTCGTCTGGTTCACCTTCACCGTCAGGTCGTAGACCTCGAGGTCGAAGCCGTCGAAGCCCTCGACGCCCACCGACGACGCCGTGAAGTAGACGCCCGTGTAGACGTCCGTCCCGACCGTCAGCTGCGCGAAGTCCAGGTTCGCGCTCAGGACCCGGAAGCCCTGCTCGTCGCCGTCGAACACCAGCTTGCCGGGATCGGCGACGTCGAACGCCGCACCCGTGCCGATGAACAGGTTCACCCCGTCCAGCGTCACCGACAGCAGCTCGCCCCGTCTCGCCGTCCACCGTCGCCGCCGGGTCGACGCTCACCCGAACGTCCCGCCGACCTGGACCGCGTCCTCGATCGTCAGCTCCAGCGTCCCGCCGATCACCAGCGCGTCGCTCGCCGTCACCGCGAAGGCCGGGTCGAACGACGACCAGTCGAGCAGCGTGCCCGTCGTCGCCGTCGTCTGGTTCACCTTCACCGTCAGGTCGTAGACCTCGAGGTCGAAGCCGTCGAAGCCCTCGACGCCCACCGACGACGCCGTGAAGTAGACGCCCGTGTAGACGTCCGTCCCGACCGTCAGCTGCGCGAAGTCCAGGTTCGCGCTCAGGACCCGGAAGCCCTGCTCGTCGCCGTCGAACACCAGCTTGCCGGGATCGGCGACGTCGAACGCCGCACCCGTGCCGATGAACAGGTTCACCCCGTCCAGCGTCACCGACAGCAGCTCGCCCGTCTCGCCGTCCACCGTCGCCGCCGGGTCGACGCTCACCCCGAACGTCCCGCCGACCTGGACCGCGTCCTCGATCGTCAGCTCCAGCGTCCCGCCGATCACCAGCGCGTCGCTCGCCGTCACCGCGAAGGCCGGGTCGAACGACGACCAGTCGAGCAGCGTGCCCGTCGTCGCCGTCGTCTGGTTCACCTTCACCGTCAGGTCGTAGACCTCGAGGTCGAAGCCGTCGAAGCCCTCGACGCCCACCGACGACGCCGTGAAGTAGACGCCCGTGTAGACGTCCGTCCCGACCGTCAGCTGCGCGAAGTCCAGGTTCGCGCTCAGGACCCGGAAGCCCTGCTCGTCGCCGTCGAACACCAGCTTGCCGGGATCGGCGACGTCGAACGCCGCACCCGTGCCGATGAACAGGTTCACCCCGTCCAGCGTCACCGACAGCAGCTCGCCCGTCTCGCCGTCCACCGTCGCCGCCGGGTCGACGCTCACCCCCGAACGTCCCGCCGACCTGGACCGCGTCCTCGATCGTCAGCTCCAGCGTCCCGCCGATCACCAGCGCGTCGCTCGCCGTCACCGCGAAGGCCGGGTCGAACGACGACCAGTCGAGCAGCGTGCCCGTCGTCGCCGTCGTCTGGTTCACCTTCACCGTCAGGTCGTAGACCTCGAGGTCGAAGCCGTCGAAGCCCTCGACGCCCACCGACGACGCCGTGAAGTAGACGCCCGTGTAGACGTCCGTCCCGACCGTCAGCTGCGCGAAGTCCAGGTTCGCGCTCAGGACCCGGAAGCCCTGCTCGTCGCCGTCGAACACCAGCTTGCCGGGATCGGCGACGTCGAACGCCGCACCCGTGCCGATGAACAGGTTCACTCCGTCCAGCGTCACCGACAGCAGCTCGCCCGTCTCGCCGTCCACCGTCGCCGCCGGGTCGACGCTCACCCCGAACGTCCCGCCGACCTGGACCGCGTCCTCGATCGTCAGCTCCAGCGTCCCGCCGATCACCAGCGCGTCGCTCGCCGTCACCGCGAAGGCCGGGTCGAACGACGACCAGTCGAGCAGCGTGCCCGTCGTCGCCGTCGTCTGGTTCACCTTCACCGTCAGGTCGTAGACCTCGAGGTCGAAGCCGTCGAAGCCCTCGACGCCCACCGACGACGCCGTGAAGTAGACGCCCGTGTAGACGTCCGTCCCCGACCGTCAGCTGCGCGAAGTCCAGGTTCGCGCTCAGGACCCGGAAGCCCTGCTCGTCGCCGTCGAACACCAGCTTGCCGGGATCGGCGACGTCGAACGCCGCACCCGTGCCGATGAACAGGTTCACCCCGTCCAGCGTCACCGACAGCAGCTCGCCCGTCTCGCCGTCCACCGTCGCCGCCGGGTCGACGCTCACCCCGAACGTCCCGCCGACCTGGACCGCGTCCCTCGATCGTCAGCTCCAGCGTCCCCGCCGATCACCAGCGCGTCGCTCGCCGTCACCGCGAAGGCCGGGTCGAACGACGACCAGTCGAGCAGCGTGCCCGTCGTCGCCGTCGTCTGGTTCACCTTCACCGTCAGGTCGTAGACCTCGAGGTCGAAGCCGTCGAAGCCCTCGACGCCCACCGACGACGCCGTGAAGTAGACGCCCGTGTAGACGTCCGTCCCGACCGTCAGCTGCGCGAAGTCCAGGTTCGCGCTCAGGACCCGGAAGCCCTGCTCGTCGCCGTCGAACACCAGCTTGCCGGGATCGGCGACGTCGAACGCCGCACCCGTGCCGATGAACAGGTTCACCCCGTCCAGCGTCACCGACAGCAGCTCGCCCGTCTCGCCGTCCACCGTCGCCGCCGGGTCGACGCTCACCCCGAACGTCCCGCCGACCTGGACCGCGTCCTCGATCGTCAGCTCCAGCGTCCCGCCGATCACCAGCGCGTCGCTCGCCGTCACCGCGAAGGCCGGGTCGAACGACGACCAGTCGAGCAGCGTGCCCGTCGTCGCCGTCGTCTGGTTCACCTTCACCGTCAGGTCGTAGACCTCGAGGTCGAAGCCGTCGAAGCCCTCGACGCCCACCGACGACGCCGTGAAGTAGACGCCCGTGTAGACGTCCGTCCCGACCGTCAGCTGCGCGAAGTCCAGGTTCGCGCTCAGGACCCGGAAGCCCTGCTCGTCGCCGTCGAACACCAGCTTGCCGGGATCGGCGACGTCGAACGCCGCACCCGTGCCGATGAACAGGTTCACCCCGTCCAGCGTCACCGACAGCAGCTCGCCCGTCTCGCCGTCCACCGTCGCCGCCGGGTCGACGCTCACCCCGAACGTCCCGCCGACCTGGACCGCGTCCTCGATCGTCAGCTCCAGCGTCCCGCCGATCACCAGCGCGTCGCTCGCCGTCACCGCGAAGGCCGGGTCGAACGACGACCAGTCGAGCAGCGTGCCCGTCGTCGCCGTCGTCTGGTTCACCTTCACCGTCAGGTCGTAGACCTCGAGGTCGAAGCCGTCGAAGCCCTCGACGCCCACCGACGACGCCGTGAAGTAGACGCCCGTGTAGACGTCCGTCCCGACCGTCAGCTGCGCGAAGTCCAGGTTCCGCGCTCAGGACCCGGAAGCCCTGCTCGTCGCCGTCGAACACCAGCTTGCCGGGATCGGCGACGTCGAACGCCGCACCCGTGCCGATGAACAGGTTCACCCCGTCCAGCGTCACCGACAGCAGCTCGCCCGTCTCGCCGTCCACCGTCGCCGCCGGGTCGACGCTCACCCCGAACGTCCCGCCGACCTGGACCGCGTCCTCGATCGTCAGCTCCAGCGTCCCGCCGATCACCAGCGCGTCGCTCGCCGTCACCGCGAAGGCCGGGTCGAACGACGACCAGTCGAGCAGCGTGCCCGTCGTCGCCGTCGTCTGGTTCACCTTCACCGTCAGGTCGTAGACCTCGAGGTCGAAGCCGTCGAAGCCCTCGACGCCCACCGACGACGCCGTGAAGTAGACGCCCGTGTAGACGTCCGTCCCGACCGTCAGCTGCGCGAAGTCCAGGTTCGCGCTCAGGACCCGGAAGCCCTGCTCGTCGCCGTCGAACACCAGCTTGCCGGGATCGGCGACGTCGAACGCCGCACCCGTGCCGATGAACAGGTTCACTCCGTCCAGCGTCACCGACAGCAGCTCGCCCGTCTCGCCGTCCACCGTCGCCGCCGGGTCGACGCTCACCCCGAACGTCCCGCCGACCTGGACCGCGTCCTCGATCGTCAGCTCCAGCGTCCCGCCGATCACCAGCGCGTCGCTCGCCGTCACCGCGAAGGCCGGGTCGAACGACGACCAGTCGAGCAGCGTGCCCGTCGTCGCCGTCGTCTGGTTCACCTTCACCGTCAGGTCGTAGACCTCGAGGTCGAAGCCGTCGAAGCCCTCGACGCCCACCGACGACGCCGTGAAGTAGACGCCCGTGTAGACGTCCGTCCCGACCGTCAGCTGCGCGAAGTCCAGGTTCGCGCTCAGGACCCGGAAGCCCTGCTCGTCGCCGTCGAACACCAGCTTGCCGGGATCGGCGACGTCGAACGCCGCACCCGTGCCGATGAACAGGTTCACCCCGTCCAGCGTCACCGACAGCAGCTCGCCCGTCTCGCCGTCCACCGTCGCCGCCGGGTCGACGCTCACCCCGAACGTCCCGCCGACCTGGACCGCGTCCTCGATCGTCAGCTCCAGCGTCCCGCCGATCACCAGCGCGTCGCTCGCCGTCACCGCGAAGCCGGCGAAGCTCGTCGTCGGCACATCGACGTCCGTCCAGTCCAGAAGCGCCGCGGCGCCGGCGCTCTTCTGGTTCACCTTCACCTGAAGATCGTAGGCGGTGAGGTCGAAGCTCGGATTGTCGAGACCCTGATCGGCGACGGCGCCGGCGGAGACGGCGAGGCCGGTGAACCGGGCGCTCGAGGTGGTGAGAACGGCGAGATCGAGATCTGCGTCCGTGACGGAGAAGCCGGACAGGTTCGTGGCGTCGAAGTCGCCGATCTGGGGCGTCGTGGTGTTCGGCGTGACGCCGGTGCCGATGTAGAGGTCGACATCGTCGAGCGACACGACGAAGAGCTCGCCGGTCTGGCCGTCGATGGTGGCCTCGCGATCGAAGACGACGCCGAAGCCGCCGCCCACCGATACCGCGCCGTCGATGGAGATCTCGATCCGGCCGGTCGTCGCGAAGATCGCCTGGTTGAAATCCAGGCTCTGCCCGCCGAGGCTGATCGGACTGGACGAGAAGTCGATGAAGCTGCCGTCAGCCGCGGTTGCGTTCAGCGACAGGTCCAGATCCTGGACCGCTGCACTGACGCTGCTGACGCCCTTGAGCGACGCATTCAGGTCGGTCGCCTTGGCGGCGGTCCAGGTCCGACCGCCCGCCTCGCGCGCGATGAGCAGCGCGAGAGCGCTGACTGAGGCCTCGAAGCCTGTGACGCCGTCGGAGGATCCGACGAAGAGCGTGCCGGTGGTGATGCCGACCTCGATGGTCTCCACCGCGACGGTGCCGGGCGACGGACCGCCGACCACCGAGACGATGCGGCTGCCGGAAGTATTGAAGGTGATGTCGTCGGCCGAGGCGGCGACGAAGCCGGCGATCCGGATTTCCTCGATGCCGTTGGCGGTGCCGGCACCACCGCTGATGTCGCCGGTGACGAAGCCAAGGTCGTCGAAGACGAAGGTGTCGCGGGCGCTGCCGCCCGTCAGGTTCTCGACGCGGTCGAAGAGGAGGCCGTTGAGCGAGCCGCCGTTGATGCCGTCCAGGTTCCAGAGATTGTCCTGGTCGGCGGCCTGAATCGTGTCGTCGCCACCGCCACTGATGATCCGGACGATACCGGTGTAGATGCCGTCACGCGTCACAAGCTCGGAACCGGACACCGTGACGGTCCAGCCCGGGCCGCTCCCCGCGCCGATGGTAAAGGTGAGGTCGCCGGACTCACCGAGCACGTCGAAGTCGAGGATGCCGCCTTCGCCGAGATTCGAGATCACCGGCGTCTCGAGCGAGGCCGGTACCGGCACGTCGCTCAGCAGGACGCGCACCCCGGCGCCGAGCACCGGCCCCATCGCGGCAATGCCGGCGTCGTGGTCGTAGCCGAGCTGGTGACCGACCTCGTGCAGCAGGACCGAGAGGAGGTCGACACGGCCCGCGGCGGGAGAGTCGTCTTTCGCGCCGATCAGGTCGTCGCCGAGACGGCGGGTGAACTCTTCGCTGGAGGAAGGAGTCGCATCGACGAACCAGCCGGTGCCGTCCGCATCGTCGTCGACCACGATGCCGGTCTCGGTGCTCTGCGCGAGGACGCCGTCGTCGAGCTCGGCGACGGTGACGTCGATCGCCATCGAGGAGATGTCGACGCCGAGAGCGGCGAGCGCCTCGCTCCACATCGCGAGCGCGGCATCACCGAGACGCTGCGCGTCGGCGGCGTGCACGCCACCAGATGACTCGAGATCCTCGGCCGAGAGCGGCGCGTTCCACTCCTCGGGCCAGGCGACGCCCATCTCCGGCCCGGTGACGTGATCCGCATGGCGCGCATCGGCGACGTCGAGGCGATCCACCTGCTGGACGATCGCGGCGTACTGCGCGGCGGCGTCCAGGTGATGAGCGGCATCCGTGAGACGCGCGAGTTCGGCGGTGATCGGATCCGCCGAGAGCAGCACGCGCGGCTCGAGCGTCTCCATCTTGAAGAGCGCGGTGCGATCCGTGCGGGGCGCGACGACGTCGTCACGACGCGAACGGCCGAACGCGCTCTTGAGCCGGGTTCCCACCCGGCCCAAGAAGCCGCGGCCGCGACTCCCGTCGTGTATGTTCGTGTCGTCGCTCAAGCAGTCACGAAAACCGATCCCGGTCTTCACAGCTCGGTCGAGCACCGCTCGCGTTCTTCATTCGAGTGGCGGATCGACGGCTCGCATCGAAGGACGATGCGAGCGCGCGCGTCTCATGCGACGGACTGACGCGTCCACGCGGATGCGGCGCTGCTGTGTCGAACGAAATGCGGAAACCCCTCCCCCTCGATCGTCCGTCAAACCGATGACCGGCCCCCGGGCCGTTCAATGTTGAGTAACGTTATCGAGACGTTAAGTCACAGACAACCCACAATCTTAGGATTGCCCGGCCACACCTGGGCGTCGGCCGACGGTCGGAAAACGAGCGTCTCTTCAGGAGCTTGAGTCACGGCGAGGCGTTCTCGCCCGTGACCGAACGGAGCCGCAGCAGGACCCCGAGGCCACCTTCCGGTCACACGCCGAGGGGCGGATCGCAGGCCGCTGCCCCAGATCGGGGCGCCCGGTCACAGCCGAAGCACCGGCCCTCACTTGATCGAAGGATCCGCTTCGCGCGGCGTCAGCGGGCGACTTCCGCCGAGTGTTGGATGTCGCACGCTGCGGCTTGTCCTTGCGGGGCGTGGAAGCGAACTCGCGCAGCTGCTTCTCGCTCATCGACTCCGCCATCGACTTCGAAGCTCCCCTGAGCGAGCCCTTCGACTTCTGACCGCGTTTGGCGGCCAGCGCCGCGCCTGCCGCCTTCTGCTGCGCCTTCGATTTCGCCGGCATCGGTTCCTCCTCGGTTGAGTCGGATCACCGTCAACGCGCGAGAGGGTGGACGCGTTCGCGCCCGCGCGTCAGCGGGCGCGCAGACTGACGACGTAAGCGACGAGGTCCTCCACGTCGCCGTGGTGAGCTGCAGCGGGGGCATCGGCGGATGCGGATCGGACAGGAAGCGGCGCATGCGCTCGGGCTCACCGGCCGGCGTGGCGGCGATCCGCTCGAAGCTGCGGGCGGCGTCGCTGCCGCGCGAGTCCGTGGCGTGGCACGCGGCGCACCAGCGATCGGCGATCCTCCGCCCGTTCGCCGCGTCCTGAGCCGGCGCGGCGATGCTGATGAACGACGACGCTGCGACCGAGAGGACGAGCAGCGCGATGCGGAACTGCGAAGGCGAGGCCATGGCGGCTCCTCCACGTGGCGACGAGATCGCAGACGTGCGCAGGAAGCGCCGCCGCGCCATGCGGCGCGCGGTCGCGCGGGTTGCGGCACGGCGCCGCATCCCTCCCGGCTCGAGGTCGCGGACTGCGGTCGCCCGATCGTCGCAAACGCCGCGCGGGCGCGGGCGTTCCGCCACGAATGCGGCGTTCAGATCTCGCGCCGGTCTTCTCGCCTTCGTAGATGACCGCCTCGATCGCGCGCGGCGCCAGCGCATCGCCGATGCGATGCACGGCGGGACGCGTCTCGCGGATCGCCCGGTAGAGCGCGTCGTCGGGGCGGCGCGAGAGCGAGAGCACGAGCGTGTCGACCCCCTCGATCGTCCGGGCCGCGCCGTCCCAGATGCCGTAGGCGTGCACGGTGGTGCCGTCGACGCGCTCGACGAAATGCTGTGGCGTGACCGCCACGCCGAGCGCCGTCAGCCGCCTCATCACGAAACCGAGGTCGTAGCTGCGCGCCAGCGCGTCGCCGAAGAAGAGGTGCGGCGTCAGGATCTCCACCGACGCGCCCGCGGCGGCGAGCAGCTCGGCGAGGCCAGCGGGGAGCGCGTCCTGAGTCTCGTCGAGGATCACCACGCGCCGGCCGAGCGCGGCGCGATCCGCCCCGACGCGCGCGAGCGCGGTGCCGATGTCGAGCACGTTGTCCTGCGACGTGCCGGGAATGCCGTCGCGCTCCGGCCGGTAGGCGCTGAAGCCCGAGCGATCCCACAGCGCCCCGGTCGCGAGTACGACGCTGTCCGCGGCCATGAGATCGGCGGCGGTCGCGGCGCGGCCGGTCTCGATGCGCACGCCCGCGCGAACGGCGGCACCGACGAAGCTGTCGATCGCGAGCCGCCAGCGGGCGCGCTGCGGCAGGGCCGCGAGGACGCGCAGCCTGCCGCCGGGCTCGCTCTCCTTCTCCATCAGCCGCACGCGATGGCCGCGCTCGGCGGCGCGCGCGGCGGCCTTGAGCCCCGCCGGCCCGCCGCCCACCACGAGCACGTCCTTGCGCGCCGTCGACGGCAGCACGGCGAGCGTCCCCTCGCCCCAGCGCCGCTCGCGCCCCATCGCCGGGTTCATCAGGCAGGCGACGTGGTTCTGCTCGCCCAGGCGGCGCACGCAGACCATGGCGCCGACGCAGGGCACGATCTCCTCGGCGCGTCCCGCGCGCGCCTTCGCCACCAGCATCGGATCGGCCATGTGGGCGCGCGTCATCGCCACCATGTCGGCGGCGCCCGCGGCGATGATCTCGTCGGCGAGCGCGAGGTTCCAGATGCGACCCACGACGAAGACCTTCGCGCGGTTGCCGGCCACCTGCCTGATGCGCTTCGCCGCCGGCGCGAGGAAGCCCTCCTCGCGGTCCGACATCATCGGCGTCACCGAGACGTGCTTGGCGAAGTAGCCGCCGCCCGAAACGTCGAAGAAGTCGAACAGGCCGCTGCGCGCGAGACCTCGACCTGCTGCTCGGCCTGGTCCTCGGTGATGCCCGCACCTTTGGGCAGGAACTCGCTCGCGGAGAGGCGCAGCCCCATCGTCGTCGAGTTGCCCAGCGCCTTGCGGATCGCCGCGCCGATCTCGAGCACGATGCGGCAGCGGTTATCCACGCTGCCGCCATAGCCGTCGCCGCGGCGGTTGAAGGCGGGACTCAGGAAGGCGCCGAGCAGCTGACTATGCGCGGCATGGATCTCGATGCCGTCGAGCCCGCCATCGCGCGCATGCGTGGCCGAGCGCACGAAGCCGTCGATGACGGACTCGATGTCAGCCTGCTCCATCTCGGCCGGCAGTTCCTGAAACTGCGTCGAGGCGACCGCCGACGGCGCGAGCAGGTGGCGCCAGTTGTCGATGTACATCGTGCCGGCGCCTTGCGCGCCGCCGCAGAAGAGCTGGGCGAACACCTTCGCGCCATGCGCGTGCACGGCCTCGGCGAGGCGCGCATAGGCGGGGCACGATCGCAGGATCGTAGGCGGTGCAGCCCTGCAGATAGTTGCGGCCGGATGGGTGCGCCGCCTGCTGCTCGATCACGATGAGTCCCGCCCCGCCCCTGGCGCGCTCGGCGAAGTAGGCGACGTGGCGGTCGCTCACCAGGCCGTTCTCGCCGTAGAGCAGCGTGTGGCCGGTGATCATCACGCGGTTCTTCACCTCGGTGCGACCGATCGTGAGCGGCTGCCAGAGATGCAGATAGGGGATCGGCGCAGCGGTCATCGCCTCGGCTCTCGTCGACTCGTTCGCACGAGCCTAGCAGCGGGTGCGCGCAGGCGATGGTCCGAACGGACATGGCGCGCACGCGCGTCCGCCCCGCCCCACCCCAGCCCTCCCCAGCGGCGCTGCGCGCCGTGGGGAGGGGGCCCGTTGCGCTTGAGAGAGACGCCGATCAAGCAGAACGACGGGCTCCCTCCCCACGGCGCGCAGCGCCGCTGGGGAGGGTTGGGGTGGGGTGGAGCGCGTGGTAAGCAGCGATGCATCCGCCGCCAGCCGAGCCCGTCATGTCGACCGATCTCCGCGCCAGCATCCTCGTCACCGCCGACGCGCTCGCGCGCGAACTCGCCGGGAGCGACGCGCCGGTCGTGCTCGCGATCCGCAATACGCCGGCGGGTGCGGCGCCGGCCTATGCGACGGAGATGCGGATCCCCGGCGCAGTCGACGTCGCACTGCCGGCGGAACTCGCCGGCGCGCCCACGAAGGAAGGCGGCTCGCGGCCGCTGCCCGCGATCGCCGATCTGCAGCGCAGCGCGCGGCGCTGGGGCGTGAAGCGGAACAGCCGCGTCGTCGTCTACGATCACGACCGATGCCTGATCGCCGCGCGCGCATGGTGGGTGCTGCGCTGGGCCGGCATCGCCGACGTGCGCATGCTCGATGGCGGCTTCCCCCGCTGGCTCGCGGGCGGCCATCCGACGGCGACGACGGCGCCGCCGCCGGCCGCCGGCAACGTCGAGCTCTCGCCCGGCCATCTGCCGCAGATCGGGATCGACGACGCGGCGCGCTGGGCGCGCGAGGCGGTGCTGCTCGACTCGCGTATCCGGCCGAACTACATCGGCGGCGACGTCCCGCCGGGCCTGCCGCCGCGCGGCCACATCCCGGGCGCGATCAGCGCGCCGGCGCCCGACAACACCGGCGACGACGGCACCTTCGCCGATGTCGCGACGCTTCGTCATCTCTACGGCGCGCTCGGCGCCGACGGCGGCAGGCCGGTTGCCGTCTATTGCGGCGTCGGCATCTCGGCGACTCACGATATCGCGGCACTCGCCATGATCGGCGTCGAGGCGGCGCCTGTTCTGCGGCTCCTGGTCGGCCTGGAGCGCCGATCCGCAGCGTCCCGTCGTCATCGGCGCCACGACCGGGCTGACGCCGCACTTGCGCCTGCGGCCGAATTGGTGACGATCGGGCCGGGGTCGCATCACGAAGGGGGAAGAAGATGAAGGCAATCGCACGCCGCACGCTCGCGGCAGCAGCGCTGCTCGCGCTCGCGGGCGCGGCCACACCCGCATCCGCGCAGCGCGTGGATCCGGCCAAGACGCTGATCGTCGCGGTGAACGCGGATCCCGCCAATCTCGAACCCGGCACCAACCGCGCCGAGCCGATCGGCAGCGAGATCATCTTCAACGTCTTCGATACGCTGGTCGCCTGGGCGCCACCGAAATTCGACAGGCTCGAGGGGCGGCTGGCGCAGTCCTGGACCGTGTCGCCCGACGGCAAGTCGTTCACCTTCCGCCTGCGCGACGGCGTGAAGTTCCACGACGACACCCGGCTCGACGCCGAGGCGGTGAAGTTCTCGCTCGAGCGCACGCGCGACACCAATCCGTACATGAAGGCGACGCTCGGGCTGATCGCGGAGATCGCCGTCGTGTCGCCGCTCGAGGTGCGATCTCGCTGAACGAGCCGATGCCGGTCTTCCTGTCGCTGCTCGCGCAGCCGCAGGCGGCGATCGTGAGCCCCGCGGCGGCGAAGAAATTCGCCGACAAGTTCAACGTCAACCCGGTCGGCACCGGGCCGTTCAAGTTCGTGAGCTACACGCCCGACACCAACGTCATCCTGGCGGCCAACGAGAGCTACTTCCGTGGCGCGCCGAAGCTGCAGCGCATCATCTACCGCATCATCCCGCAGGCCTCGACGCGCCGGCTCGAGCTCGAGAATGGCGGCGTCGACATCGTCCAGCAGAATGGGCAGCTCGCTGCCATTCCCACCGAGGACATCAAGGCGCTGAGCGCAACAAGGCGATCGAGATCATCGAGGTCTCGAGCCAGATCATCCGCCAGCTCGAATTCAACAACGCGCGCACCGACAGCCCGATCAAGGACGTCCGGGTGCGCCGCGCGCTCGCCCACGCCATCGACTATGACGGCCTGCTCTCGGGCGTGCTCGGCAATACGGCCGAACGCGTCTACGGGCCGCTGACGAGCAACAGCTGGGCGTTCAATCCGAAGGTCCGCGAGCTCGCGCCGAACTACGATCCGGCCAGGCGAAGGCGCTGCTCGCCGAGGCGGGCGTCCAGCCGGGCCAGCTCAAGTTCACGCTCTACTCGTTCCAGGGCAGCCTGTGGGGAGCGATCGCGACCTTCATCCAGGCGAACTTCGCCGCGGTCGGGGTGCAGGTCGACGTGCAGCAGACCGAGTTCCCGAGCTATCGGGCGCTGCACACGCAAGGCAAGCACGAGATCGCGCTCGACGGCCGGCAGCCTGGTACAACGACCCCGACGCGCACATCACCATCGGCTACCTGTCGTCGCTCGCCGACAGCGCGATGACCTTCCGCATGCCGCAGGACGCGGCCCTCGACGCGCTGATCAAGCGCGCCCAGACCACGGTCGATTTCGACCAGCGCAAGCAGCACTACTTCGAGATCCAGGAGACGCTGATGGAACGCGTGCCCGCCGCGTTCCTGTTCTCGAACAAGCTGATCGTGTTCAAGCGCGCCAACGTGAAGGGCCTCGTCGTCAACAGCGCCCCGCCCCTGAGCGAGTACTGGAGCGTCTCGAAGGAGTGAGCGCGCACGACGCGCGACCGCGATGCACTCAGACTCCCCTCCTCGAATGAGGAGGGGATGTCCGCGCGCAGCGCGGACAGGGGTGGTGAGTCACAGGCTTGGTCCTGGAGCATTCCTGATGGCCGGCCTGTTCAGAAGCACCACCCCGTTCGCCCGCTTCGCGGGCGAACAGCCCCTCCTCATTCGAGGAGGGGCGTCTGATTTCTCGGTTCGCGCCGTCCGGCCATGACCCGCTACGCGTTCTCTCGGCTGCTGGCGCTGGGGCCGGTGCTGGCGCTGGTGTTGCTCATCATCTTCTCGCTTGCGCGGATCATTCCGGGCGATCCGGCGGTGACGCTGCTCGGGCCGGGCGCCACGTCGGAGCAGATCGCGGCGCTGCGCGCGCAGCTGCGGCTCGACGAGCCGGTGACGTCGCAGCTGCTCGGCTATTTCGGCGGGCTGCTGCAGGGCGACCTCGGCCGCTCGATGAAGTCGGGCCAGCCGGTGCTTCAGGAGATCGCGCTGCGCCTGCCCGCGACGATCGAGCTCTCGGTGCTGGCGATGCTCGTCGCCATCGCGATCGGCATCCCGGTCGGCGTGATCTCGGCGATCCGCTCGGACTCGCCGCTCGACCACGGCGTGCGCATCGTCTCGCTGGTCGGCGTCTCGATCCCCGCCTTCCTCTTCGCGCTGATCCTGCAGCTGGTGTTCGGCATCTGGCTCGGCTGGCTGCCGGTCTCCGGCCGCTCCAGCCCGTTCTTCATCGTCGAGCCGCTGACCGGCTTCGCGGTGCTCGACGCCGTGATCTGGCGCGACTGGGAGCTGCTCGGCGACGCGCTCCGGCACCTCATCCTGCCGACGATCGTGCTCGCCGCCTTCCTCGGCGCGACCCTCGGCCGCTTCGTGCGCAACACGATGATCGAGGTGATGACCGAGGACTACATCCGCACCTCGCGCGCCAAGGGCCTGCGCGAGCAGGCGGTGCTGTTCGGCCACGGCCTGCGCAACGCGCTGCTGCCGGCGATCACCGTGGTCGGGCTGAAATTCGCGGAGATGCTCGGCGGCGCGATCCTGACCGAGACCGTGTTCTCCTGGCCCGGCATCGGCCGCTTCATGTTCGAGGCGATCCGCAACCGCGACTATCCCGTCATCCAGGGCGCCACGCTGCTCTTCGCGCTGATGTTCATGCTGGTCTCGCTGCTGGTCGATCTGCTCTACGGCCTGCTCGACCCGCGCATCCGCCGGCGGATGGGCTGAGGGCGCGATGGGCGAGCTCGGCTACTTCCTGAGACGCAACCGTCTCGCCACCGTCGGCGGCGCGGTGCTCGCGCTGATGCTGCTGGCGATCGCGCTGGCGCCGTTGCTCGTGCCGCACTCGCCGATCGCCATCGACATGGCGCGCAAGCTCGCGAGTCCCAGCCTCGCGCATCCCCTGGGCAACGACTTCTTCGGCCGCGACGTGCTCGCGCGCGTGCTCCATGGCGGCCGCTTCACGCTGGCGATCGGGCTCGGCGTCGTCGTGCTCGCCTTCGTCGTCGGCGTCGCCTTCGGCACGCTCGCGGGCTTCGCCGGCGGCGCCATCGACATGGTGATCATGCGCGTCGTCGACGCGATGCTGTCCTTCCCCTCGCTGGTGCTGGCGATCGCGCTCGCGGCGTCGTTCGGCCCAAGCCTGTCCACCGCGATGCTCGCCGTCGCGATCACGCTCGCACCGCAATTCGCGCGCGTGGCGCGCGGCCAGGCGCTGGCGATCTCGGTCAGGCCCTATGTCGAGGCGGCGATCGCGATCGGCGTCTCCACGCCGCGCCTGCTGCTGCGCTACGTGCTGCGCAACGGCATGGGGCCGCTGCTGGTGCAGGCCTCGCTGTCGCTGGGCAGCGCCATCCTGCAGACCGCGAGCCTCGGCTTCCTCGGCCTCGGCGCGCAACCGCCCACGCCGGAATGGGGAGCCGACGTCGCCGGCAACATGCAGTACGTGCGCGAGGCGCCCTGGGTGGCGCTGGCACCCGGCTTCGCGATCCTCCTCGCGGTGCTGTGCTTCAACCTGATCGGCGACGGCCTCGCGGACTGGTTCAATCCGCGCCGGCGCAACGTCCGCTGACATCGGAGCCAGGAATGGACGAGATCACGATCGCGCTCGAGAAGGTCGACTTCCTGCCGGCCGACCGCGTCACCGACGACACCAGCGTGCTGACGCTCAAGAACCTCGTCTTCGAACCGCTGGTGCGCTGGCGCGACGGCGGGCTGGTCGAGCCGGCGCTGCTCGGCGGCTGGAGCCATTCCGAAGACGGGCGGCGCTGGCGCTTCGAGATTCGCCCGGGCGCGGTGTTCCACGACGGTAAGCCCTGCACCGCCGAGGACATCCTCGCCTATCTCCAGGGCATCCTGGTCGCGGTCGACACCTTCGGGATGAAGTGGTCCTACGCGCGATACCTGAAGGATGCGCGCTTCTCGATCCCCGCGCCCGGCGTGATCGCGCTCGAGAACCCGGAGCCGATCGCCGACATCCTCGACATCTTCTCCGAGTTCTACATCGCGCGCCGCGCGCCGGACGGCAGCGCCACGCTCGGTACCGGCCGCTATCGCGTCACCGCGTTCACGCCGCGCCAGGGCTGCACGCTCGAGCGCGTCGCGGCGACGGGCGACGGCTATCGGCGCATCCATGCGCGCTGCGTGCCGAAAGCCGAGGAACGGCTGCGCCTCCTGCGCGACGGCGCCGTCGACGCCGCCGCCAATCTCGAGCGCTGCGACGGCCGGCTCCCATTCGACCCGGCATTCGCCTGGGACGAAGCAAAGCAACTCGCTCTCGGTCATCTACTACCTGAACTGCTTCACCGGCCTGTTCACGTCGCCCGAGGCGGGCTTGCCGTGAACCATGCCGTCGACGTGCAGGCGATCATCGAGGAGCTGTTCCACGGCCTCGCCGTGCGCAGTTCGACGATCGTGAGCCCGCACCATCTCGGCCATGCCGAGGCGCGCGTGGCGCCGATCGCCTTCGATCCCGCGAAGGCGCGCGCACTGCTGCAGAACTGCCCAGCCGCCGGCGAGCTGGTGATCCGCACGCCCGAGTTCATGCCGGAGAAGGCGCATGCGGTGAGCCTCGTCGCGCGCGACGCGCTCCCAGGCCGTCGGCATCGCTGCGCGCATCGACGTGCAGAAGGACCGGCCCGAATACGCGCGCGAGGTCGGCCGCAAGCAGATCGGCGACATGGCGATCTTCGACTCATCGCCCACAGCACCTACCGCATCCTCGACGACAAGATCTCGAGCGCCCAGAAGGCAGTGTGGTGGCAGGGCCACGACGACCCCGAGCTCCAGACGATGATCCGCGCCGCGAACCACGCGGTGACGCCGACGGCGCGCGCCGAGGCCTACGGGCGCTGCCTCGCGCGGCTCAACGCCAATCCCGCCCTGGCTCTACCTCTTCCACCCCGTCGACGTGCTGGCGGCGAAGCCCACGTCGCGTGGCCTGACGCTCGACTGCAAGGGCGTGGTCGGCATTCCCTCATGACAGGCAAAGGAACACGGCGATGAAGAAGGACTACGCGATCACGTTCTTCTATTACGACGACATCATGAAGGTGGTGCCGTTCTACGAGCAGGTGCTTGGCTTCGAGCTGGCGCTCGACCAGAAGATGGCGCGCATCTACCGCGTCGCGTCGAACTCCTATTTCGGCATCGTCGACGGCAATCGCGGCCACCTCAAGCACCAGCCCAAGAGCGCCGTGCTGTTCACCATCGTCAGCGAGGACGTGGCGGGCTGGCACGCGAAGCTCAAGGCCGCAGGCGTCGCCGGCCTGACGGAGATGAAGCGCGGCACGTTCTGCGACCACTTCTTCTTCGAGGATCCGGCCGGCTACGCGCTCGAGATCCAGCGCTTCCACAATCCCGACGTCGCGAAGCTGTTCCGCTGATGGCCCGGGACACGGCGGTGCTGGAGGAATGCCGCGCGCTGGTCGCGGCACATGCGCCGCCGCGCGATGCGCGTATCCCGCTGCTCGTGCGCTTCACCCACGAGGACAAGGCGGCGAAGGGCCTGCGCAAGTTCCAGGATCCGGACGCGAAGCGCCAGCCGCCGGTGCATTTCACGCCGCTCGAGATCGTGCAGATGGAGCGGCTGGTGCTGCTCACGGGTCCGCGCGGCAGTGGCAAGACGACATTCCGCGCGGGACCTCGCGGCACATCTCGCGGGCGAGATCCTGGGCGACCGCAAGCTGAACATCGCTGCGCTGACCCGCGACGTGCCGCGCAATGACGAGGGCCACGTCGAGCCGGAAACGCTGGACCCTCGGGCCGATCGCGCCGCTCTTGCGCACCACCCCGCGCGGCTGCGCCGCGCTGCCCGTCCTCATTCGAGGAGGGGCGTCTGAGTTCATGTTCAGACACCCCTCCTCGAATGAGGAGGGGTCGCCTGCGCCGCAGGCGCAGGCGGGGGTGGTGAGTCACCGGGCACCCCACCCTCCTGATCATCGACGCCATCGAGCAGGCCGGCGCTCATGGCCCGCAGCTGCTCCGCGACCTTGCCGGGTTCGCGGCGGAACATGCCGAGCTGCGCATCCTCGTGCTCGGCGACGCCACGATCTACCGCAGCTGGCCGGTGCCGACCGCCTTCAAGACCCACGCGCTGATGCCGCTCCTGCGGGCGCAGCGTGGAGAAACGCCGACGCTCGACACGACCGGCTTCGTGACGCTTGCGAGAACGCTGAATGTCCGCGGCGACTGCGACGCCGTGGTGGACGCGTGGAGCGCGCGCAACCCATCGACGACGCCGACTTCCTCGTCCCGCATCTCGACGCGCGGCGCCTGACGCGCGAGCAGCTGCTCGCGGCATTCACGCGCGATCCGATCGCGACGTCGGACACGATCCGCCTCGCGGCCCCGCGCCACGGCGATGCGCTGCTGCGCGCCCTGGTCGACGCGCCCGGCGAGCCTGGCCTGATCGGCGCCGTCCTCGCCGCGTCGATCCTCGGCACCGCCGCGAACGCGACGCTCGCGGCCGCGATCGACGCACGCCTCCTCGACATCGTCGCGCACGGCCGGCTGCCGCTCGCGCTGCGCGAGGAGGCCGGGCGCCAGCTCGCGACGCGCGGCGATCCGCGCGACCTGCTCGCGCTCTGCGACGTGCCGGGCGGCAGGTTCACGATGGGCTCGGCGCTGCATCCGAACTCGTCGCCGGCGCACGAGGTCACCGTCGCGCCGTTCCGCATCGGTCGCTTCCCGATCACCAACGCGATCTACAAGCGGTTCATCGCCGAGACCGGCCGGCCCTGGCGCTCCGCCGACGGCCTGCTGCCGGAGCGCGCGAGCGCACCCGCGGTCGACCTCACCTGGCGCGACGCGGACGCCTTCTGCGCCTGGCTCACCGCGCGCTGGCACGAAGAGGGCCGAATCGCGCGCGATGCACGCGTGCGCCTGCCGACCGAGCCCGAGTGGGAGCGCGCGGCGCGCGGCGATCAGCCGGACTCGACGTCGATCGTCTATCCCTGGCGCGGCGGCTGGGCCGAGGATCGCGCCAACGGCGAGGAGGCCGGGCTCAACGACACCTGCACCGTCGGCCTGTTCCCCCAGGGCGCGTCGCCCTATGGCTGCCTCGACATGGCCGGCCAGGTCTGGGAGTGGTGCACGACGCTGTGGGGCGAGGACATGGCGACCCCGTCCTTCCGCTACCCGTATCGCGACGACGGTCGCGAGGACCGCGACGCGGGCCCTCGCATCAGGCGCGTGCTGCGCGGGGGCTGCTTCTCCAGCGGCCGTGAGAAGGCCTGCTGCACCTATCGCGGTAGCCTCGAGCCCGACGGCTTCTGGCGCGGCAACGGCTTTCGCATCGTCGTCGCGCGCGACGTCACCTGACAAGGAACACACGAGATGAGCTTCGACTTCGACATCCCCGTCGACCGCCGCAACACCGGCAGCAACAAGTGGAGCCGCTACCCGGCCGACGTGCTGCCGATGTGGGTCGCGGACATGGACTTCGCCGTGGCGCCCGGGATCGTGGCGGCGCTGCAGCGGCGCATCGCGCATCCGGTCTTCGGCTATGGCGCCGCGCGCGACGAGTTGCGGGCCACGATCGTCGCGATGCTCGAGCGCATGTACGGCTGGCGGGTCGCGCCCGAGGCGCTGGTGTTCCTGCCGGGTGTCGAGCCGGGCTTCAACATGGCGCTCAGGGCTTTCCTCAAGCCGGGCGACGGCGTCGTCGTCCAGACGCCGATGTACAGGCCGATCCTGGTGGCGCCCGGCCATTGGGACATGCAGCGCATCGACGTACCGCTGCAGATCGGCGCCGACGGCGGCTATCGCACCGACATGGCCGCGTTCGGCAGGGCGCTCGACCAGGCGAAGGCGCTGCTGTTCTGCAACCCGCACAATCCCACGGGCAAGGTCTACGGCCGCGACGAGCTCGTCGCGATCGCGGCGGCCTGCGCGGCGCGCGACGTGCTGATCGTCTCCGACGAGATCCATTGCGACCTGCTCTTCGACGGCCGCCGCCACATCCCGATCGCCGCGCTGTCGCCCGAGATCGCGTCGCGCACGATCACGCTGATGTCGGCGAGCAAGACCTTCAACGTCGCCGGGCTCAAGACCGCCTTCGCGATCGTGCCCGATACGAGCCTGCGCGAGCGCTACGCCGCCTCGCGCCTCGGCATGGTCGACTCCAACAACGTGATCGGCCTCGAGGCTACGCAGGCCGCCTTCGCCCAGGGCGAGCCCTGGCGCCAGGCGCTGATCGCCTATCTCCAGGGCAATCGCGACTGGCTCGCCGAGGCCGTGGCGACGCGCCTGCCCGGACTTACGATGCGCAAGCCCCAGGGCACCTTCCTCGCCTGGCTCGACTGCGGCGCGCTCGGCCTCGGCGCCGATCTCGCACGCTTCTTCGTCGAGCAGGCGAAGGTCGGCATGAGTGCCGGCACCGAGTTCGGCGACCAGGGCCGCGACTTCATGCGGCTCAATTTCGGCTGCACGCGTGCGACGCTCGCCGAGGGCGTCGCCCGCATCGAGCGCGCGCTGAAGGCGCGATGAGCGAGCCGCTCCTCGCCGTCGAGGATCTGCGCACGCAGTTCCGCACGCGGCGGGGCGTGGTGACCGCCGTCGACGGCGTCAGCTTCGCGATCGCGCCGGGCGAGATCCTTGCGCTGCTCGGCGAGTCCGGCTGCGGCAAGAGCGTCACGTCGCTTTCGATCATGGGCCTCGTGCCGACCGCGGTCGGCGGCGTCACCGGCGGGCGCATCCTGTTCAAGGGCCGCGACCTGCGTACGCTGCCCGATGCCGAGCTGCGCGCACTTCGCGGTGGCGCGCTCGCGATGATCTTCCAGGAGCCGCTGACCTCGCTGAACCCGGTGCTCACGGTGGGACGCCAGATCGGCGAGACGCTGGTCGCGCACGGCAAGGCCGGCTCCAAGCGCGCCGCACGCGACCAGGCGGTGCAGCTGCTACGCGAGGTCGGGATCGCCGAGCCGGAGCGGCGCGTCGACGCCTATCCGCACGAGCTCTCGGGCGGCATGTGCCAGCGCGTGATGATCGCGATGGCGATCGCCTGCAATCCCGACCTGCTGATCGCCGACGAGCCGACCACCGCGCTCGACGTCACGATCCAGAAGCAGATCCTCCATCTCGTGCACGAGCTGCGCGCCAAGCGCGGCACATCCGTGCTGCTGATCACCCACGACATGGGAGTCGTGGCGGAGAACGCCGACCGCGTCGCGGTGATGTATGCCGGGCGCATCGTCGAGGCGGCGCCCGTGGCGACGCTGTTCGCGCGGCCGGCCCACCCGTACACGCGCGGCCTGCTCGACTCGATGCCCGACATCGACCGCGACGAGAGCCGCCTGCCCGCGATCCCCGGCTACGTGCCGGACCTCCTGTCGCTGCCCAAGGGCTGCGCCTTCGCGCCGCGCTGCGCCCATGCCGAGGCGCGCTGCCGCGTGCAAGCACCGGACGAGACGCATCTCGGCGCGGACCACCGCGTGCGCTGCTGGAAGCCGCTCGCATGAACGCGGCTCCGCCCCTGCTCGCGGTCGACGGCCTCGTCGTGCGCTTCGCCGTGCGCGCGACGACGCTGTTGGGCGCCACGCGCACGGTGCGCGCCGTCGACGGCGTGTCCTTCGACCTCGCGGAGGGCGAGACGCTCGGCCTGGTCGGCGAGTCCGGCAGCGGCAAGTCGACGATCGCGCGCGCGATCCTGCGTCTCCTCCCCGCCAGCGGCGGCGCTGTGCGGCTGCGCGGCGAGGACGTGCTTGCGATGCCGCCGGCTCGGCTCAAGGCGCTGCGCCGCGACATGCAGATGATCTTCCAGGATCCGCTGTCCTCGCTGAACCCGAGCTACACGGTCGCGGAGTCCATCGAGGAGCCGATGATCGTCCACGGCGATCCGCCGGCGCGCGACGCGCGCCGCGCGCGGGTGAACGCGCTCCTCGAGCAGGTCGGCCTCGATCCCGCGCAGGGCGCGAAGTATCCGCACGAGTTCTCGGGCGGGCAGCGCCAGCGCATCGGCATCGCGCGTGCCCTCGCCGTCGGCGCGAAGCTGGTGATCGCCGACGAGCCGGTCTCCTCGCTGGACGTCTCGATCCAGTCCCAGGTCCTGAACCTGATGCAGGACCTGAAGGAGAAGCACGGCCTCTCCTATCTTTTCATCGCCCACGACCTCGCCGTCGTGAAGCACATGAGCCGGCGCGTCGCCGTGCTCTACCTGGGCCGCCTCGTCGAACTCGCGCCGAGCGCCGACCTCTACCGCCGCCCCGCCCACCCCTACACGCGCATGCTGCTCGATGCGATCCCCCGCGCCCGAGTGCCTGCGCCCGGCACGCCGCGCGAGCCGCCGGTCATGGGCGAGATCCCCAGCCCTATCGACCCGCCGACCGGCTGCCCCTTCCACACCCGCTGCCCGTTGGCCGAGCCGCGCTGCCGCGCCGACGTCCCTGCCTTCCGCGAGATCGCCCCAGGCCACGCCGCCGCCTGTCATCTGCTCTAGCCCGCGCCAACCGTCCCGCTCTTCGAGGGGGACGGTTCTGGAAGCCGGCCTACCCGAGGCACCGCGTCGCATCCCGTGGTCGCCGCGGGTCCCCATCTCTGGTGGAAGAACTCCATCCGAGGGAGGCGGGCATGAGTCATGCGAAGACGGCGGGCCGATCGGCCGGGCCGGGCGGAGCGCCCGGTGCCTGGTGGCAATGGCTTCTGATCTATCCGGGACTGGTGCTGGGACTGGTCGGCTCGGTGCCGACCCTGCTCCAGGCCTTCGAGAGCGTTCGCTTCGACGTGCCCTATCGGGCAGTCCCGCTGGCACGCGAGTCGCACGCCCTGTTCGAGCGCAACCTCGACTGCCTGAGTGCGATCGCCGGGGCGGAGCACGTCGTGCGCCTGCCCGACAACACCGCGATCCACGCCGTGGCCTGCCGCACCGGCGACATCATGGTCCGCGTGGACCGACCGGACGGCCGCTCGTCGATCCGCTGGCTCGAAGGCAGATCGATCCTGGCGTCAGCCGGCACGAGCCTGCTGGCGACCGCCTCGGCCGCAGCCGGCGACGGATCGGTCGTCCGCATCGCGGACAACGCGCCGGTCGCCGTCGTCTGCACCCGTCGCGAGCGCGACGGCAAGATCGTCAGGCGCCTGCGTCTGGCGAAAGGCAGCTGTGTCGACGAGGTGATCAACCCCTACACCGGCGCCATCATCGCGACGCGCCCGGCCCCGTGCACCTGCTGACGTTTCAGCGCTGAGGGGAAAGCGGTGACTCACCACCCCGCTCGCGCTTCGCGCGAGCTGCCCCTCCTCATTCGAGGAGGGGCGTCTGAGGAGGGCGGGCGATATCGCTAGCGCGGACAGGGGTGGTGCTTCAGAGCCGCAGAGCTACGCCACGACGCTGTCGTACTCGGGGACCGGCTCGCCGCGGGAGACGTGCTGGATGTTTCGGAACATGCGCCGGACCGTGGGCTCGAAGGTGTCGGCGTTCATGGCGGCGAGGTGGGGCGTGATGACCATGTTGGGGACGCCGATGAGGGGCGAGGTCGGCGGCAGCGGCTCGATGTCGTAGACGTCGGAGGCGGCGGCGTGGATGACGCCGTTGTTGAGCGCCCAGACGAGGTCTTCCTCGAGCACGACGCCACCGCGTGCGCAGTTCACCAGGATCGCGGTCTTCTTCATCGTCTGCAGCGCGGCGCGATTGATGAGGCCGGTGGTCGTCGGCGTCAGCGGGCAGTGGAGCGAGACGATGTCCGACTGCTTGAGCAGGTCCGCGACGCTCGCGAACTTCACGCCGAGCTCGGCCTCCTCGGCCGCGGAGAGCGGCGTGGTCTTGTTGTAGAGGATCGTGCAGGAGAAGCCGCGCAGCATCTTCGCGACCTGCTTGCCGATCGCGCCGAACCCGACCAGGCCGACCGTCTTGTTCGACAGCAGGAACGCCTCGCGCATGTTGCGCTGCCAGACCTTCTCCTGCATGCCGTGATGGCCGCCGGGGATGTTGCGCAGCGTCGCGAGCATCAGCCCGATGGCGAACTCCGCGACCGGCACGGCGTTGCTCGCGGTCGTCCGCGCGACCTTGATGCCGCATTCGCGCGCCGCGGCGAGGTCGAAATTGTCGACGCCCACGCCCCATTTGTGCAGCAGCTTGAGCTTCTTCGCGGCCTTGAGGACGCGCGCACTCACCGGCACCTGGCCGGAGATCGCGTAGTCCGCGTCCTTGATGATCTCGCAGAGATGGTCGTCGCCGCGCGCCGTGGCGTGCGTCAGCACGAAACCAGGCGGCAGCAGCGGGCGCATCGCGTCCGCCTTGCCCAGCGCCATCGGGTCGAGGATCAGGATCGTCTCGGTCATCGCTCGTGTCTCTTCGCTGTCGGGGTGGTCGGGAAGGAAGGTCAGATGGAGAAGCCGATGCCGGCGCGCGCCCCGCCGCCGGAGATGCCGACCGGCGTGCCGTCCGCGCGCCAGCAAGCGGCACCGGTCAGCGTGCCGTCCGCGTTGAACGCGATCGCGTTCATGCCGCCGGCGATGCGCTTGGAGCGCACCACGTCGTGGCCGCGCGCCTTGAGCTCGGCGAAGACGGTTTCGGGGATCGCGTCCTCGACCTCGAGCACGCCGCCCTCGGTCCAGACGCGCGGCGCCTCGACCGCCTCCTGCAGGCTCATGCCGTGGTCGATCAGGTTGACGATCGCCTGGAAGGCCGAGGGGAAGATGCGCAGGCCCCCCGGCAGCCCGAGCGCGAAGGCGAGCCTGCCATCCTTCACCGCCATCATCGGCGACATCGAGGTGAAGACGCGCTTGCCCGGCGCGATCGACAACGCGAAGCCGGGATGCGGATCGAAATTGAACATGTAGTTGTTGGCGGTCATGCCCGTGCCCGGCACCTGCAGGCAGGCGCCGAACAGGCCGTTGATCGTCTGCGTGCTGGCGACGACGTTGCCGCTCGCATCCGCGACGGTGACGTGGGTCGTGTTCGCGGACTCGCCGCCGGTGACGCCGGCCTTCCAGGGCTGGGCGCGGCGCATGTCGAGCGTCGCGCGTCGCGCCGCCGCGTAGTCCTTCGAGATCAGCCTCTCGACCGGCACCTTGACGAAGGCGGGATCGGCGGTCGCGGCGGCGCGGTCGGCGAAGCCGATCTTCAGCGCCTCGGCGATCAGGTGCACGGCGTCGGGCGAGCCGAAGCCGAGCGCGCCGACGTCGAAACCTTCAAGCAGGTTGAGCATCTGCGCGATGTGCACGCCCGAGGACGCGGGCGGCGGAGGCCCCAGGATCTCGAAGCCGCGATAGGTCCCGCGGATCGGCGCGCGATCGACGAGGCGGTAGTCGCGCAGATCCGCGGCCGAGATCAGGCCGCCCATCTTCTTCATCGCGTCGACGAGCGCCGTGCCGAGCGAGCCGCCATAAAGCGTCGAGGGACCGTTCTTGGCGATCTCGCGCAGGCTCTGGGCGTAGTCGCCCTGCACGAGCTTCGTGCCGGCCGCGATGCGCTCGCCGCCGGGAAGGAACAGCTTCGCGAGCGAGGGATCGCGCGAAAGATCCTTCACGTGGTTGCCCACGCAGTCCGAGAGATACGGGCTCACCGTGAAGCCGCGCTCGGCCAGCCGGATCGCGGGCTGCAGCACGTCGGCGAGCGCGAAGGTGCCGAAGCGCTGGAGCGCCGTGCACCAGCCGAGCAGCGCGCCAGGAACGGCGATCGCGAGCGGCCCGACCTCGTTCGCGCGGCCCTCGGTCTCGCGGTAGTTCGGCAGCTTGTCCGAGACGGTCCTGTACATGTCCGGCCGCGCCAGGGCGGGCGCGGTGCTCAGCCCGTCGAGCACGACGTGCCGGCCGTCGGCGAGGCGAATATGCGCCACACCGCCGCCGAGCACGCCGGACCATCATCGGCTCGACGACGGTGAGCGCGAACAGCGAGGCGATCGCGGCGTCGATGGCGTTGCCGCCGGCGAGCAGCATCTCGGCGCCGGCCGAGGACGCCATCGGGTGGTTGGTGACGACCATGCCGCGCGAGGCGGTGGCCGGCTTCTTCTCGCAGGAGAAGGCGGCGATCCGGGCCGCGCGGCTGGACGGGGAGTTCATCGGCCGCAGACTACGGCGTCGCGCGGCGACGCGTCACCCCGCGCGTCGGCCGGGCCGGGCATGCGCGCTTCCCCGGTCGCCATCGGCGAGTGAAGATGGCCGCGATGATCCGACTCGCGCGCCGCGCCCTGTTCGCCCTCGTTCTCGCCACGGGAGTGCCGTCGATGGCCACGAGCCAGACGACCGAAAGCCAGCCCCTGCTGCGCGCGGCCGCCACCGGCGACGTCGCCGCGGTGAGCCGGCTGCTCGCCGCCGGCGCCCGGGTGGACGCGCGCGACGGGGCCGGCCGCACGCCGCTGCTGCTGGCGACCCACGCCAATCACGTGGAGGTCGCGCGGCTGCTGATCGCCGCGGGCGCCGACGTCAACGCCAAGGATCAGATCCAGGACAGCCCGTTCCTCTATGCCGGCGCCCACGGGCGGCTCGAGATCCTCAAGCTCTGCGTCGCCGCCGGCGCGGATCTCAACTCGACCAATCGCTACGGCGGCACGGCCCTGATCCCGGCCGCGCATTACGGCCATGTCGAGACCGTGCGCTGGCTGCTCACGACCGCGATCGACAAGGACCACGTCAACCGTCTCGGCTGGACCGCGTTGCTCGAGGCCGTGATCCTCGGCGACGGCGGGCCGGCGCATAGCGAGATCGTGCGCCTGCTCGTCGAGGCGGGGGCGAAGCTCGAACTCGGCGATCGCGACGGCGTCACGCCGCTGCAGCACGCGAAGCAGCGCGGCCAGACGCGCGTGATCGAGATCCTCGAGCGCGCCGGCGCGAAACGCTGACGAGGCGGTGGGCGAGTCAGCGCGCTGAGGCGTCGCGCTACGCCGCGTCCTTCGACGGGCTCAGCAACCGTCTTGAGCAGGCAGTCGCCAAGGTGTTCCTGATCTGGCGATGGCGTTGAGGATGGTGGTGAGCTTGTGCATGGCGGCGACGAGAGCGACCTTTCTGCGCTTCCCGTCGTTGCGCAGGCGCTCGTAGAAGGCCTTGAGGACCGGGTTGTGACGGACGCCGACGAGCGCGGCCATGTAGAGGGCGCAGCGCACGGAGGTTCGGCCGCCCGCGATGTGGCGTTCGCGGTGCTGTGTCCCGGAGTCGTGGGCGATGGGGGCGACGCCGACGAGGGCGGCGATTTTCTTGTGGTCGATGGTGCCGAGTTCGGGGAGCTCGGCGGTGAGGACGGCGGCGACGGCGTTGCCCACCCCGGGACGGAGCGCAGCAGGGCGTGTCGCTGGCGCAGCTGGGGCTGGGCGTTGATGGCCAGGGCGATGGCGGCATCGACCTGGGCGAGCTGGTTCTTGAGGGTAGAGATGGTTTCGGTGATCCAGCCATGGACGATGTCGCGGGCGTGCTCGAGGCGATTGCGTTCGGCGATCATCATGTCGATGAGCTGGCGGCGGCGTGCGACGAGGTCGGCGAGCTGAGAGGTGTGGGGATCGAGGCGCGGCAGGGGTCGCGGGTGGAGCGCGAGGCCGAAGGCGACGAGCAGGCGCGCGTCGAGGCGATCGGTCTTGGCGAGGCGGCCGCTGGAGATGGCGAAGGCCCGCACGAAGCGCGGGTTGACGACGGCGACGTCGATGTCGGCGGCTTGCAGGGCGCCGACCAGGTCGGCTTCGTAGCCGCCGGTGGCCTCGACGACGACGAGGCCCGGCGGATCGCCGGCCAGCGCGGTGACCAGGCTGGTCAGGCCGTCCTGGTCATTCGTGAACCGCACGATGCGGTCGGAGCGGCTGTCGGCCACGTCGAGATGGCGCTTGGCGACGTCGAGGCCGGCGAGGCGTTTCGTCGTGTCCATCGCGGTCTCCTCCTTGCGATACGGGCTGATCTCCCTGGCAACCGTTCGAGATTGAGCGATGCGGCGAGGAGGCTTGCTGAGCCGCGAGCTCGAAGCCCAAGGACGAGACGCCTACCTCGCCGGCCCCACGCTCGCTGGCCAGCGAGCGTGGGCGACCCCTTTCTACTCCCTTCGCGAGATACAAGGACGAGGCGACTGGGACGGAGCCACTGGGACGGAGCGACTGGGACGTCGCTCCCGCGCGACGGAGGCCCTCATGGTGAGCTTGTCGAACCATGGGGGCCGGCAGGCACGGCGCTAGCGGCGCAGGACGCCGCGGGCCAGGAAGATGTCGGTGATGGTGCGGGTGGCGTGGGCGAATTCGGGGGCGTCGCGGGCCTCGACGCCGCGCGGGCGCGGCAGGCCGATGTCGAGCACGCGCTCGATGCGGCCCGGGCGCGGACTCATCACGACGACGCGGTCGGAGAGCAGAACCGCCTCGTCGACGCTGTGGGTCACGAAGATCACCGTCTTGTGCGAGGTGAGCCACAGGGCCTCGAGGTCGATGCGCATCTGCTCGCGCGTCAGGGCGTCGAGCGCGCCGAACGGCTCGTCCATCAGCAGCAGCGGCGGATCGTGGATGAGGCCGCGGATGATCGCGGTGCGCTGGCGCATGCCGCCCGAAAGCTCGCGCGGATAGGCGTTCTCGAACTCGGCGAGGCCGACCGAGGCGAGCAGCTCGCGCGCCCGCGCGAGATAGTCCCGCGGCTCGAGCCCGCGCATCTCGATCTGCAGCATCACGTTGTCGAGGACGCTGCGCCATTCGAGCAGCGTGGGGCTCTGGAACACGAAGCCGATCGCGGTCTGCGGCTTCGTCACCGCACGGCCGTCGATCGTCACGGCGCCGCCGCTCGGGCGCAGCAACCCGGCGACGATGCGCAGGAGCGTGCTCTTGCCGCAGCCCGAGGGGCCGACGATGGAGACGAACTCGCCGCTGCGGATGGTCAGGTCGAAGGCGTCGAGGGCGCGGACCTCGCGATCCGCGCCCCGAAACACCTGCGTGACGCCCGCGATCTCGATGCCCCCGGCTCCTACTCCCTCCCCCGCACCGCGGGGGAGGGTCGGGGTGGGGGTCTTGTCGCGCGCGCCAGCCGCCGTCATTGCGTGAGCGGCGCCAGGAACGAGTAGTCGTAGTGCGCCTTGGTCGGCACGTCGGTCTTGAGCTCGCGATAGGTCTTCATCAGATCCATCGTCTGGTCCCACAGCGCGTCGCTGCCCCAGCCGAAGGGCTTGCCCCTGTTCTCGGCCGACTCGATCAGCGTCAGGCTGGCCTTGAGCTGCGCGAGCAGGTTGGCGCGGTCCATGCCGGGCTTCGCCTTCATCGCCGCGTCGACGGCCGCCTCGGGCTCCTTCATCGCCGCCTGCCAGCTGCGCGTCGTCGCCGCGACGAAACGGCGGACTGTGTCCGGCTTGTTCTTGATCATGTCGAGCGAGGTGAGCACCGACACCGACTGCGAGTTCGCGCCGGCATCGGCGAAGCGCACGATCGTCGGCTTCATGCCCTTGCCCTCGAGCGTCACCGCCTGGTCGTCGATGCCGCCGAGCAGCGCATGGGTCTTGCCGTCGAGCACGGACACCGGCTTCGCCGCCGCGTCCATGAACACCAGCTCGACCTTGTCGCGGTCGATGTTGTTCGCCTTGAGCAGCGCCGGGAACACCTGGGTGAGCGCGTCGCCGGGCGTCACCGCGATTTTCTTGCCGACCAGGCTCTTCGCGTCGGTGATGCCGGAATCCGGCCGCGCGATGACGCCGAGATTGGAGACGCCGAACAGCGACATGATCACGCTGACGGGTGCTCCCTTGGCGCGCGCCGCGACGACGGTGCCCGCGTCCGCGAGGCCGAACTGGTCCTCGCCGTTGGCGACGAGCTGCACCGCCACGCCCGAGCCGCGCCCTTCGTTGATCGTCAGGTCGATCCCGGCCTGTTTGTAGAAGCCGCGCTCCACGCCGAGATAGTAGGCGGGGTGCTGCCCGATCAGGATCCAGTTGAGGCGCAGCGAGATCTTCTCCTGCGCGGTGGCGGCACCTGCGGCGACCAGCGCCATCAGGCCGGCGGCGGCGGCGAAAAGCGTCCTCTTCTTCATCGGCGTTCTCTCCCTCGTTGTCGTTTTCGGTGTCGTCGTTGCGATCAGGCCTAGCCAGCCTGCGGTCCCCCTTGCGACACGTGCCAGGGAATGGCGATGCGCTCGGCGAACTCGACCGCGTAGTAGATCGCGAGCCCGATCAGGCTCAGCGTGATGATCGCGGCGAAGACGAGCGGCGTTTCGATGTTGCCGTTGTACTCGAGCAGCAGGTAGCCGAGCCCGCGATTGGAGCCGACGAACTCCGCGACGACCGCGGCGGTGGCGGCCATCGCGGCACCGACCTTGAGCCCGGTGAAGATGCTGGGCAGCGCCTGCGGCAGCCGGATCTTCACGAACATCTTCCACTGGCCGGCACCCGTGGTGCGCGCGAGATCCATGATGTCGGGATCGGCCGACTTGAAGCCGGCGATCGCGGCGATGACCATCGGGAAGAAGGACAGCAGGAAGACCAGCATCACCTTCGGCGGGAAGCCGAAGCCGAACCAGATGATGAAGAGCGGCGCCACCGCGATCTTCGGGATGATCTGGAACACCACGAGCAGCGGATAGATCGTCGTCTCGACGAAGCGCGAATAGGCGATCACCAGCGCGAGCGGGATGCTGACCAGCACCGCGACCGCGTAGCCGGCGACGATGATCTGCCCGGTGTAGACGGCATGCAGCAGGATGCGGCCCGCCTGGCCGACGAAGTCCTCGCCGATCTTCGACGGCCCCGGCAGGATGTAGACGGGCAGCCGCAGCAGGCGGTAGGCGAGCTCCCACAGCACGAAGACGGTGATGAAGGTCGCGGCGGTGCGCAGCCAGCCTTCGCTGGCGCGCCGGCGGCGCGGGGATGTCTGGGGTTTCGAACTCGACATGTCGCGCGCGGGCCGTCCTGAAGCCGGGACGGCATCCTGAAGGGCCGCGACGGGGGTTTCAACACTGCGGGACGGAGAAGGCGATGAAGGTCGCGGTACTGGAGGTCGGGCACTGGCACGCGCCGCTCGCGCGCGTCGGGCTGGAGCGCGCGGGCGTCGAGGTCGTCGCGGTCAGCGCCGCCGATCCCGCCGCGGCGTCGCCCTGGGCGGCGCGCTTCGCCGCGCGGACTTACGCGCACGCAAGCGCGCTGCTCGCCGCGGAGACGCCGGACTTCGTCTTCGTGTTCGACCGCCATCGCGACCTCCCGGCCACGGCCGCGCTGGTGCTCGAGCGCGCGATTCCCTGCTCGATCGAGAAGCCCGGCGGCTTAGCGGCAACCGATGTCGCGCGGCTGGCGGAGCTGCGCGCACGGCGCGGCGGCTTCGCGTCCGTACCCTTCGTCAATCGTCTGGGCCCGTTGTGCCGGGAGCTGCGCGCGCGCCTCGACGCTGCCGGGCTCGGCGGTCCGCGGCACCTGTCCTTCGTCGACATCGCCGGCTCGCCGCGCCGCTATCCGGCGATGGGCTGCGCGTGGATGCTCGAGCCCGGCCTCGCCGGCGGCGGCTGCCTCATCAATCTCGGCGTGCACTTCGTCGACCTGTTCGCCTTCCTGACCGGGCGGCCCGCGCGGCTCGCCGGTGCGGCGCTCAGCTCGGCCATCCATGGCGGCCCGATGGAGGATCACGCGCGGCTGCTGCTGACCGACGATGCGGGCGGCAGCGCGCTCGTCGAGGTCGGCTACTGCTTTCCCGACGACGACGAGCGGCAGACCACGGCGACGCTGGCCGGTGCGGGTTGGTTCGCCTACATCGCGGACGACACCTGCCGACTCACGATCGGCACGACGCGCAGTACCTTCGCCTGTTCGCTCGACGCGGCACCGCTCTACGCCGACTACGTCGTCGAGACGCTGCGCGCCGCGGCGTCCGGCGCGCCGCCGGTCGCGCGTCTCGAGGATCTGCACGCGGTCATGACGATCGTCGATGCCGCCTATGGCAGCCGCGTGTAGCGTGACGCGCGATCGATCTCGCTGAGAGGGAGGGGGCTCATGGATCTGGGACTGGACGGCAAGGTGGCGATCGTCACCGGCGGAAGCGACGGCATCGGACTCGCGGCGGCGCGCCGCTTCGTCGAGGAGGGCGCGAAGGTCGCCATCGTGGGGCGTCGCCTCGACGCGCTCGAGCGCGCGGCGTCGCTGATCGATCCGCGCAAGCGCGGCACGGTGCTCGTCGCGCAGGGCGACGTCGCCGCGCCGGACACGGCGAAGCGCGTGGCCGACGCGACGCTCGCGAAGTTCGGCGCGATCGACATCCTGGTGAACAACGCCGGCACCTCGGCGGCGAAGGCCTTCGACCTGGTGAGCGACGCGGACTGGGAAGCGGACTTCCAGCTCAAGCTCTGGGCCGCGGTCCGGCTGATCCAGCAGGTGCTGCCGACGATGCGCAAGGCGGGCGGCGGCCGCATCGTCAACGTCACCAATCTCGCGGGCCGCACGCCGGGCGCCAACTCGATGCCGACCTCGATCTCGCGCGCGGCGGGCATCGCGCTGACCAAGGCGCTGTCGAAGGACCTCGCGGCCGAGAACATCCTGGTCAACACGGTGTGCATCGGGCTGATCAAGAGCGGCCAGCACGAGCGCCGCTTCCAGCGCGAGGCGTCCCCCGGCGCGAACGTCGATCTCGACGCGCGCTACGAGGAGATCGCCAAGCGCGCCGGCATCCCGCTCGGCCGCATCGGCGAGGCCGAGGAGGCCGGCGACGTCATCGCCTTCCTCGCCTCCGCGCGCGCGAGCTACCTCACGGGCGTGGCGATCAACATCGACGGCGGCACGTCGGCGGTGGTCTGACGCGCGCGCCTTCCGCCTGCCCCACCCCGACCCTCCCCAGCTCCGCTTCGCTCCGTGGGGAGGGGGCCTGTCGCGCGTGAGGCAACCAATCACCCAGCAGAGCAACGCGCCCCCTCCCCACGGAGCGAAGCGGAGCTGGGGAGGGTCGGGGTGGGGTGAGCCGCGAGGCGTTCCCCGCCTTGACAGCACGCGGCCCGGCGCCTGTCATGCGTGCGGGGACCCGCGACGAAGCGGGCAATGGGAAGGGGACGCTCATGACGATCATCCATCGTCGCCGCGTGCTGCGCGGCGCTCTCGGTGCATCCACGCTCGCCGGTGCGGGGCTGCATGCGCCCGCCGTGATCGGGCAGACCAAGGGGCCCTATGCCGGGACCACGATCAACGCGTCGTGCTTCCAGACCACCTACTTCGAGTACCTGCGCAACTACTTCCCCGAGTTCGAGGAGCGCACCGGCATCAAGGTGAACTTCACCATGCAGGCGTTCCCCGTCTACAACCAGCGCACCGATCTGGAGCTGTCGACGCGCGGCTCCGCGCTCGACGTCGTGAACGTCACCTTCATCTACTCCGGCCGCTGGATCGGCGCCGGCTGGCTGCACAACCTCGACCTCTTCACGAAGAACGCGAACCACACGCCGCCCGACTGGGATCCCGCGGACTTCGTCGCCGGCCCGCAATCGGCGATGCAGAACGCCAAGGGCGAGACCTTCGGCTTCGCCTGGGAAGGCGGCGCCATGATCATGAGCGCCAGCCGCTACGACCTGATCGAGAAGGCCGGCCTGTCGATGCCGAAGACCTTCGACGAGCTGCTCAAGGTCTGCGACGCGATCCACGGCAAGGAGGGCGTGGCGGCCTACACCGCCGACCGCCTGCACCACTGGAACTGGATCCCGTACCTGATGGGCCAGGGCGGGCGCGTGTTCAAGGATCCGCCGGAGAATCTCACGCCCACGCTCGACACGCCGGCCGCGGCCGCTTCGGCCGAGTGGTATTCGAACCTGCTCGCGAAGTACGGGCCGGACGGCGTGCTGTCCTTCTCCGACGACCAGTCGATGCGCTCGCAGATGTCGGGCCGCGCCAACATCCGAACCCAGGCGATCACCTGGCACGTGCCGCTCGCCAAGCACGCCGAGAGCGTGGTGCGCGACAAGGTGCGCTACGCGCTGATGCCCGTCGGCCCGCAGGGCAACTTCCCCGGCTCGAACTCGCACGGCCTCGGCATCCCAGCGGGCTCGCGCAAGAAGGAGGCGGCGTGGGAGTTCATCAAGTGGGCGCTGTCGAAGGAGACGATCGGCCGCGTCGTCGCCGAGCACGGCTATCCCAGCGTCTGCCGCCGCTCGATCATCACCAGCCCCAAGTTCAAGGAAGTGCTGACGCTCAACGGCCAGGACGTCGCGTCGATGTTCCTCGAGGTGCTCGAGCTCGGCGGCAAGACCGGCTACATGAAGTACCGCACCGTGCCGGTGTTCCCGCAGGTCGGCGACAAGATCAACAAGGCGATCGAGCGCATCGCGACCAAGCAGCAGGACGCCGCGGCGGCGATGAAGCAGGCGCAGGCGGAATCGATCCAGGACCTGCAGAAGGCCGGCATCAAGGTCGACCTCTGAGGCGGGCGGCGGCGCGGGGACCCCGATGACGTCGGTGGCGCTGCCGGCGCTGCGGCCGGTGGCGGCGGAGGAGGATTTCTCCCGCCGCCAGCGGCGCTTCTTCGCGCTGTGCGTGGCGCCGTCGCTGGCGGTGCTCGCGGTCATCACGCTGCTGCCGTCGCTCTACCTGTTCGTCACCAGCTTCACGCCGCTGAGCCTGACGCGGCCGGAGACGCAGTGGGACTTCTCCCAGCCCTGGAGAACTACCGGCAGCTGCTGGCCGATGCGCGCTTCCACAACTCGGTCTGGGTGCAGGTGAAGCTGTCCTTCTGGACGGTCGCGTTCCAGCTGCTGATCGGCGTCGCGCTGGCGCTGCTGCTCAACATCCGCTCGCGCTATCTCGAGGCGCTGCGCACCGCCTTCCTGATCCCGATGGTGCTGCCGCCGATCGTGGTCGCGATCATCTGGAAGGTGGTCTACACGCCGGACATCTCGCCGATGCACGGGCTGCTGCGCGCGATGGGGATCCCGCTCAAGGCGCTGATCACCGATCCCGACTGGGCGCTCACGGCGATCATCATCGCCGACACCTGGGAGTGGTTCCCCTTCACGATGCTGATGGTGCTCGCCTCGCTGCAGATGATGCCGCAGGAGCTGGTCGACGCCGCGAAGGTCGATGGCGCGACCCCCTGGCAGACGACGCTCTACGTCACCCTGCCCTTCATCAAGGGCGTGCTGCTGGTCGCCGGCCTGTTCCGCCTGATCGACTCGATCAAGGCCTTCCCGCTGATCTTCATCCTGACCGATGGCGGGCCCGGCAACGTCACCGAGGTGACGAACTACTACTCGTATCTCCAGGCCTTCAACTTTTCCTATCTCGGCTTCTACAGCGCGATCACCGTCGTGCTGCTGGCGGCGACGGTGCTGCTGAGCTGGCTCATCGTGCGCACCGTCGGATGGGGGGCCCGTGTCGACTGACGCCGCCCGCAGCCTGGCGCGCGAGCGCCGCATCATCCACGTCGCGGCGACGCTGCTCGCCCTGCTCGCGCTGTCGCCGTTCCTCTGGCTGCTGGTCATGTCGTTCAAGACCAATGCCGAGATCTTCCGCTTCCCGCCGCGGCTGTTCTTCGAGCCGACCCTCGCCAACTACGCGGCGCTGTGGAGCTCGGAGTTCCGCACCTCCTTCGCCAACAGCCTCGTGGTCAGCACCGCCTCGACGATCGTGTCGCTGGTGATCGGCACGCCGGCCGCCTACGCGCTGTCGCGCTGGACGGGGCGTGGAGCGCCGACCATCACGCTGTGGATCCTCGCGAGCCGCATGGCGCCGCCGATCGCTTTCACCATCCCCTACTTCCTCGTCTACCGGCATCTCGAGCTGCTCGACACGCTGACCGGCCTGGTCGTCATCTACCTGACCTTCAACCTGTCGCTCGTGATCTGGATGATGCGGCCGTTCTTCGACCAGCTGCCGCGCGCGCTCGAGGAAGCCGCGTGGATCGACGGCGCGGGGCTGTGGCAGGCCTTCACGCGCGTCGTGCTGCCGCTCGCCGGGCCGGGCCTCGCCGCGACGGCGATCCTCTGCTTCCTGTTCGCCTGGAACGACTTCTTCTTCGCGCTGATCCTCACGCGCACCGAGGCGATGACGGCACCCGTCGCGGTCGTGAACTTCATGAACTACGAAGGCTGGGAGTGGGGCCGCATCGCGGCCGGCGGCACGATGGTGATGCTGCCGGTCCTCGTCTTCTCGCTCGCCGTGCGCAAGTACCTGGTGCACGGACTCACCGGCGGCGCGCTCAAGGGCTGAGGCGGGGCAAGGGGCATGGCGATGGGCACGATCCTGATCACCGGCGGCGCGAGCGGCATCGGCGCGGAGACCGCGCGCCTCGCGGCCGCGCGCGGCCATCGCGTCGCGATCAACTACCGCAGCCGACCGCAGCAGGCGAAGGCGCTCGCGCAGGAGATCGGCGGCCAGGCGGTTCGAGGCCGACGTCGCCGTCGAGAGCGAGATCATTCGCCTCTTCGACGACGTGACGCGCGCCATGGGGCCGGTCACCGGCCTCGTCAACAGTGCCGGCATCGGCGGCGGCGCGCACCGCGTCGAGGGCTTCGAGGGCGCGGGGCTCGCACAGCTCTTCCAGGTCAACGTCGTCGGCTGATGCTGTGCTGCCGCGAGGCGGCGAAGCGCATGTCGACGCGCCACGGCGGATCGGGCGGCGCGATCGTCAACGTCTCGTCGATGGCCGGCACGATCGGCGGCCGCACGGGCAAGTCGCACTATGCCGCGAGCAAGGCCGCGGTCGACGCCTTCACCGTCGGCTTCGCCAAGGAGGTCGCGCGCGAGGGAATCCGCGTGAACGCGATCCGCCCCGGCGTCGTCGCGACCGACATGACCGCGCCCGGCCTCGCCGATCCCGCGGTGCGCGCGGACATCGAGGCGACGATCCCGATGGGCCGCGTCGGCCGGCCGCCGGAGATCGCCACGGCGATCCTCTGGCTGCTGTCGGACGAGGCCTCGTTCGTTTCCGGTGCCCGACTCGACGCCTCGGGCGGCGGCTTCGTCATCGGCCGCACCACGGCATGACTCTAGGGAGAATGCACATGCGCAATGCCTCGATCGACGTGCAGCCCCTCTCCGGCGCGCTCGGCGCCGAGCTCCTCGGCGTCGATCTCTCGGCACCGCTGCCGCCCGGCACCTGGGACGAGATCCGCCAGGCCTTCCACGAGCACGGCGTGATCTTCTTCCGCGACCAGACGCTGACACCCGAGCAGCACATCGCCTTCGCGCGTCATTTCGGGCCGATCAACGTGAACCGCTTCTTCACGCCGGTGGACGGGTATCCGCAGATCGCGGAGGTGCGCAAGGAGCCGGACCAGAAGCGCAACATCGGCGAGGTCTGGCACACCGACCACAGCTACGATCAGGTGCCGGCGCTCGGCTCCGTGCTCTATGCGCGCGAGGTGCCGCCGCGCGGCGGCGACACGATGTTCGCCAGCATGTACCTCGCCTACGATGCGCTGTCCGAGCCCTACAAGCGCATGCTCGAGGGCCTGCGCGCCGTGCATTCCAGCCGCCACATCTTCGGCGCGAACGCGGGCTATCACGGCAACGATCTCAAGGGGCGGCTGCACAATCCCGATCTCGCGACGCAGGACGCCGCGCATCCCGTGGTGATCACGCATCCCGAGACCGGCCGGAAGGCGCTCTACGTGAACCAGAACTTCACCGTCGGCATCGAGGGGTGGAGCGCCGAGGAGAGCCGCTCGCTGCTCGACTTCCTCTACCGCCACGGTCAGCGGCCCGAGTTCACCTGCCGCTTCCGCTGGCGCGAGGGCTCGCTCGCGGTTTGGGACAACCGCTGCACCTGGCATCTCGCGATCAACGACTATCACGGCCATCGCCGGCTCATGCACCGGATCACGATCGACGGCACGCCGCTCCACTGAGCGGCGGCGCGCGTGGCCGGCAATTCGCTCGTCGCGCATCCGCTGATCTGGCTGCCGCGTTTCACGCGGGACCGGGCGGAAGAGGTGATCGCGCGCGCCGCCGCGTGCGGCTTCGACGGCGTCATCATCCCGCTGCGCGACCCGGCGCAGATCGACGCCGCTGCGATCGCCCGCGCCTGCGCGCGCAGCGGCATTCTCCCGATCGCCTCGATCGTCCATCCGCGCGACGCGGATCCCGCGAGCGATGACCCGACGATCGCCGCGCGTGGCCGCGAGCGGCTGGTGACGGCCGTGGCGCTCGCGCGCGACGTCGGCGCGCGCCAGCTCGGCGGCATCCCGCATGCCGCCTGGGGCCGCGCCGAGGCGCCCTGCACCGCGCGCGGCCGTGCGCATGCCGTCGAGGCGCTGCGCGCGGCCTGCGAAGCGGCGCGCGCAGCCGGGCTGCGCATCACGCTCGAGGCGGTGAACCGCTTCGAGAACGCGCTGGTGAACACGGCGGCGCAGGA